>VWZD01013037.1:765029-928168 GCA_013396695.1 Sakesphorus luctuosus
CCATTCCCCTGTATGGTGTGTTCTAACCCACTTCAGATGCTAAATCCTTATTTGTACAGCTGACAGGAGGTTGACTTAGTACAAGGAAACTAATGATGTGAAGATAAGAAGCAGCAGGCATGGAAAACAGTGGCAGGAATAGCTTTTTCTGTGGCAAGGAAAGGTTATTCTGGTTTGATGTAGAACAACAAGGCCTTTGACTTACTCAGCACAGGAGACGCTGTTGCGCAAGGGCCTCATGAAGCACAGGATGGTCAGGTGTCTCACTCCTGGCAGAGGTGGAGGTCCAAGGTCAGAAATACAACTGCCCCAATGGTAGTGAGCTCTGTCATCCTGTGTGTCGTCAGAAGTTTGCTACTGCAGGGTGCTCCATTTTTGCCCAGGTATTCAAAGATCATAAGTCAAACATCAAGTCTGGAAAAGTATTTATAAGAGTGACATAGGAAGACATTGTTTACCTCCTAATACCTACATCTGGGATATCTTTTTACTATCTAGAATCTCTTAAATATAAACTTAGTTTTCCTTAATAGCCTAGAAAATCAAGACACACAAAAAAAATCTGACTACCAGAAGCTTCGGGATAAAATTCTGTAAGCTGGCAATGTTGACTGTGTGAGACGCTACCCCCTTAATTACCAGTTGATTTTGTGTTAATTTTTCTGCCTTACTTCCAGAGTAAATCCATCTTGCTGCCTCACTAGCCCCTGCTCTGCTCTGCTTATGAGCTCTGACAAGTTCACAGCTTGAGGTAGTGTGTTTGGGACATCTAGGCCTGTAATTGCTTGATAATTACTGTATCTGATTTTTTTTTACACAACAATCCTGTGTTAAGGTTGTCTCTGACTCTTAGCTAACCAAGAGCAGGGGTGCAAAAGTTACAGCTGCATGTAAAAGATGCAACAAACACAGAAACCACCAGATATGTAAAAAGCTTCAGTTCAAGAGTAAGAGACAGCAGAGAAATTCCTGCTCTGCAAAAGCTGAGCTTGCGAAGCCCTTGCTTTCCTGAAATAAAATAGTGCTGAGCCATTCTTAGGAAATACAGTTATATATCTCAAGTTAAAGTTCTGTAAGACATCCTGTTTGCTCGTGGCCATGTTTTAGTTTTTTTTAATTGTTTTTCTGATCTGATGGTGGATCCTTACTCGTGAACATGATTACTTTATTTTCTCAAAGCTACTCATGAAAGTATGCAATTTAGAGGAGGGTTAGAAGGAGACAGTCTTGCAGAAAATACTTTTGTGAAAAGCTTTCTGTATGAAACTCTTTTAAGGACCATGATTTATTGGCATGAATTTCTCTGGAACAACCACTTTAAATATTATTTTTTAGCAAGAGCAAGTCCTGAGGATATTCAGGTGACAATTTTTTTTTGACGGAAAAGGAAATTAATGTCTGGGACAGGTTGTCAAGTAGTAGTTGTATCTGTCACCATCACTTTGTGCCTGTGTCATACATGAATTGTATCACAATTGCATAGAACAAAATGACAGTCCAAATGTGAAAGTTAGACAGAAGAATATACAGACTCAGATACAACACCTATCTCCCTTTTCTAGTTGGATTTTACCATTTTGAATTATATTCCAAGGCAATAATCATGGTAATTCTATGAATAAAAATGCAGTTTATTTTATTTAATTTTTAAAAATATTTTAATTATTAGTCTCTCCATATATGCTTTTTTTCAGTACTGAGCAATATCATTGCAGCATAGACAATGCTATGTAGGAGAAACTAAATGGAATAAAAAGCAGAGCAGCAGTAATCAATACAAGCATAGGAAATCTGGTAAAGACAAAACAAATTAGTTAAAAATAATGAAATAGGTATATATAACTAGTCAAAACTTATAAACTGAATGTCCTGATAGCCCACCACTTAGCCAGCTGGTTGCTCAAACGTAGAGAAAAAACCAGGTGTTTGTATCAAAACTGAGTGTGATTGATTCCTGGTTGCAGAGAGGGAAGATTATGAGTTTCCACATGTAAATCTAAATAGTTATGGGTGGCAAAAATATGGAATGAAACAACTTTTCTGTTCTGGGCATGATGGGATCATGGGAACGGTGGCTGGAGTCAGAAGACTTTGGAACAGATTGCTTGGATGCTGAAGCAAAGGACTGGACTGTGCAAAAAGCAGGTTATACCTGGTAGCAGGTTTTCGAAGTACTTTTCTGTTTCTATGATAATAAAAGCTGTGCAAAATGACAATGATGTGCTTAAATCAAGGTGTTCTATTAATTTATGCTTTTGCCCATGGTATGTTGCTATGTACCTAAATAATTGTGCAAGCTGTACTTTACAACAGTTGAGAGACTCGCAGCTAAAGGAAAAAAAGGAGGAATAAGTCAAACCAAAGTAGCTGGATGGAGGGTGCATGTAGCTTTTAGGCTCCATGGTGTTCTCAAACAGACTTTCAAACTGTACATTACTCAATCTGCTTCACAGCACAACATTGCTAATAGATTAGTCGAAGGCAAACAGCCCAATATCTGTAGCAGCGGATTTCATTCTTTGAGGAATCTTTCTAATCCTCAAGTCCAATCTCCAAAGACTTTTTGGCAACTGTAACACTAAAAAAAAATAAATAAAAAATTTCAAGTAGTAACAGAAAAAGGAATTGCTAGTTTGATCAGTCTTACACTGCATGAGCTTTCCACACTCAATTTTTACCCAGCACATCAAAAGACCAAATTCTTCCAAGCTGCATTGAACTTCTTAAAATTTTTGCAAATACAAAACTAGTACTATCACGGAAGAATCATGTTGTTCATATCTGAATAGAGTTTCTGGCTCATGTAATTACATTAAGAAAAAATAATTTAAAATATGGATACTAGTAAATGAGGTTTATCAACCTTGCAGGAGTTTTACCTATAGAAAACAATCTTCCACATTAAAATCTGTAAAACTTCAATTTTAAATTGTGTGTAAAAAAATAAATTCCTGGTTTTTTAACTGAAAGAATGTTTGTGCTGAAAACTCTATGGATTCTGCAGTTTTAAAGAAATCTAAGTCATGCAATAGTTCAAGGAATTGGTAAACCTAACTGAAGGGCAGACTGAAATTATTAAAGGGTTTACTGTGCCTCTCAAGTCTAGATGTCAAGCATTTATTCAGTTGTTGGACTTCAGTGGGAATAAATCTAAGACCATGATTCTGGAAAATATACACACTTAAACACGTTTTTATGCAAATGAAAAGACATTGACTCATACATCTCCCAAGGCCAGTGTTTTTAACTAGATATATCTATCTGAGTTGTCTTTTTCAGGAATATTTTCCCAAATCAAAGCCTAAATTAATACACCTGCTGCAGAATGTGTAAGTATATCTGGTGGAGGTAGAGGATGTTCTTGTGTCCTTTGACTCCTGGGATTGTGCTACACATGAGACTGTTACAGCGATATTTTCAAGGACAGCTAATCACATTGCACTTCAACAAATAATATTCAGCTACAGAGTGCTGGAAAACCCAAGGTTATGGGAACAACATCACACTTTAAAGAAATATAGTAACCATTTTGTAGATGCAAGTCACTGGAAAAGTTAGCGAGCTTAAAACTTAGAGACACTGGCACTTTCCAGCGCAAATACCTCTCTAACACAAATATATATTAAAAGGAAAAAATAAACAACCAAAACCAAAACTGGCTGCAAGATTTTATTGTCTGGCAGAGCATTTTTTTTTTTTTTTGCAATATACATAACGAAATATAATCACTCACCATTTCATCATTCAAAAAGCTAAATCTGATTTTACAGCGAAAATGCAATTTCATCTCATCGGGTTCCATAGTGCTGAAAAACCAAACTTAACAATAGATGCTGATGTGATATGTTTAAAATTAAATTGAATCACTGCAAACAATGGGCTTCTTCAGGGGCTGGCCTTGACTGAATATATTTTCCCACTTCATTTTGCAAAGAAATCATCAAGTTTAATGGCTTCAAGCAATCTAAGTGACATGCAGGTTGAGCAAATAGCAAAACATCACTAAAAGAATGCCACATATGAAGAAAATTATCACACACAGGACTGTAGGCCTTATTACTTCCACATTTCATCTGAGGAGCTTTTAACCAAAGCAAGGAGCACAGCCGTAAACCAGTGAAGCCAGTAAAAAAGGCCTTAACTTCTTTAATGCCTGAATAAGGCCCAGTGTCTGAAGGACATTGTGTGAGGCTACTATATGACTATAAAAGGTGGATACAGAGGCATGAGTTGGAAGTTTTTTATCAAATTTCAGATGTTTTGTCAAAAACTATCAAGAGGAAAGCAGAGGAACAAGTTCTCAACCCACAGGCCACACACCTCAGAGCCATCCTGATGGGCACCTGTGGCCAAGGCCCACCACCTCAATGGACAGCACAGGCTGAATGGAAGGTGCTGCTCCGTGAGGCTACGCACTCCATACAGAAAAGTTGGGAGTTTTCGTCTAGAGGGCAAGAGTTTTACAGTGATTTTCATCCAGTTTCCCTGGAAGAAGGGAACAGTATAAGTCTGAGAGCATATCACTGATATATAATAAGAAGAGGCTTGCTTAACTCATAAATAGTCATTAAAAAAATTAAAAATAAGACAGCATGCATCTCAATCTGAATTTAGTCTTCTCTGGTCATTTACTTCCTTGAGATACTGTGAGGTATAAATAAAAGGTGGGGGAGAAATACCCAGTATTGTTTGGGGTTTTTTAGAGATGAACTGCCAGCCAATTCCTCCTTTGAGAGCCAGATGGCTGTGAGGTAATTCCAGTATCAACTGTCCAATTCCTCGATGCCTGTTTGACAATATTGTTCTTCTTTATTTGTTTATTTTAGGGATAGATCTGCAGGGAGGTTTACAGTCTCTATCATCCTCACTTAGGGGAAAGCCTATGGGACCAAAGAAGGGGTTAGGAAAACATAACCTGTGAGGTTTGCTGGGGAAGACTTTCTCCTAATCCTATTGAAATCAAAAGCACTCGATTGTCAAACTGCTCCAATCCCCACATAATATGGGCATCTGAGACTTCCCTTCAGGACAGCAAGTATGTGTCCATAGCAGTGTTCTCTCTTCAAAACTGAGCTCTGTCGGAGGAGACCAGACCAAGAAAGAATTACAGGCGCCGGGCAGATGAGGACGCGGAGGCCCAGGACCCTGGGCAGCGCATGCAGCGACAGAATCGGGACCATGAGGGCTTCCGGATGGACACTGTACCCTTAAGATGGCTACGATCCAAGTTTCTTCTTCCCACAATCCCCTGGAATTCTCCCACATACCCCTGGAATTCTCCCACACACCTCGTTCTCCCTATTGGTCCTTTTGCCGCTCCTCCCTTCCCTCCTCCCCTTCGTTTGCATGTACCCAATGGAGTGCGTGACTCCTCCCCGTCTCCGCCCCTCTTCCCCGCCTACATCCAGGGTATTTTCGCACGCCCCTTATAAGCAGGAGCGCGCCATTAAAACCTGGCTTTTCCTCGTGGACTCCTGGCTGGTGTGGATCTATTCCGTTCGGAGGGATCGCCGGGCTGGGAGCAGGAGGAGCCGACCCAAGCTTCTAAGGGGCATGATCCTAGGGAGCGCCGCCGCTTGCTGCTTTCCTAGCCTGGCTCCTGGGAGCAAAAAACCCCTCCACTATATTAGTGGAATTATTAATCCATTGAGAGAGCTCCACTGCCTTCTTGGTGGCCTTCAAAGCCCTCTTGCTCACCAACATGCTTCTGAGGGCTCACCTCCAAAGCTACAGAGACTTCCAAAGAATTTCTAGGGAAAACCTATAAATTCCTAGAAATCTGCTCAGTACCTCCCATGGGAAGCCTGCAACACTCAGGCAGTTGGTTAATGCCACTGCTGCAGCAGATACAATGGGAACTCAGCATTTACTTACAACAACAATTTCCAGGTTCACCTTTTCAAAGTTTGTCATAATCTTTTTCTTGGGTATTTTAGCACATTTTAGCAATGCTGACACATCAAGCTTGGAAGGCTAAGCAATTGCTGTCTAAGCAATTAATGAGGGACTGACAGAAATTCAGCTGAGAGTTTGTCTAATTGATTTTAGATATGAAAATGGACCTGCAGAGTTTGTTGCTCATCCTCTACAAAAGTATTTGGAATGCCTCAACTACTCATCTGATCAAACTATTCTTACATTGCACAGTCATACCCAGGGCAGTTGAAAACTAATATGAAGAGGTTTGACTGGTCGCACATACTCCAAGAGGTACTTTGCCAACTCCAGAACAGTTGCTGTGAAGGCTCTAGTCTTCCCTCCACAGCTACTGATTAGATCATAATTTCAACAGATAGAACAGAACAGCACTAATAATAATGACATTTTTCTTCCTTCTACATTCATATTCTTGCTCTGGATAAGTTATATAACTACGGCAAAAAAAATGCAGACCTACTACAGCCAATAAGCTAAATTAATCTCTACCAGTGGAGAATCTGACAGATGATATATTGATTTTATTTATATGAGTAGAGTTAGAGAGACTGGTGATAGAGGTGAATTTTGGAGTACCTTTTTGGTCATATGTATGTGAACAGATAGAGTATTAGAGTAAGCAACTAAGTTGCCTTGGGCAGGAATTTTAATGCTGAGAGAGAGCAGAATTTGGAATGTAAATGAGGAAAAAGCAAGTGAAATTTGAAAGCACATTGATCTTGGGGAACTAGAGATAGTCATTAGGGAATATGGCTCCAATTACATATATTACCTTAAGAATATTTGCACCTACCTAAGACATTAAATTCTGGATGTTCTTTACCATTCTTTATCATAACTTTATCAGCTCTTCCTATTACTTTAGAAGGGCTATATAAATAGTCTCGTGAAATTAATCTGATAATTCCTTTATCCTTTTTCTTTTTCCTTTCTTTTTTATTTGTCAATCAAAGTCTTTCTAAAGGCTGGTGAACAGAAGTAATTGGCTTTCACATAGTATCAGAGCTTCATTTTGATTTGATAGGGAATTCATTTAAACTTGAGTTTTCAGTGCCTTCCTTCTTACAATGATACAAGTATGTACATTTTCTCCATTCTTATGTTCATGTTGTTGAATTGACAAAGGTAAAAGGAGTAAGATCTTATTAAAAGTTGATAAATTTGAAGTTAATGAGCAGTAGAAGGAGCAATTTAAACCATGCAGTCACTCTACTTATTTCTAAAATAACTGTAACCATTGAGGAAATGGAATCACCATGGACTGTGCAACACAAATCTCTGATCTCTCTGTGAGAGTGGTTAAGAAGCAAACAAATTGATAGAATTTAAAAGAAGCGTGGGGGAATGTAATAGCAAAAGTATAATAATGCCATTCTCTGAACTGACAGAATGATGCATCTGGCTTCAGTATCCCTATACCCTCAAAAGACAATGTAGAAAAATAAAGAGTTCAAAGATAGATGAAGAGAATAATTTAGATGAAGAGAATAATTAGATAAAGGGAAGACAAAATAGTACTATTTTCAGAGACTAATTGAAACAAGTATGCACAATACTGAATAAAAAAACCCTTTTAAAACCTTTTTGTAAGTTGTCCGTCTTTCTAAAGCATCTGTACAATGGTGCATCCAGTCCTGATGGTGTCCGTACTATACATACTTCAGATCAGTCTAATCTACCTTCTAGGTGATAATAGTAGTATGAAGAAATCTATATTAAAGATTTTCTTTAAGCCAGCCCTGTGCACATCTTGCTATTTAATGTCTTTATGTTTTCCTGTGACCCATCTCCTGTCCCTAATGAGGCCTATTAAGGCTGTTGCAAATAATGCTTACTGAGAATGCAATTCAGCTCATCCACACTATCAGTAGGGGAGTGGATGACACAGACATGCATGGCACTGCTATGCAGATCACACACGACTCTGGATATCCTTCAAAATGTTTGATCATGTCAGTGTCAGTAAATTGCTTCATCCTTAGGTGTATTCTTTCCCGCTTAAGGACCAGCAGGCTGGCTCTGAGTCCAGAGGAGGCAGGAGAATGTTAGCAGGTAGTGAAATCACTCTCAGGAATTTCCTGCACAGCCATCTGTGGTTAGAGGTCCATATTCATTACGGCCAATTGAGCCTGTTGCTAAGGCATGCTCTCTCATCTCTCAGTGTCACTAAATTCTCACAGAGAGCATCTCTAAACTGCTTCAGTTGCCTGGGAGACCCCACTCCACCCTAGCGAGCAGCAGCTGCCCTCCCTTTTGCACACCTTCAAGGGGTCTCTTCCAACCTACAGAGACCTGCCTTGGCACAAAGCAGTCAGATCAGCAGCAGAAAGTACACTTGCCATTCCCCCCGTGGAACAACACCGTTACATACATGTGCAGCACAGATTTCCCACAGAGTACCGCGTGGGTCCACAGGAGCCACGCTTTTCGTAAAGATGCCCCAAGATACAGGCCCAAAACAGCTGGAAAATGCAGGGTGAATACCACACCTTATACGTCAGGGACAAAACAATTTTATTTCTAAATTATTACAGAGACCTCAGATTTTTCAAGGATATGAAAATGTGATACAAGTTCCCGTAGGGAGTAAGGTCAGCTGCAAACTTGATCCTGTTGCTTCAGCTTCAAAGAAAACCACTTCAAATTTACCTTCTTTTAAAATAAACAGTAAATAATACAATAAAAATGAAATCAATAAATATATAAACTTAAACAATGATTCCACCAAAGCAAAGCACTGCGCTTCACACATTTTTTCTCCTTGTAGAACAGATGAAGAAGAGAATGAATCACATGTCATTTTGGCCAGTTGGGTCATTTAAGGAATTACTGCCAAAAAAAACTGGGAGAGCTTGGCAGCATCTCACATTCTCCTGTTAAAATCTCATAATAAAAACCACACATTTGTGACAGACCTTGGCTTCTAAGTAATAGCACATCACATAATGGCTTGAATCTTTGTGCCTTGTTTATTTCTAAACCAAATTTCTTCAAGTTCACAGTCTCTAGGGAGGATTATGACTATATTTCTGAAGAACCTAATTTGTATGAGTTTTTTTCCAAGGGAAAAAACCAAAAAACCCTGAAAAATATACAAAGCATGCCTTTTGTTATCACAAGTAAAAATCTCCAAATAACCTAGATCACTATTCTTCACAAGTAAATACAGTTATCTGATATACTGTGGAGCATTTCTTTAACTTATTTAGATCCTATTGAACATTAGATATGAAAGAGATAGAAATTAAATATTGGTTTATTGACACCTTCAGTTTATCAGAATTTATTGAAATTTAGTAAGGCATTTAAATTAATTAACCATACAGATAAATTTCCTTCTTTTTTTTTCTTTCTTTTTTTTTTAAGTGGCCCTTTAAACCCTAATTGTAATCAGGCTTCAGACAAAATTTCCAGATGGTTGTTTCATTTTAGACAATCTGCTCTCTTGAGTGCCTCTCTCTGCAAAGCACAATGAGCATCAAATGCATTTATCACATTCTGATGCAAATCCTGGTACAAGGTAAGTTTACTTTTCATCTAATAACATATCAAATATTGTACATTGTAATAATTGATGCAGCAATTGCAAAATTTCTGTTCAGCAGAGAAAAAAAATGCCATTACAGAACATAGCTAAGCACCCTGACAGGATGATGTGAACCCTGATGAATTAGCTGACAAATGAGCACAGTAAGTTCTGCTCAAGCGTGCTCTCCAAACAGCAATTCATAAAATCTGCTTTTCACTGTATTTTTCTGCATAAGGCTGAATTCCATGCAAATTAGTTCCCAGCTTGGGGTGTCAGGTGAATGTATTGAAAACACACAAAAAGCAGCTTCCAGTCTCCCTTCCAGACCTGCGTTGTGCTCAGCACTTTCTTTCTGTGCACTAAACCCCTCCGAGCCTCTCAGCACCAGCTGTGCTTTAACACTTACTGGCTATGACACTGAACGAGATGGAACAAGGACATCTTGACCACATCCCAATCCAGGACTTGCTCTTCAGAGATGTTTCTCCCTTGGCCTATGTCAGAAGAGGCCAGCTGTAGCCTCCCAGGTGCACACTGCACCTGATAGAACCTCCACTGTGCTGAATCTGCTAAAGAGATTTTGAAATTCTCTGCTGGAATCACAGTGCAAAGTCTGCCTATCAGATGTTCCGTAAATCTTGTTCTGGCAGATTTTGAATCAGCAACAAGGATGCAGGCCTTATCTCAGATGACAATTGCACTTCATCAAAGATAATGTGGCACAGGAATGAAGCTGCATACAATTCCCCCATTTCCTTAAGGAAGTCTAACCACACTTTGAAATCCACCAGTGCAGTATTCCTAATCTTACACAGGTTTTTCACAGCTGATTGAGCATCTGCATTTCCTCCACTCTGTCACAGTACTTGCTGGTAGAACTGCGTAGTTGTTGGTTGTTCTTTGTGAACAGTCTTAGTGCACCTTCTGTGCACATAAAGACAGGTTAATTCTCCACCAGACCACCAACACTCAGTTTGTCATAAACTTCTGAACTAGTCCATAAAGATTAGCAATATCAAACTGCTGTTGGTTGGCAATAGCAAGAGCTTCTCCAGTCTTAGCAGCCCTGACTGCCAAGCTCACAGGGACAAGCAGTTCAGCAGCCACCTCTGATGGATGGTCTTAACTCAGAGTGGAAGGACTATAGCTCAAAGCTGCATCTATATTTATAGCTGTCCCCCAGTTACTATATAAAAGATAAATTCCCACATCATCCTCTCTACCTAGCCACCTGACAAACACACCAGGAATACTCAGGCATGAAAGCATGAGGGAAAAAAGAGAAGGCTCAGGGCTGCTCACCATCACAGCACTCAGGAGCCCTCTGCCCATAATGCCACTTGGAGGTGACAGTGACAGTGATTTTCCATCCATATGGAAAGCATATTCAGGAAAATGGACCACAATGGTCACATACAAGATCACCAATGGCCTTAAAGGGAGAGAACTGCAATAGGACGTGATGGTAGGTGAAGGTGAAAAAAAACGGACATGGCCCATGGTCAGATCACAAACAGCAATTTTCCATTGCAGAGTTCCACTTGCAGAGGAGGTAAATGTACCTCAGAAATTATCCGTCCCAGAAGAACTGTGATAGAGTGCTCACGTGCATGTGTAGGGAAAAGATGCTATGAAGGATTTCCAAACTTTGGCCCCTAGTCCACCTGCAAAGATGATAGGAATCCAACAGTGTACATCTTTACGCAGCTACAAGTCTCTGCTTTCTACAAGCAGCCTGCTAAGGATGCCAAACAGGGAGCAACAGGCTGGCAGTGACTTCCACCAGCACCAAACCACTGGAGTCTACGGAAGAAAGGGCACAGCTGAGTGAGCTTGAGCAGTTAGCCAGGACACGATGAATAACAAATGTGAGTCAGGAACCTCTTGGGAAAAAGAAGTAGCGGTGTGTGAAAGGTGTGTTGTGTACCTGTAGGTACACTGTGTGCACCTCAGTTAGGAGGTTGTCTCACCTGTCCTGAACACTTGCTCTCTTTGCTGCTTAGGGCACCAATAAGAACAGCTCAGGGATTGCAGGGCCACAGTGAGGAACCCACAGGAATGGACCTCACTCCATTACTGTCCCATATGCAGATGGAGTCTCTCTACAAGGCAGGGCCAAGCAGAGAGACAACACTGCAGTCCAGGATAGGAATAGTGTAGGTGATGGAACCTCATGGAAACACCATGAGGTGCCTCCCAGCTGTGGTCACAGTAGACAAGAAGGAATTTACAGAGGAACTGTAAAAGTGTGTAAACTAGATGCAGGCTGTGTTCCAGCTTCCGATGTCCTCAAGAATCCCTATATCAGGAATGGAGGACATCACCTAAATATTGATTGCTTGATACATTACCTCCCTTTTATGCTCTATCACAGAACTGGAGTTCAGAGAAGTGATTTGTTCGTGTTGTTGCTGTTGCATGTGACTTAGTCTCTTCAGAGGTGATCTTTGTTCAGGGAACCTATTCCTCGGGAGGCACTCTGATGTCTCCACTTGTCAGAAAGACTGTTAACTGCAAGTATCTATGGCTTTTATGATAGATCTTAGAGTTCATTTTAGAATTTACTTCTGTTTGTATGTAATTTATATGCCCACTGAAAACCCAGCTTTTAGTCATCAGATCTGCTGGAGACAGCTGCTTTATAAGACAATAAAATGAAGATATTACAGTAACACTTTACTGTTTTTATTTTCTTATTTTGATGATGGCATATACATAACATAAAGCAAGAATTCTGGTGTGTTGAGATCATAATGAATGAATTCACGAGTTTATATTTTTTAATAGGTCTTCTTGGTCTTGAATTATCTAACAAGTTTCATAAGTGAAAAAGACAGCCAAGGGGCATTTTGACACTGCTTCATATATATAGCTTTTATTCTGAATTCATGCTTACCACTGAAACATTCTATCTTTGTAGAAATCATGTGAGCACTTTGCTTTGTTGATATAGTACACTATCTAATGTATCAAATGAATATCAGGTGGCATTATAATAACACGGCACATCAGCAGAGTAAGCTGTCCCTATGATCAGGTCTTGCATCATTACACTTGAAAGCAATCAGAATGTTGCTTGAACTATGGCACTATAGCAAGGAAGAAAAAGTCCTGAAGCATGTTGATCAAGAATTCATAGAATTAAGGGAAACCAAAATATATTGAAAATGTCTGTTACATGATATGAGGTAGCAGTTCTAGCCTTACATTAGCATGTAACCTCTTGTAACCAATCCTACAGCATCTTATGGATCGTCTGGCATACACTACATCTGCTTTATAGATGTATATTTTTTGCCTCCAGTTAGTATTAGCTCCATTAAAGAAGGTTATGATTCCCTCTTTTCCTTCTTGATCACCTGAACTGGCTTAAGAATCAGCTTATCTGCAGAGAGGTGTTACCATAAGACCACACACTATTAAGAATAATATTTCAGTTTTTGCCTTAACAGCTAAATAGCAAGGAAAAAAATGAAAAATATCTTTCAAGTTTATGGTGTACCTTTCACCAAAAGTAGTGATTTTTTTCAGTCTAGGGACTGATGTTAGGAGTGTAAGAACACAGGTTTTTCTCCATAACATTTACAAGTTAATTAAATCCATTAGCCATGTGAAAAATAGTGTCTATACTTCTTTACTTAATCCTTCTTACCTTTATTAGCTAATAAGGCAATAGGAGTTTCACTAGGTTGGGATCAACAGGGAGAAAAGTTCATCCAAAAAACGGCATAGGAGGATGCAGAGTCTGTAGATACTATCATTCCAATGTCTCAAAAAGAGAGGGAAGAGGCTATGAGTCTTTTTCTGGCTTATTCCATCTCCTATGCCAGCTTGGATCATCTCAGGTACAATGCTGACACTAGGTGCGTTCTTTCTTCACCAGTGAAAATTCATTCACCGTTTTCTTTCTTCATTGCTGCCTAAGCATTATGTTGCACTGAACCCATCTTTCCTTCTTCCTGTCCTTCTGCATTAGCCATTTTGCATATTGCATCTTCCCTGCCTCTTCTTTTCATAGAGAAAAACTGACTCAGATTATATACAAGTAATTCAAGAAGTAAATGAATAACTGAAATACATTATATTGAGAACCAGAGACTTATCAACTGATCAGTTGCTTTTGTCATCTCACCTCTTCAGAGAAACAAGCAGGGAGAAAAATGTATGGGAAAACCTGAATGATTCATGAAGGCAAAACCCCCAGCGAAACAAGGTCTTTGAAGGATTGTAGCCTTCTATCTGAAACACATGTGGAATTGCAGGAAGCTCAGCAGATGTGACAGCCTGTTCCCTCTCAAACAGCCTCTTTTCCC
This sequence comes from Sakesphorus luctuosus, assembly GCA_013396695.1. Classification (NCBI taxonomy): domain Eukaryota; kingdom Metazoa; phylum Chordata; class Aves; order Passeriformes; family Thamnophilidae; genus Sakesphorus; species Sakesphorus luctuosus. The sequence continues at coordinate 778,809 of VWZD01013037.1, forward strand.
TTCTCCTGTCAGCAATTTGGCTTTCTGGGCCTGGGAGCCATGGTAGCACTGGCTGCTGAGCCCTGGCTATGCATTACTGCAAGCCATGAGATGTGATGAAAGGCTATTACTGAGCTATAATCCACTGCCTAGGCTCCAGCAGGATAATACTGTATTCGGCTGCTGTCCAGCCAATCCTCCATTTGACACCATTGTTCTCACCAAAATCCCACAAAACTATGTGTTGGCTGCACATGTAATTTCTGCTCTTGTTGCCTGTGTGGGTGGTTATAATTTCTCAGATTCATTTCTCCCACAGTCTTTTCATTTGCTGGCCAGATTTGTCCATTATCTTTAATGGCCAACTTACTCCTTTAAATAGAACCCCCAAGTGCACTGGTTTTGTTTTCAGGTTGAGGGGGTTTTTGTTTCTTTTTTTTTTTTCAATAAAGTCATGTCTGGAGGAGTCCTTACAACATCACTTGCTTTTAGCAAAAAAAGATGGTGTGAAACTCAGTTGTGAAAGCTCATAACCTGAGCACCACTGATGCTACCTTTTAGCTGGTTTTACATTTTTCAGGCTTGAAAAAAGATAGTATGACTAATATTCCAATACATGTAAATTAACATATTGGAGTGACTGGAAACTAAAATTTGCCATATGCTTGCCAAAGAAATTGTTATCAACACTCATCTTACAACAAGAGCTCTAAGCTACAATTGCAGCGTAATTTTTATTTTTCAATGCAAATGACTCCGGTCAGGTTTAAGATACAGCACCATCTTATGGATATTTCTGTACAGATTAATGAGTGCAACTGTTTATCTGCTGACAAAAAATGTTTCTTTGCAAAAAAACATGTAGCAAGGCAGAATTATCCAATACTGTGAGCTTTCTGTATATGGGAAAGGATGCTGTTCTGGCACACTCACACTGGCAAATTTTCCGTTTAACTACCAAGTCAATGATCAGGAAGCCAGGCATTCTCAGTATTCTAGTATCACAGCTTTCAATAAGTACTAAAATTTCATGCAAGACATCTCAAAACACTTGAAATTTCTTAATCAGGATATTAACAGATACATTTAAATCCCATTTTATTTGTCTCTTCATTTCAGGGCCATTACTATGAAGTAGGGTCACATTTTTAAGACTTTTTACTGCAATTTTAAATACTGACTATAAGTTTTCTTTACATGACAGTCTGAGTTCATTCTTATTTTGGTGATTCCAGAAACTCTAGGGAAAAAAACAAACCAAACCAAACAAACCCCCACACACATTCTAATAGTAAGGACTGGCAATTTTGTTTTCCAGCTTAACTCCCCACTACTTAAGAGATCATTAAACTAACAGAGGTGTAAATTTCCACTCTCATTTCATGCATTTTTAGTCATAAATGTCAAGTAGAAACTTTTATGAAAATAAAAGCCAGACCCTACCTCTTTTGACTTCCATCAGCATTACAAAAAAAAAAAATTAAACTAATTTATTTTCACTATTTGTCACTTGTCAAGCAAAGAATTAGCTGAGTTTAATGCTTTGGTTTTTAAATTATTAAATAAAGCAAGAAACCACTGAATGCTTCAACTCATCAACAATGACTTAATACACAAACCTCAATTCCCTCTACCAATACAGATCTGATTATAGGGAAAGGACAGATTACCATTTAAAAACCCAAAACCAAACACCTCTTTGGGAGCCCATGTAAATATGTGTTTAGCCATAAATATAGGTTTACTTTCATTAAACTAAACAGTCTCAAAATTTTGTAAGTATTTGCTTGACTAGGCTTAAGTTTACAGGTAAAATGAAGTACCTTCCTGAATGGTGGAAAAGGCTTATGTAGTATGGATGGATAGATATGTGTGCATTGTACAGAAATATTTAAAATTACATTACTGTTATCAATTTTATTTTATTATAAGTACATCTACAGTCTAAAATTCTAGGCAGTCTGGTAATGATACAGTGCATACAGTGAAATCCTAGGAGCTTTGAAACATTAATTGGTTTCTAGAATAACTGTTTTCTGGGATTTCGTTTCTCCATGAAGCATAGACTCTAAAAATCCCATTAGACTGTATGCTTGCAGCCTTCTTGGAAAACCACCACTGCGTGGCATAGGAGGAGGAAGGTTTTCTTTGTCTTAGGTCATTGAGAGCATGTTGCTGCCTTTTCCCACACTGTCCTATTCCAGGTCACTTAACAGCTTTCTGATTTAAAATAAATGTCTTAAACTCCACTAGAAACCACTGGACAGCCAGTGCAGTATCCTGATAATAGTGTTGAGGCTTCACATTGAAGCAGAATGTTCACACCTTCACCTGTATGAACTTTGCAATCAAAAGATTAGGCAGCTGCTGCTGGAAATCCAAACCCCATTGCAAAACCTGGTAGCAACGAATAGCAGGTGACTTTGGCATAATTCCTGCCATTTAATTTTGTTAACTTTCCCTTTAACACTAATCTCATGCCATGATTTAGTAACCATCCCCAAGGGCTGCAATCCAAAGAAGTGATTGCAAGATGCAGGACAGCAAAAAGCAATTATATTTGTATTTGTTGTTTGTCTTTGGAATTAGCTTAACACAAATATTTAAACACATTCAGTATGAAGAAAGTGTCACCTTCTAATTGTTTGTCTATTGTGGGGACAAATATGTTTCTAGTCAACTTGTACTGAAGTACATGTGTTCATCTAGGACTCTACTCTCTTCAAATAAGTTTTCTGGTAAAAAAACCCAGAATTAAATTTCAACAGTGGAATTAATTGAGAAAGTGTATATTTAATAAATGCCCAACTTTATTTAAAATACCTATTAGATATAGGAAAAGTTGCTAAAAAGGTAAAATATTGGCATTGCTCATGGGTTGTCCTGTACAGGGCTAGGAGTTAGACTTGATGACCCTGATGGGGTTCCTTCTAACTCAGCATATTCTAGGATTCTATTATTTTATGCATATGTTCTTACTTCAGAAGCAAATGCACGAATTACTGATCTGGTAAAGATTTCTAGCATTCCTTTCAGCTTACCATCAGGCAGGAAATTGGTAGGCTAAGAAAAATCCTGTCAGAGCTTCATTCAAGATACAAATCAAACTCTTAACTTTCTTGACTTATGAGTGAGTTAATGCAGCCTCTCTCACATGGTCACCAGGTGACAGAAGATGACAAAATGCTGAAGAACCAACGTGACGCTATAGAAAGATGCATGCAGTCAAAGGCAGCAGTATCAAGCCCAAGTTCTGGGAAGTCTGGGATCTGAAACCATATTATTGCATTAAAAATCACGAGACCTGGAAAAAGCCAGAACCACGTTGCACACTTTTTAACTGCCTCCTTTCAGAGAAGTCATTAGAGTGTTACAACTTCGACGTCCTTCCACAAGCAGAACGCCAAGGGCTTTTCAGGAGGGGGTGGAGGAATACAAAAGCTGAATTCTCACTCAGTATTCTAACTGCAGGTGATGGAGTTAAAGATAACATACCCAGATGCTATTAAGACTGTGGCAAATTGCACAAACAATGAAACTTCATGTTGTAACCAAAAATTTCCAGAAAAAAGGATCATCAGGTCACCTGTAAGAGAAATGAACTGAACTGTATAAAACCTGAACTGAAACTGTAATACAAGTATATTTAAAATAGACCTTCAGCTAACCCAAGGCATTATGTTAGAAGACCAAGAGGCCGACAGCATGTGAAAGCAGAAAAGTTTCACATGGTGATGGAGAGAAAATAGTGCCATGTCACTTCCACTTACATGGTTGAAATTATTGGGCTGGTTCAAAATAAAACCTAAAGAAATATTTAATTCAAAGCTAGCCACAGAATAGTAATTAAAAAAAATGAGAGATTAAAAAATGGTTCCAGCTTGCTAGGTCTAAAAATACCCGCCTTCAGAGAGGCTATAAGAAGGTCTTCTAAAGAATAAATTCAGACACTAAGAATGCTTCTCTTATCCCTGGCTTAAAAATGATTATATTCTGGCATATTCAACTAGCAACTCCCTTAAAGTTCAAATGCAGGGCAGAGTTTAGTAGCCTTTGAAAAACAAATGGAGAAAAGCTCACTGAAGAGAAAAAAGGGGCTATTTCTGTCAGCAGTGGACTTTGAATCTTGTTCTAACTTATCAGGATTTTACATTCAAAACATAGACAACTGGGAATAATTAGACTTTTCAAAGAGGCATAATCAGAGTGACGAGTTTTCTGCCCTTCCCAGAGCACAGCCCTTGGCTATGGTCAGTACATCTGCCTCTATCTGTAGTCCCTGCAACATTTTTCTGTGCAGTAAAGTATGTAAGTGGTTTGCAAGGAATTCTTCTGGAAGATATATCAAAATCAAGCTCATACATAGGCAACTGAGCAGATTATGACTGTCTGAGTACTCAAAATACAGATTTCAACTGTGACAGTAGGGATTCTTTTTGTTTTGACCGTATGCTGTCAAAGGTCTAACAATGTGTTCAAACACTCTCTTCATAATCAAACTGTAAATGACCATATATATCACTCCAATCAAGTTGGTTTCCTCACATGCAGTGGGAAGATATGGTCAGAACCACAAGGTTCTCTTGTTGCCATTTCAAACTCTTGAGGAAATTTCCAGTCTCATAATCCTTGCAGAATGGTTTGATTAAACAGCTAATCTTGCTTTGCCATCTAGGATTATTTCCTTTACACGAATCATTTAGGCTATGAGATAATGACCCTCTGTAACATTTATTTCATTACCCAGAATTTGACAAAACAAACATTGACTCTGGCTGTTTTTCTCAACATTAAGGCATGACTGTTTAATCTATTTTCTTTTCCAGAAAGTTGATCCTCAGCTCATCTGTCAGGGCAGTGCAAAATAGGGCCATGTTAAATGACAGTTCATTTCCATAACAAATGGAATGGAAGATATGAAAGGGACAGTGTCAATCCACCTGAATTCCAACACACACTTCAAAGGAAGACAAATTCATTGTCAGTGACTAGAGTGAGGCTCAAGTCCAGAGTTCAGAACAAACAAGAAAGAATCTCCCTGAACTATGCAGGCAGTCATCCATCATGATACTCAGTTACATGCACAGGTACTGGTAAGACCCCATATAAACTGCATATTTTACTAATTTTGGTTAATTATGTACACAGTCTGGAATTTGAGCTCACCCGGGAAACAAAATTAACAGGATAATAATGTCCTCAAAATATTTTCAAGTTGATGGTACGCAAAACTGTAGGCTTGCATAATGAGAGTAGAAAGAACTGGAAAGGCTGAGCTCTTCCTGCATCCCTGTTATCACTCTCCCCACCTCATCTCTACTCCTTTCATGATCACAGAGCTGCTCTCACCATCAATAGCAGCACACTAACTCCCTGCTTTGACAGGAGCAGGGCCACATTTCCTACAAGCAAAACTATATTGGTAGCTGTTCAGCTCATAGTGTTAGGGACCCAAGGCAGCTCTGCCATTGGAAATATTAAAAGGACATTCATATGTAAGCTCATAAATATTCTGCCTGTTTAGCATGATGCGATAAGACTGGCTTACCTCTGAGAGTGCCACTTCAGGAAAAGTGTACTTAGAGTGTACCCATCACCTACACAGAAAGACTGAGGGATAATGTAGCCCACAGAAAGCTAAGCAGGCGGAAGAGAATTCCTTTTTATACAAAAGCCCTTTATAAACAGGGAAGTAATAATTTGTTTTCCATGTTTGCTGCAGACAAGTCACACTAATAGGTTTAAATTGCTCAGGGACTTGGTGTAGATTTTAGTGGCTCCAATCTCAGTACAGGTGAGAGGCTGAAAACTGCTCTTGCTCTTGCCCACAGCATCTCCCAGTCATTGTTCCCTCTTGTTCCTGTTCTCCTCTTTTCAAGAATGGGACCAAGCTTCAAGGCAATGCTGAAGAGAGCAGAAGAATTAGGTACTTGATTTCATCTGCTCAGGCCCAAAAAGCACCACAAGTTCTGTGCAGGTGCACACTCTAGTGGCTCCTGGAAGAGGGATGAGGCCTGGCTCACTTGATTCCCTGGAAACCTACCCTATGCTTCCTTCTCCATGCTCAGGTATCAAGTGGAGAACCAGGTCAGGCCCCCTTTTTAAGTGCTGTTCTCTTCAGCATAAAAAGATGCACACTGTTGTTGTTTTTCAGATGAGCCTGTCTTGCACTCAGAGAGCTGCCTTTCAGAGTCTTTCCCTCCAACACAGGGAAAGCTCTTAAGATCTGCCCTTGTCTTGACTGCACAGAACAGCTCCCAAAGGAATGGGAGTGGAGGCAAAGTGGTTTTGTCCTCCTGAGTGCCCAAGAGTTGAGTAAACACTGTGCAGGTTGAGCAGTGATGAGGTTTGGGATCTTTGGAGCATCAAAAACACAGAGCAGGCTGCATGGCACAAGTTCCCAGAATGGGAGGCTTGGGGTAGTATTAAGACAAGCTCTCTGAATTGAAAAATTTCAATGTTGGAACCATTTGTCCAGGGAGAGGAAATACTAGAAGGTACCAAGAATAGGGTTAGACAAACATCAGTCACAAATTACTGAGGTGTAACAGATCTTATTTTGGAGCAGAAATACAATCCCAATAACTTCTTAAGATCCTTTCCAAGTCTATTTTCTGTTATTGTTTTTAGACCTGAACAGGGCCTAAGCCAGCACATTTCTCTGAAGATTCCAGAGATTCCATAGAACAGGATTGCATGGAATTCACTAGCAATGTCTGGTGGTGTCACACAAGCAGCACCTGCATCATCCCATAAAAGGTAACATGTTCCACTATATTGCTGCCAAGACTCCACTCAGGGAGCTCTCTGTCATCTGGGCTTGTTAATGATAACAACTACATGAAAGTATAAATGCATTGTAACTAAACAACAGCTACTTGATGGCTCTGTGCATTTCTTGATGTTGCTAATTCAGAAGTTCATTAACCTCTAACAAGAATTTTAGAATAATTTTAGAATTTTCACTGGCATTATTAAGCTAACAAGACAATAGACCCTGTGGTGTACGTGGTCCTAGTACTTGTCAATAACAACAGGTTGTGAGGTAGAGAGATTTCCTGTGGATAGAAGCATTCCTTTAAGAAACTTGAATTTGGATACTTATTTAGAACTTTAAAGGCGATATTATTGTCACTTTTTCAACCCCACACTGAAAAATCAGACTGCCTTAACTACTGGAGCTGAAGGTATAGAGAACACTACATTTCAGACACAAAGCTACCCTCAAACAAATTAATTCAAAAATCTCCATTTTATAGAATAGCTTTAGTACTAAGTGATGACGTGACACAAATTTTAATACGGCCTCTTAGCAATAACCTACTCATTACATTGTTGCTGCACAGCTTGTGAGTAATGCAGTGCCACTAAAATGTCAGAGCAGGACAAATGGTTACCATTGTCTCATATATTTCTGTATATATACCTCTATATGCATGAACTAAACCTGAGCTACCAAACTGGGAGCTAAGTGTGGAAATATTTTGATCTAACTTCGTTTTTTTCATTATATGGATTAGCTATTGCCATCACTTATGCTGGTCAGCTGCCTCTGCGTCCTCAACTGAGGAGACAATGGGAGTTTCCCTTAAGGATTAGGAAAGCTAGATTGGAATCAAGCATGTGGATGTTATTTGATCCTCCCCATGCTCTTGTCTGAGACCTGTCTAGCTTATGAACATTTGCATCCAGTTCTGGCATGCCAAAAAGAAATGTCAGGACATAAAAGCTATTTTGTTTAGCCATTACTCATAGGGAATCAAATCAAATGGAATAGTTTGGAACAAACTCTGTCCCAAACTCTGCGATTCTGGTATAGATCAGTGGAGCAAAAGTGTTTGATTTAAGTAGGAGAAGAAGAATATATTACATATTATATGAGAATGTAAGAGGTTGTGGTGAAAAAGAAACTTTGCAGTAAGAGTAACAGTGAGATCCGGGCTGCTAGAGTGCAACCTCTCCATCTTCTAAGCCTGTGAACGCTCTGCCACTTGCTTGCCTGATTGAGAGGACCAAAAAAAAAAAATCCCATCTTTTCAGACATCATAAAGAAACTGCCTGAATATTAATGCAGAGTTCCACCACTGGTATTGTGCTATAGTGAGATCCACTATGAAGTAAATCAGTGGCAAGCCTGGTTTTCAGGGAAAGCTCTGCTTTGTCAATGCAAGCTCAAGAGCTCTGCTCATTGCAACAGTCACTTACTGCTGCCAAATCCATTTTACAGGTGGTCAACACATGTTCTTTCTACAAATTCCCATCCAAATACTTGAATCCACACTGAAAACCTGAAATTCATGGGGAGGCACCATCTGACACGCCTCTGGGTGAAATGAATTCCTGAAATGAAATGAATTTATATTATATTCCAGAAATAAAACCTCCAGAAATTTTAGCACCTCCTGCAAACTCTTCACAAAAGATTAAATTAATCTGCTGCATGGTAAAGCTCGAGGACTGCAAAATATATCAGCCATGCACAAACTTCTCAGACCATAGAGGTAAGCACTGGGAGTACACAAATGCTGATAAATTTATTTTTCTGAAGCTCTATTGTACACAGCTCATCAGGAAAAGAATGCAAGCTCTTTTGTACTCTCAAACTTATATTCTTCCAGGTAGATTGTAAATCCACATTAGCTATACCATAGGCTGCTACAGCATCTCTGTTATGTGTTCTTGCCTAGGTAAAAACTCATACATATAAAAGGACAATAGTTTCAACAGTCAGATGCCTTCAGAAACAGTAAGCAAGACCACAAGAAAAATCCAATCAACCCATGTTCACCTTAACCATGCTATTACTAAAAAAAAAAAAGTCTTAAATATGTGGTTATTTTTTCTACTTTACTTTTAGGTTTTGTACTTTCGCAGAAGTATTCTTTCATGCTTTCAAGTTTTTCTCCACAAGTTCATGGCACACAAACAAAGTTGGTCACAGTGTTATGACAAGGCAAAAGGTGAGGCAGTACTTCCCCCATAGCTAAGCGCTGCCTGGTGTGGTAGATTCCCATGATAAAACAATTATATAGCACTCTGGAAACATCATTGTCATGTCTGGCTTTGGCTATGATCTGCTTACAAATAACATAAGGTGAGATTCTTACTTAATCATATGATTTGGTAATCTAAAATATAAGACCAAAATAGTACAAGAGGTGTATAAAATGACAATGCACTGAATGAAGCCAAAATTCATTATTGTGAACTACCAAGCCTCAAAATTATAATGAATTTTATGACAAAAAGTTATAACTGAATTAAAAGGCACCGATTCTATAAAAGGAAACCTTTACTGAGCATAAGGATATTCTTATATACCTTAATTGTAGTCATGTTTTCTCAAACAAAGGATTTGAAAACATGGCTATAATTTTTATGTCATGAAAAAATCTTAAATCTGTTCAAAACTGATTTTTTTCACTACTATTTTACTGCTGCTTTTATCCCCTAAATAGCAAACCTTATGGAAAATATCCTCATTTCATTGCCATATAAAACAATCCAATTCTGCATACCATTTTATTAAAATTAATATACTCTACAAAGTAAATAAGGTATAACATAATATCTAGGCAGAAAAAATTGCAGTTGAATGAGTACAATTGTAAATAAATTTGCTAAGGTTGGACAAAGTGAAGAGTAAATACAAATAAAAAGGGGTTTGGTTAGTTTATCTTAATGAATCATAGAATCATAGAATCGATTGGGTTGGAAAAGACCTCCGAGATCATCAAGTCCAACCCTTGGTCTAACTCCAGTCCATTTACTAGATCATGGCACTCAGTGCCATGTCCAATCTCAGTCTGAAAACCTCCAGGGATGGTGAATCCACCACCTCTCTGGGCAGCCCATTCCAATGCCTGATTACTCTCTCTGAAAAGAATTTTTTTCTGATCTCCAGCTTAAATTTCCCCTGGCAGAGCTTGAGCCCGTGCCCCCTTGTCCTATTGCTGAGTGCCTGGGAGAAGAGACCAACCCCCACCTGGCTAGAACTTCCCTTCAGGAAGTTCTAGACAGTGTGAGGTCACCTCTGAGCCTCCTCTTCTCCAGACTAAACAACCCCAGCTCCCTCAGCCTCTCCCCATAGGGCTTATGCTTCAGTCCCTTCACCAGCCTTGTTGCTCTTCTCTGCACCCGCTCCAGCACCTCAATATCTTTCCTGAGAACTAATGAATGACTTTTCATTGTTGTGGTTGGATTTTTTAAGCTTATAGGTATTTGAATTTTGCATACTGAACTGAATGAGGAGCATTTGAACAAGAATCTGAGGAACACAGGAACAAGTTCTGACTGATTCTTCTAAGACTGATACCACCATTGTTTGATGGTAGCATTATCAGTAGAGCACAAAAAGGGCTCTAGAAAGGTGGCTTTTGTGCTCTGCAGAAATTTTTCAAATATATCTAAAAATTATACTCTACACTGAAATGCACCAGATGAAAAACAGCACCAAGAATCAACAAGAGATCAGAACCAAAAATACAAATAATATGAGAAGACAGTGGCTTTACAGAACAATACCAAAGGGTTGTGATACAAGTTGCTGTAGAAGGTAAGAATGATCATCCTAAGATGATAGATATGCTGATAGATATTGTCAATTCAATTTATCAGTGTAGTCAATTCCAAGCTAAGAACATTCTATTTTGAGCCTGGTCTGATGGAAAACAAAATCTAAGTTGTTGTTGTTTTAATTTTTTTCCCCAAATAAGGAAATACAGTGAGAAAAGCTGAGGCCTGAAAGCAAAGCACAAGACTTTTGCTGCCTTGCTAGAGGTCCTTTGCATGCATCTCTAGGGAAGACATGGATGTCTTAAGTAGTGGAAGAAAATAAAATAGTACTCCTATCTTCAGTAAAGGTAAAACAGAAAAACTACAAACCAGTCAGCCAGACTTTGATCCCTGGGAAGGTGTTGGAGCAAGTAACCCTATAAACTGTTTCCAAACATATTCAAAGTAAGAAAGTGATGGGATAGTCAGCATGGGTCTATGTAAGAGAAATCATGCCTGACCAAACCTTCTATGACAGAATGACTCACTTGGTGGATGAGCAGAGAGCAGTGGATATTGCTTATCTTGACTTCAGTCAGGCTTTCAACACTATATCCAATAGCATCCTCATTGACAAATCGATCAAGTGCAGGCTAGCTAGGTGAGAAGACTGTACTGGCCTAAAAGTTTGTGATCAACTGGCACAATGATCACCTGAAAGCCAGTCAGCAGTGCTGTACGCAGGCATTAAGACTGAGATGAATGCCATTTAACATCTGCATTAATGCTCCAGACGATGTGAGAGAGCATACCCTCTGACAATTTGCAGACACCATGAACTTGGAAGGAGTGGTCACAATGATGTGACTGTTCAGATTGTGTGGCTCAACAGGCTGGAGAAAATGGCAAACAGGAATCTCATGAAGTTCAACAAAGGGAATTGCAAAGTCCTGCACCTCAGGATGAAAACCCCCATGCAGCAGTGCAGGCTGGTGGATGGCTTTTGAAAGCAGCTTTTCAGAAAGATTTATCTTGGTGGACACCAAGCCAAACATCAGCCAGCAATGCACTCTTTCAGGAATGAAGGCCAACAGCCTCCTAGGCTGCATTAGAATGGGTGTCACCAGCACACATCAGGTCAAGGGTGTGATCCTTCTCCTCTCCTCAGTGCTGGAGAGGTCACATTTAGAGTGCCTGGTCTAGTTCTGAGATTTGCAGTACAGGAGGGACATGGACACACTGGAGCAAGCAAAAGGGCAGGAAGATGATTAATGACTTGGAGCATGTGAGGTATATGGAGAGACAGAGAGAGAAGGGATTGTTCAACCTAGGGAAGAGGAGGCTCAGGGGAGTCTTACCAATAAATTCACTTGATGGAGTGGAGTAAAGGACACACAGCCAGATATTACTCCATGACACCACAGGAAGGATAAGAAGAAATGGGTACAAAATGAAAGACAGGAAATTAGTTCTGTTTAGACATATGAAAAAGCTTTTTTACTGTGAAAGTAGGCAAACACCGGCACAAGTTGCCCACAGAGATTGTGGATTATCCATCCTTGCAGATGTTCAAAACCTGGTTGGACTCAGCCATGGGCAACCTGCTCAAGGTGACCAGGCTCCAGGGGTTGGACTAGATTAACTCAGAAAGTTCCTATCCATCTCAACAACGCTGAATGTGACATGAAGCATGAAGAAAAGTAAGAGACATCTTCCTTCCAAAAATGTGCAGGCAGTTAGTGGAGCAAACATAATCTTTTCTAGAGAAGAGCCATGTGATTTTCTGCATGATAACATGATCATCCTGACCTTAATGTAGCACTAGTTGAGAGATGACACAGCTGGACTGAGCAATTTTTACATTTAAAATTGTTTAGAACCTGACCATTTTGAAGTTTCAGAGAATTCATATCTCAATTAGTGCTTTGCCTATCTTTAGTGGTAAGATTTTTGTAGTGTTACTTTATTTAGTTTTTATTTTTATTTGCCATTAGAATGAGAACAAGTTATTGCAAAAGGCACCCACAAATCTGAGCGGACACTGTATTGCTCTCAGTGAAGAAGTAGTTTACAGTAACCATATTTATCGTGGAACTACCTCTTACCTACTACAGGCCCAGCACTACTTGCAATTATACACTGGAAACACAAGCACTGTCACATGAGTGTGATGGTCATCCCCACAAAAAACTGGCTTTAGCAATTACTGTGCTAAGGAAATGTGACTAGGCATGCTCAATAGGTTGACATTCATGCTTTTCCTTAACCTTCTGCATTTCACAAATTTTGCCTGCTATTATACAATGTTAGGGACACAAGCCAACCGTATAAATAACCCATCAATTTTTACATGACTGCTACACTTGGCACCCAAACTTTGAAGAAAGCCAGTGTGTTTCTCAGCATGACTTTCCCTCACTGTTCCACCTCATTTCCCTGATAGAGATCCAGAGGCAGAACCCAGACTCCTCATGCCTAATGCTGCCATCTAGCTAACAGCTGCTGCCCACAGCAAGAGAAATTTCACCTTCTGAAAGCTGGTTCACTAGGCAGATAACTGATGGCTTTAAAGATCCTTACTTAAATCTATAGTACTGGGCACTTCAAAACACTGATAATGGACTAGAATGCTTTCCCACTCTAAACCTGGCCCAGGTCATACAGTGAGAACTGGGTTGGCCACCTGAGTTTCTTCAGTTTTCATTCAAGGTTTTGAAAACTTGTCAGCGCTAATGAGCATGGCCTGGAGCAGCATGGGCACAGCCTCAGCTGCCATTGTTTTAGAGCAGCATAGAGAGTCATGGCCTTTCTGTGAGCCAATCCATCCCTCTAGCCTTCATCCTCCCAGCCCCTGGTCCTTCCCTGTTTAGTAATTCCCTTGTCCTCCCTGGTACCAGCACCATCACATGTAGGTGTGTAGGGAGTGAGAGAAGGATTTATTGATTCACATGAAATCTGATGTCCCTTCCCTCCCCAGGCTTGCCTTTTCAGGGGGTCATGATCAGTCTCCAAGAATGTGGCTTTCACACGATGAAGCCTTTTGCGTTTAATTTTAGTTAGTGGTAGGCTTTTGTATGGTTCTCAGTCTTAACTGTGATGAAACCCCCTGTGAATATGAACCTGTCTGGATGCTCAGACAGTCTGGAACAATAATTCCAGTGAACTACCTACTTGTGGCTGCAGGCTCCCAGGAGAAGTAACCTGTGAGAACAATGCACACTTCAGCATCAGTCCACTGACCACCTCAGAAAAGCACGGGTTTAGTGACTTCCTCTTCTGGGGCCACTTGAGATGCCTCTCATTTGCACCCCCACTACTTGGCAGAGGGTGCCAGCGAGCTCGAGGTCGCTGGCGCACACAGCCCCCGCTCTCCCGTTTCAGCTCGGCGTCCCGCCGTGTGTCCGAGCCGGATGGCGAGCGGCGTGCGCGCTTCCCACGATGGGCAGAGCGCACTTGACCAGCCACTTCCAAGGAGGCTCCCCCGGCCAGCAGCTGCCCTTGTCATTGGGAGCGGGGCACCCGAGCCGACCGGTGCTGTGCGTTGCGAAGCCCGTCCTGCCCCGGCCACTTGCGGGCCGCTGCCCCCGCCGGGGCGGGCAGGGATGTTGGCCCGGCCCCAGTCCCGCCCCTGCCTCCGCCGGCAGCCGCTCGGAGCAATTCCCAGGCAAACCCAGGCTCGACCCCCNACGTGCGGGTGGCGGCGGGCGGCGGCTCTCCGCGCTCGCTGCCGCCGCAGCCGCCCCGGGACGCGCGGGGCAGGGAGGCCGGGGCGGCGCGGGCGGCCAGCCCTAGCCCGAGCCCCTCGGTGCTGAGCGAGGGCCGCGAGGAGCAGGAGCGCCTGCAGCGAGAGGAGCAGGAGAAGCGGCTCCGGCTGCAGCTGTACGTGTTCATCGCGAGGTGCATAGCGCACCCCTTCAACGCCAAGCAGCCCACACTCGACGTGTCCGGAAAGGTGCGCGCCGCTCCCCGCCTCGCTCCGTGCCAGCTGCTGGGCGCGCCCCCCGAGCGCGATGCTGGACCCTTCCTCCAGCGAGGAGGAGTCCGATGAGCTGCTGGAAGAGGAGCGGCNTCAACGCCAAGCAGCCCACGGACATGGCCCGCCGGCAGCAGAAGGTGAGCTCCCGCCTCCCCGCTCTCCGTGCCCCGCCGCCTGCGCTTGCCCCCAGCGGGCCATCCCGCAGCCGCCGCGCTCCCGCCCCGCAACAGGTTGAGCGCGGCCCCGGCACCGGCCGGGACACGGCCAAGGGGCCGCCGGCGGCATCGCAGGCGCTGCGGGAGCGGCTGCTGTAGTGCTAGGTTTCAGAGCCTTCTCCAAAACAGACCCTTTACCCTAGAAATCCATCAGTCACCGCGGTGAAGTCGCTTAAGTTTTCAGAGTTGGGCTTAAAGACGCCGTGCGAAGGGCACAGGAACGCAGGGAGCGGGCGCGGCGGCGCCGGGGCCGTTCCGCCGTGGAGGATGCGTTCCTGCTTCTCGGCGCTGCCTGACGATTGGAGTTAGATCTCCCAGAGGTGCTTCCTGCGATTCGCGCTATGACCATCTGTACCTAATCTGAGTAAATTAAGCCATAATACAGAGGTGAACGAGAAAACTATTTAGTTTCATGAATTATTAAGTGTGCTCTCTCTGTACATAGAAACAATCAACATGTGTGTTTGTGATGAGAATGGCCTTCTAGTGAAGGTTGACCAAAATTATTCTCTGCATCTTCTACATTGAAGACAAACTCTTGAGACCTGGCAGGTGTGTGGTAGGTATTTGAGCTTATTCTCACTTTTGAGCTGTTGAATAGGTAGAATTCTTAAAAGTTTTGAACAAGGCACTGCTTTTCCACATAACCAGTTAAAAGCTCAGTTCTTGAAATGTTTGGTCTAAAATGTTTGTGTATTTAATACTTTCAGTTCTGTAAACAAACAAACCAGTCCAACCAAAGCAAAACTGAAAAGAAACAAACTAAAAGCCCCATTTCACATCACTTTCCGGAAGGATAGTCATAGGACACAAAAAAGAATTCCGTTCCACTTGGTTTTTTATGATCTTGATACTTCCATATTTCTAAGAGTTTGTAAAATCCAGTCCTACATATTTTGAGGTGTTTGAAGTATGTCTGCTATAGGTATTTGTGCTTAGTAAATTGGCTGGCAAGTTAACATGGTGTTAACTTAATAGTAAGATAATTTCTGGAAAAACGTTTTGGTTTTATTGTTAGGTCCTTAAAATGTGAAGCCTGTATACAGACATCTCATAAGCAGAAAGCCAAAGAAAATCTGTCAAAATGGGAATTTTCACCCCACTGAAGATTCCTTATGCCAAACCAGTCATCATAGAAATGATATTTTGAAGAGACATCTGGCAGTCATCTAAGTGTGACTTCCCACTGGACAAAGCCAAAGTGGGCTTGATACAGTGTTGATAGCAATCTAGGTTCAAGCAGGAGGCTCAGAAGCCTCCCAGATGAGATCCCACAACCCATCTGTGTCACCTGCTCCAGTGCCACATTGCCCCTCTCTTGATTAAATTTTCCTAATCAACTTTCAGGCTACAGCTTGTGGCCATCTATTGCATTTAGAAGTTCTCACTGATCTCAGTCACTAAGCATAGGAACTGTTTTAAAAATAACTACTGTATTAATTAGTTTTATTAATAAAATGTATGCAGATATTACTGATGTGCAGCAGATACAGAAATAAAACTGTTGTGGATTTAACATATGAGCAATGAACAGACTGATTGACAGAATTGAATTGATACCTAAAATTAAATGGTAGTCTTGCTAATTACTGTTTTTAAGTGAACTCTGACTTCTGTGTCTGTATGTGCAAAGGGACTTTTGTCATGGTTAGGAATTTAGCTGTAGAACAAGGATGACTTATCTCTTGCTAGTCAGGAAATAGTGGTTTTAAATAAGACATAACACAGAGTTCTTTCTAGGAGTAGCACTTGTGTCTAGGACTAATGAAATGCACATAACCATCCTTCCTCTTATTTGACAATATGGTATATGTTACCCACTGAATTACTGAATATAGGGTAGCAGAAGTGATCCTGAGTTTTGAGAGTTCAGAAAACCTGCTTTGATAGTTTGGGATTGCTGAGAGCTATATGAAGGAGCCCTTTTTTGTGTCTAATTTCTGCGCTCTGTGCTGCACGGTGGCCCCATGTCAGTCTTGAGAATGAGAGTATAACCACCTGTCTTACACCATGCCCTGAAGGAAGACACTTTTGGAGATGTGATAGCTGGTCTAGAGAAGAGATGACTGAGAGGGGACCTCATCAGTGTATATAAGTATCTAAAGGGAGGGTGCCAGAAGGATGGATCCAGGGTCTTACTGGTGGTGCCAACCAATAAGACAAGAGCAATGGGCAGAAATGGTCACACAGGACCTTCCACCTGAATATGAGGAAGAACTTCTTTACTGTGTGGGTGACCGTGCCCTGGAACAGAGTGTGCAGAGAGGGTGTGGAGTCTCCTTCACTGGAGATACTCAAGCACTGTCTGGATGCAATCCTGTGCAACATGCTCTGGGATGACCCTGCATGAGCAGGGAGGTTGGACCAGATGACCCACTGTGGTCTCTCCCCACCTTACCCATTCTTTGATTCTGTGATTCATATTCCACAAGGTAAAAATCTGTCTTAGTTCCTGAATTAATTTTCTCTCTACCAAGATACAGTACGGATATGGATTGTTCCTTGATCTCTTGTTTTTTTGCTTCACTTCTAACTTGGGTTATGTGGCTGCCTGTCCATTGCTGGCTGGACTGAGGTTCCTTACCCGTGTTACTTAACTAGAGCTATTAACTACTGCATGCTCTGTCCATCATCAGTAGATAAGCGATCCAGAACCCATAATGCTCTGTGGTTCCAGCTCCCTGCCTATTTCAGCTTGTACACTCCTTGTAATGCTTTTGCACCAGCAGTATTTTGGATAACCTAAGAATAGTATCCACCCTGCTTAAGAGCAGAAGTAATTTGTTCTTTCTGCCAGTTCATTTGGCATATTGCTGAGCAAATACTGCGGAATGCAGTTTTTGCTTCCTGTTAATGTGGAACACATTATCCAGTAAGGGAATGAGATGGAATTCTAATATCAAATATCCTCAACTTCATTGTAATATCAATAAGGAAATGGATTACAATATGACCGGCATCTTGTGTTCTTGCTTTAGCATCAGATTAAAATACACTATATGGTATCTTGAAACCACCATACTTAAAGAAATGCGTTATACTAATTGAGGAATTTTAAATGCAGGCAGTGTTTCATTCCTCTGTTGTCCTTTCATCCTTCTTTCTTCTCACTAAGTAAAATTAGCTCTGCTGTATTGTGATAGATAAGATTAACTACAGAAGAAAATCAAACTTCAAGAAAAAAAAAACTATTATAATTCAACCAGAGTCCTTCAATTCTACTAATTTCTTTTTAATGACAAATTCAATGTAATAGCCCAGATTTTGCTGAATCACATACTTTTATGACTGCATTTCTTTTTTTTTTTTTTTTAATCTGTAGGATATGTGTTAGAAATACTTTTTTTAACTATTCAGAGTTTGTTGGTTACCTACTATTACATTCTGCCTTACTTTGGTTGCTAGTAGATTTTTCATAGAAAAGAAGGAATAAGCAAATATTAGAGATGTGGAACTGAAACATGGCATAATTTTTCAAGGTTGAGTAGCAAATCCTGACAAAGATGGAGCTGAATCTACAGAGTAGAGCCAGTATGTATTTTGTTGTATTGTATGGCCAGACTTTGCGAACAAAGATTTGGGCAGGGCTCTCCCCACGTGGGTGTGCCCTTCAAGCCTGCACAGTGGATTTTTTAGGTGAGGCACAGTGTTTAAATCAAGTCCTAAGGTCCATCTGCCATGGCTGAGCCAGCTTGGACAGTGACAATGAAGTCCTCATGACTGTCATAGCACCCGGTACTAACCGGGGCTGACCCTGCTGAGCATCTGAGATCTGACGGGATGGGATGGCATCGGATGGCAGGGAGGCATTGAACTGCCAGGGGGACAGTCCTCACTGAGACTTGAACTCAGGACCTTGGGATCCAGAGTCCAGAGTGCTCTCCTTTACGCCAAGGGACCGCACCAGTATGTATTTAGTAACATATTTTCAGTAGATATTTATGGTCATTTAGTCATGTATTTTCCAACGTCTAGAGAAATATTAATGCATCAATGAATTACATATTGTTCTTTTGTAAAGCAAGGTTTGTCTGTCCCTGATTTGAAGAGACAGTCACTTTTTTGTAGTTACCACTTTTTTAATGAGTCCTCTTGCACATATTTCAGAATTTTTCTTTTCTGCCTTTCCACTCCTCTTTGTTTCTAGTCCCAGCAAAAGAGAAGGAGAAAATACTTAACAAATCCTATCCCTCTTCCTACCCTAGCCAAACCAAATCTCAGTCCAACAGACTGAATTCATTCATATAATGAAATTTAGGTGGTAAAAAAGTACATTACCCTTGTGACTGTCTTCCATCAAAGCAAAGTGGTGTATGTGAACATACACTGAGTCAATGATTAGATCATGACCCTGGTAACTGCTGTTTCTACTAATCAGTTGAGCATGTGTATGTACCTATTCCAGTTTTACTCAGGGAGTGGATGCCAAAGGCAGGTTCTATATCTGGGAAGCAAGTCAGAGTTAAAGTTCCTGAGGAAGGAAGAAACAGTGAAATGCTATGATTAACTAACAGAAAAATTGTCTTCCTGTGTTTTTCTTCCTCAGCATTTTAAAATTTGGTCTAGTGATCAAGTAGCCACACAGAAAACCAAGACAGAGGGAGAAGTAACAGTCCTAGGCTAAACAAGATTTCATAATGTGTGAAAGGCTTCGTATATCAAAGCTGATAATTCCAATCTTGCTTTCCTAGATGATAGGTAGCAAAAGGAATTGATCTGGCTGTGTAGAATTCATAACTGAATGAGTTTACTGCCTGAATACTCAATGTCCTGTTTTCCTTTCATTTTTTGTCTCCAGTCCAGCTGCTCAATCATGAGTAGATCAAAAACAATGACTTCTGGTTAATTCTCAAAGTAGGAGCAGTAATAATAATTTATTTTCATCTGAATTCTCTGAGTTTGTTCTTTCCTGTTTCTTGGAGTTTACCTCTAAAGAAGAGGTTTACAGTAATATGTGTACACTAATTAACGGTATCAGGAAAATGCTGGTTGTGGGAATAGACTTCATGCTCTGGATCACAGTTTTATTCTCAATGTTTTTATTTATCCTGTCCCAAGCCCTGCATTTCCTTGCTTTTGAGCAGGTAGTGTGTATATATTTACTTATTGGCTAAGCGTATTTTGGGGAAGAAACATTGTCTCTTGGCTTCTGAGCCTGGTTGATAAGATGTTGCTTTCTGCACTGCTAAGGTAGCAAGGAGAATATATCCCAAGCCATTATTTTCAGAAACTCCAGACACATTTAAGAGGAAGAGCTTAGCTATAAAACTTGGTCCTCTGGTAAAAATTCTGCAAAAAAGCTTTCTAGGAACATTTTCCATTCCTACCTTCATTATTTCCCTTAAAAATTTCAATTTTTTGCTGATGTTTCAGAAATTCATTTTAAATCAAGTGTATTTTCCATATTTTCCCCCATAATACCTTGTCTTGATGCTCTAAGCTGTGTGTATTTTATTTGCAGGCAGGTGAGTATAGAGTGTTTTTGTAAATCCTGTTGAAGCACACAATATGGTGGCCTACAGAGCTCTGTACATGTTGAGACAAGATTATTCTCAAATAGTTCTTTTTACCCCTGTCAGAACTGGCTTTTTGGGAAAGAAGTTCCTTTTGCCTGCAATAAGAAAGTTGCTCACCATAGGCAATTGAATCAATCATGGCTGAAGAAATACTGAAGGGTGACAAGAGAAGCAGAGCCTTCTAGTTACCAGTGCCACTTCAGAAATTACAATCCTTTAGAGTTTTGTTTTAATCTTAATTCTTCTGCTGGCCTGCCAGCTCAGAATTGATAAGGGTGGCTTGGCCAAAAGCTAGGCAATGTGCTGGGAAAACCAGGAATTGGTAAACAGCTGTGGTATGAAGCGAATGTATATAGACAGTCTGCAGACCTAGTCTGCAATGATGAAAAATTCATCAGTCTCTTCTTTTGCTTGCTTGTTTTGTTTTCCCTACCTATTTTACCTATACTTGCCTTTGAAATTTGATTTTTATTATTATTATTATTTGATGGGGCAATTTCAATTTTTTTTCTGAATGAGTGACCCCAGGTTGTTTCTTTTTTTTCTGTCACTCACACATTTTGACAAATGTCTTAACTCTGTTGGCACGTACCCCATTTAAAGTGCCTGAGGAAGACTAGTTATTAGTTGTTTTTCTACAGGGAAGCTGATGAGCAGAGTTTGAAGGATCAGTTGATTGTCTTCATCTCTGCAGGAACTGTACAGGGGAATTGGCTGGCTGAGCTGCCTTGCATTTCTCACCCTTTGCAGTTGTTATTCTCACATTATATTTTGTGTATCTGAGCTGCTGTAATTGGTGACTGAGAAGCAGAAATACCAAATCAGCTCATCTTGTCTTTAATACTTTCTCTCACATGATTTAAAAAATATACTCATTACTGCCATGGAACAACAAAGCTGGTGAAAATACTCTTTTCCCCTCTGAACCACACTCCTTTCTTTACCTGTGTCTGGAGAGGAGCATTATATCAAAATATCCATTACCACTGTCTTTAACTGTACAATATTGCCAGAGCAGAAAATATTTGCTGATTGCTAGTTAACTATTTGTTGAGTGATGTATTTCTATAAAAGCAAATTTTCAGTTTCCCCTCCTTGTTTGCCCATGCACACCTGTTGTCACCAGTTCATGTTTGAGATTGCCTCTCCATTTGCATGCTGGTTATTAGAGTCAGTTTTTCTCTTTCTGGATTTTTACCATTTCCTTTTCATGTGGGTGAAAATCATCCTGAAGTTGCTTTCGGTATGTATTGTTTTGCTTTTCTAATGTGTCTCCATGTTCTACTCTGCTGTTATCCTTGTTCCTTTTTTATGTGATGTCTCCTACTCTGCCAGCTTAACATATCCCTGTCTCTTGTTGCCTTCCTTGCTAGAATTGGAAAGCTAGTAGCTCAGAGACAAAACTTGCTTTATCAACCCAAAAGATATCCATGGGGAAGATGGGATGATGTTTTGTCTTCTAGGAAAGTGCTTGGCTTGCCTATGCTTTGGGGTGCTAGTCTTTGTGCCCTGATTCTGGGCCTATATTTAGTTGTACTGAGCCCCAGTTAGTATGTTACTCTGTCTGAACTGGGTGCCAGCCTCTAAGGTTTTTAAACTCATTAATCTTGAAGTAATTTTTCATGAAGGGTTTTTTTGGCACATAAGCCACCAACATACCTCCTATATTTCTTTCCAAGTTACTCTTCTTGCTGCCAGCTGATGGCAGTGGCATGCACAGGTCTGGTACTCCGACCTCTCTGTGCCTTCTAGCTATTGTCATTAAGGGTGGGAGGCAGGGAGAGGAAGAGCATCTGCTGAAGTCCTGTTCCATTTGCCTAGTACCTATCTCCAGTGCCCATATCTGCCTAGAAGTGCTGGCACTGAATTGAAAGCAGCCCAGTTCTTGTGTGTTGCAGCTGATTCCCCCAGGTTTCAGAATAGCAGCTGTGAAAAGGCAGTTTTCAATTTGTTGCTGTGTGTGGGAAACTGAGCAGCAGGAGAGATGGAGTGTTTGCATGTAGATACCAGGCTGCATCAGCTTAAGTTTGCATTTTGGAGGTTATTTTCTCAGCCATAAGCATTGAAGGCTTTCCATTTTGTATTGAAAATTCTCTAGAAGTTGATGGTACTTGCTCAAAAGAATTTATTTCTGGTTCTTATTTATTTTGCAGTGAAGAGATAAAGCATATGCTTCTCTTCAAGCGTGATTACTTGTATGCATGAATTCAAGAATATTCTTGAGTGTTTTTCCTGTCAGGAAGGGGAAAAGCATTAATTAACAGTATTGTGAAGAACGAACAGAGCTACAGTGAATATTTCTTTAACTACATGACCTGGTGAAGCAAAGTTAGGAAAAGAGAAGTTGATTGTAAAGGAATTTTCCTTCAGCACTGTTTCCATTCTTCTCTCAACCATTAATTATTAATTTATCTTCAATTGTCTTTTCTGTGGGGTTTTAGGCTGGCAGCTTCTGTTTAATGAAAGTGCTGGAGGGATACTCTGAGTGATAGTATAGATACACAAAAAAAATCTTTAAGGACAGTACTTTGAGTAGACTTGTTTGGGCCATAGACAAGGATGTAGCAGAGGAGACAAAGCTAGAAAAAAAGTGAATAGTGTCAATATCCATGTCAGTTATACAAAATAGCAAGGGCAAAGAGCTGGTGAGAAACGTGGTGCACTGAAGTTGGAGTCAAGAAAATCAGAGCAATAGGATATAGTGCATTGGGGAAAACAGTGGTTTTTTATGTAGAAGGTTGGAATTGTTTCATTGTGTTTAGGTTTTTCTAATGGCGAATTCATGCGTTTTCTGTTTTTTAAAAAAATCCACCTTCAGGCAGTCTACGCCAAATGTTTATCTTGCTGGCTTTTGCTGGGAAACATCCCCAGTTTGTGCCTATTGCTCATATATTCCTTCATTTATTTCTAAATTATGTATTCTGAGGCCTTGTAGCAAGGTTCTTTCTTGTTCAAAAGTGTTCTATGTATGTTTCGCTGTCCAACTGTTTAATACATCAAATATGCATTAGTGCTAAATTATTTATGCTGACCATTTTGAATTTTTTTACTTTTGATCTCTGTACAGATGGAGCATAAGCAAAGAAAATAAATAAAAATAAATAAGAGGTTGTTTGGTATAGATCTGATATTAAATCATTTTAGCAGTCAGTACCCTTCTCAGTCTCCCTTCCTACGATGTCATTAAAAGGCAGAGGATTTTTCAGTCTTTTGCCAGTGGGGATTTAAAAGTAAATAGTGGTATTATTTGGAAATAGAAGTTAACAAACTCCATTAACAATGGTTTTTTTCTAGTAATCTTCAACTCTCTGAGTTGGAGTATTTGCCTGAATGGACACTTGGATTCATGTTGAGGTGACTTGACTCAAAATTCAATATAATTCTCGTAACCACACATATGCGACACACAGTGGAGGTTCTGAGCTTGCTAGTACATGATTATGAAGTAAATAGAAGCATTTGACCTTAAATATTCTATTATACAAGAATTTTCAGCATGCTTTGACTCCCAAATTCATTTACTTTAAAAAGACCACTTGAGATTAAAGCCAGCTTTTAAAGTTGTCTTTTTCTGCTATCCAAGTTTTTAAGTACCCTTATTTAATGTTTCCAGTCAGTTTTCTGTGGTAGTAAATGTTATAAAGTGACTAGCTGTGTTTTGTGAGTATAAGCCTTCTGTTTACCACCTACAATATAAAAAAGCAAAACATCCTACAAAGGTGATCTGAGAATTACAAGATCTGGCAGCCTGTGCATGCATGGATATATTTTGCTCTTGTGTTGCTGAAAAGGAAATAAGATATTTTTCTTAACTGTGTAATATAAAGATGATCTGCTTGTTCTGCAAATCAGTCACCCACTGATATGAGACTATGTGGGTATTTGTGTGTGGCTCTCTCTCAGACACCGTATGTTTAGGATGTACCTGATGGAAATTCTGTTATAGCCAGATGAAGATTTGTTTGTCCTCTCTTTGGCCCCACAACCCAGAGGCTGGGGTGGGGAGTTTTTAAAACCTCTTTACTTTCTGAATCACAAGGATGGACAGCAGTACATGGTGAACAGGGCTGGTATTGTTGGGGGTCTTTGCTTGGCTCTTCCTCAGACTTTCATTGGAACAACAGGATCACAAGAGTCTTTCTGCTGCTTGAATATATCTGCCTGTAGATGAAAAGCATCATGCAAGAATGAGAAGTATTATTTATGTAAAATGTCAATAAAATTACTGTGATTATTACTAAACTTTTAGCTGTTTTGTATGTTCTGGATATTTAAACTGTAATAGTCTATTACCACATTAATTGCTAACTACAGTTGTTAGTCAGAATTCAGTCTGGAATAGCATTCAAGAGGTCATAGAGGTATGATAACATCACTAAATTGGTTAAAGCCTCCATACATGACCCTCTTGGTATATTACAAGCTGTGTCTGTTACAAGTGCACTTAATTATGCCGAGCAGCACACAAGGGAAGGAGACTGTACAGGCTGGCAGGGTTCTGTTTCACCGTACAGATGCACTTTTCTGATGTCACACTGCTTGCCAGTGTAGACGTGACTTCACAGAGTCGGAGAGATTTAATATAAAGCCGCTAACACAGAGTCAAGAAAGAGAGATGGAACCTAAATGAAATAAATAGCACAACAGGGCAGTCTCCTTTCTGAGCCATTAAAGCAGGACAGAATATGCAATGCAAACATAAAACCAGCTGAAGTAACAAAGTAATAAAAGTCTTGCTATGTCTGAAGTTAATTAGGGACAACAAACTGCCCCTAATTACTGAAAGTGTGGGATCCTCCACAAAGCTGCCTGGGAAACTAATTAAAAGAACTGATTATAAGAAATAGAATGAATAATTAATGACTGAGAAATCATTTTCAAGTGCATCTTCAGAGAGCAAATAAAGTGCCCTTGGAAAATATTGTGACACCCTGAGCCATCCACTGAATATAATCCCAGAGACAGTCCTGAACTGGTTTGCAAGAGGTTGTTGTGCTTACACTTTCTGGTGCTGAGGATAATGATGCTGGTAGGGACTAACAGGGACAGAATGACAGGTAAAATAGGAATAGCATTTCCATTTTAATATCAAATGCTCTTTTCAACTATTTTCTTAATGTGTGACTTCAATAGAACCAGCTTATAAAATATACTGACATAGTGCATTTTGTTGTAATAGTTGGCTTTGCAACAGTCTGCTGTTCATAGAGCTGAGAGAGGTCTTTAGTGCTTGCAGGGGGCCTCTGGGTAGCATTCTCTGTGTTGATTATTAGCATATGTATGTGTAGCAACTGTTGGCTGTCAAGTGTATAGGCTACCAAATGGACTGTGATTTTTCTGTGTTCTTGCAAAAATAGCAATATGGAAATCACATCTGACAGGAAAAAAATTGAAAGTTTAAAAATTTATCTTCTTCATAAAAAAAATTTAAAAATGGCTTTTTTTTAATCCTGAGAAGTTCTTTAGAGGTTCATCAGGGGTCAAATTTTATCCAGGCACCTGTTTGAGTGTTCCTGCCTAATTGGGTTCTGCTTAATTTATAAACTTGAACTATGTTAAATAGCCCTAGTCCTCAATTACATTGACACATTTGTGGAAACTTAGATTAGAGATAAATAAATGCTTGGAAGCATTGAACCCTAGGTGTAATTTCCTGGTTCATGTGGAATTCATGTTCACAGATGGAGCAGACCCAGAACTGAAATACGCATCTCCTTGTAGTGCCTTTTAGTTGTTCTGGACTTCAATAAATTAATTATTATCTTGTTTGTCTGATAAGGATGTGTGTCATAATGAATTAATTAGCAGTTATTTGGTCTTATAAGGCTGTGTGTTGTAACTCTGAATGTATTCACATATTGGAACAAGGGAAACAACCAACTCGTGTGTGCTCGAAGTGAGACCATGATCATGATCTGTGGCTGAGGCAGAGCCTGCAGTTGCTGGTGGTGCATCCCTGCTTCCCTGCATGCTGTGGTTCTGCCAAATTCTATATGGGTTGTGAAAAACCTGCATTTATGTGGTTATATATGAAAGAGAGGGAGAGAGTGTGTGCATATGTGTAAGAGAGGCAGGGAAAAAAGCTATAGATGGGGGGGGAGTACAATCAGAGTTTCCACAGCATGTTGTGATTGCATCATTTTTAAAGACATTATACATTGAGCATAAAATACTGAAATATAAGTTACTTAAAACTACTGCTTTTCCAGAAATGCCTTTTTTTTCCTTCTTTATTGTAGTTGCACTTGTAAATTGCCATGTACTTTCTTTACAAACAAACATCACTCACTCCCAATCCTCCAAACCAATAAACCCAATATCCCAAAGCCTGCAGATCTGTATTTCTGCCTTGGCTAAGTTTGGTAGCTACTTCAAAACTCCTAAACACAGTAAAAAGGAAGCAAAGATGTTCCTACAGCTTGTGTTAATAGTAAAGGTTTTAATTTTTATTAATATTGAGCTTTTAGAATTGATTTGGCTCCTTAGGGCTAGCTCAGAGTGTGCCCTGTTGAAGTCAGTACACCAAATTTCTACTATTCTCTTTCTGATCTTTAAGTATCTATACGTATCTTATTTATTTTTGTATTTAGGATGGTTTTATACCTTGGCTGCAGACACTTGCTCTGGAAGCATATGTGTTCTCAGTGTGAAGGATAATTTATTTTCCTAATTTGATTCAATTTGTATTCTTTTTTGTTTAGTGGAAAAATAAGTAGGTCCAAGAGGAAAACAGCTATCCTGATTGTGTGGTTTAAAAAAACAGTAAAAAGAAAATTATCCTCTTGCACTGCACAACTGTGCAAAAAGCTCTTTTTATTCCTTCTGACTTCAGCNAAAAGAAAATTATCCTCTTGCACTGCACAACTGTGCAAAAAGCTCTTTTTATTCCTTCTGACTTCAGCTCTTTTTATTCCTTCTGACTGCAGAGCAGCAAATGTGGTTGTCATAAGCCACTTTTTGGGGAAAAACCCCAAGTTAGTCCATTTTTTTTTAATAGTGATGTGTTTACAGTGGAACAGCTTCTTCCTATCAGTGTTTAGACCTTTGATCACTGCCTCAGCGCTAATAAGATAAACGGGGTAATGCATACTGATTATAATAGCTGGAGTGACATGTCATCTGAGAGACTGGGTAAAGAGGTGTAAGGTGCTGAAGCTCTGAGCAATACAAATGGTCAGCAATGCAAATACATTTCAAGCTGTGGTGCTGGAGCGCCTGGAAAATGAACAGAATTGCATGATAATATCAGAAAAAGATAGGTAACCCCTAACCTTTCTTTTCCAAAAGGCTGAAGTATTCAGAGGGAGAAACTAGGTTGTTATGTCAATGGAGTGAATCCATCCTTGGACAGTATGTGCATTTTTGTATGTAAGGCAGGGGTCAGGTAATATTTACTCATGACAATCATTCATATGAATAAGTAAAAAAAAAATAGAGCTTGGGGTACTATCATTTTAATCTAAATAAAGCATTGCAATAATTTGAGTTGTTTGTTTGGTTTTGGGTTTTCTTTTCAATAGCAGCTAAATAAATTTGTGCAGTCAGTGCAGAAAAGTAAGAAAGATTACAAAGGACTGAACTAATACAGTTTTAAACAGGTGTTGATAGTCTGAGTTGGAGACACCATTTTTGATGCAGTAGCATCTAAACAGTTCCATGTGTGTTTCCAAATTGAGTGCATACAACTTAGGAGACCAAAACAAGGGCTTTTTCTGAAAGGTGGCACAAATAGGATAGCTGTAGGTTTTCCCTCAGTAATTATTGTGTTAAACCAGGTATTTTACCCACCTGCCAGTTCACAAGATTCTTTCTGAATTACCAAATAGTGGCCAGGGAATAACATTGCTGCTGCCAAACAGCTCTGCTATATTTGTGCCTTTAGCGGTACCTGTTTTAACTGAATGCTTTGCTTTTGAGAGAACATGTAATAAGCCAGGCTAACAAAGCTGCCATGCCTCAGTTACACCAAGAAAGCATGCTGCCAAATGTGGTGGCTGAATGAAATTGTTGATTTGCTGTGGGATGCAAGGGTTATTTTGCAAAAATATTGCAAAACTGCTGAAGGTCTTTAACACACAAACAAGTTACTGTGTATCATACTTGTGCAGCAAATGGGAAGGGACCTCCTGGGTTGAGTCAGTCTCATGTCTAACAACAAAGACATCTTGTCTCTTTTATAAGCAGGTGAAACTTCAGTTATTAGATATTCCCACTCTTTTTCCCTACTCTGGTAGTTGCAGGACTTTTGTTTCCCAACTGAATGGTTTTGCAGTTTGGTTTAGATCTGCTCTGTCAGCTCTGCCTTCAGCTATAATATCAGCTTTTCCTTCCTGAAGGATTTAGTAGAGGATGGCGTCTCGTTCTGCTATATGAAACAATCCAAGCTCTGAGCCATCTTTCAGGCAGTAGTCTTTCCTTCTCTGATTATCCTAACCGCCTTTATCTGTATGTTTGCAGCTGGAATAAGTGCACCCTCCCTCTCATGTCACGTTAACGTGGTGTCAGGCGTGTGCAGAGGCAGCGCATCTGAGACCTCAGCTCAGAGCAGCCAACAATGAAAATCTCACAGAAGATCTTGTGAGTCCTGGCCTGAAGTGTGGTATGCTGAATTTCACCCCATTTCTGTTACCACAGCTCCCACACTGGCTGTGTTTTCCAGTATGATTTTTTTATTCCAGTACGTTTTTCTTTTATCCGCTCTGTATCCTAGTGCATCCCAGCCTGGAATGTCAGTATCAGTCTTCAAATTCAGAATGTCATGTTCCTGTTCTCTCTGTCATAACAAGCATGGAAATACTGCATTTATGCTTAATTTGCAGGTACAGCCCTCCAGACCTTTGCAGCTATGTTTCTTGCTCCTGCTCCTTTAACACTTACCCTCATGCTTTTATGGAGTATTTTTCCCTTTGTGGCACTATCGTGCATGCTTAACTGTTGTCTAAATAAGATCTACATCATTCTTTCAGCTGGAAAGCAAGAACAGAAAGAAAATGCATTACTTGATTTTTGTCATCTCTTAAATAATTCTGATAAATCTGTGACTTGGTAATCCTTCCCATTCTGGGTCAGATGTTACCCCATTACCCTGACTGTAACCTTTTTCTTACATTTGTCTTCTGGGGAGTATGTGCTCCTCTGAATATAGAGACTTGCTGCCCTGTTTTGGGACAGAGGTTTTTTTAGGTGATGCTGGATAACTTTCAAACTCTTCTTAAGAATTTGCACACATCCTCATTCAGGTCTCTCAGCTCTTCAGATGACTGAATTGACTAACTCCTCTTAATTCCTTGATGTAGAGAATAAATTATCACATCTCAGTTTCCAGGCTAAAAAGATCTTTCAGGCAAAAATCAAACTGCTGAGACCAGATTTCTGTTCAATAACCATGCTTATCAGCAAACTCTCAAAATAATTAAGTGCTATGGTGATAAAGAACAAAGCATGTTCAGTGGCACAATTCATATGAATTCAGTTGCAGTGTTGCTGTGTGTCTTCTTTTTAATTTGTTTTTAGTCCAACTGTCATCAGTAGTCTTGAGTTCCTGATTATCCAATAAGCTTCTAAAAAAGGAATTTTCTGGCATTCTGCCCTGGCCACATTTGGCACACTGTGGAGTAGAATTTACCAAACATCTGTTTGGTCAAGCTTTTTGTTGACCACGGCCAGGACATGTTGATTTCTCTATAGAATGTGTCCAGACTTATGAATTGTTACTGTAGTTTGGCATATGAGTTGAATACTTGCAGCAGGCATGTATAACTGCTGTAGCATCTGGAGGTAATTTTTCTCTAAAATATTACCCAGTATACTTAAGCCAGTGTTTTTGTTTTCAAACCCACTGACATGTATATGCATTTGTCTTCTGTGCAATAAGGGACCTAGATTTGTGCTTCCTTCCTAATTTTCCTTCCTTCCACCATAGCTTTGTGGTTGAATAGAGCATAAGAATGAGTGACTTCTGGCTCTACATCATGTTTTATTCTGCCTGTGGTGCTGTAATTCAGTCATCTCCCAGCACTGGAAAGTTGCAAGGAGCCTTGGCTTGTTTGTCTTACTCCTACTCAGCACTTCTAAGTAATTATAATTTTAGGAGAAGCTGTTACAAAGAATGTACTGTGAATTATTCTGAAGGTCAGTCATTATTCTGTGCTTCTTGAGAACAGTGCTTGTGCTTGTGTTGGGGACCAACTGAGTCACTTCAAAAATCTGGTTTTGTTCCTGCAAGGTTTAATTGCATGAAGTTAAGCAAACTTCATTCACCCCAACTCTTCCACTTCTCACACTCCTCAAATGTACTGAATTTTAAAGAGCAGCATGTGTGACTTTTGGTTTAGGATTATGTTGTCTGGTCCTTTACAACAGAAGGAAGAAAAGCTTTAGAAAGGGGAAAAGAGGCATCCTGCCAAAGTAAGTTGTTAGTCTTAGTAAAAGAGTGCAGAACTGGGAGCTTGAAGAAGAATTAAGTTCTCCCTCTGAAAGCTCTGACTTTTGCATGCTTTGGTCCTTCATTGTTACGCCCTCTGTGCCAAACAGGAAGGATATCTAAGTATTGCTCCTCTACTGTCACTTTGAAAATAGTAGAATTATTGCAAGTTGATTTTTATCTGAAATTTAGAAAGGAAATTGCATCTCCAGAATATCAGACCGCCCCCAACTCACTATGCAATAGTTATGTAGTAAGAGCATCAGCTCTGTTCCTCTGGCATGTGTCTAATCACTGTGCCATTTTTTTTCTGTGGCAGTGGGAGAGATGGAGATCAGGAATCCTATTCTGTTGCTTTTGGTTAGATACATAAATTACCAGCACAGTGTATATCGAAATTTTCTTAGGCAGTTTTTGAATGGTGAAAAATAAGAATTTAATCCTGACTTAAATGAGAAAGGCCTATGCTGAGCATCTGAAGATCTGTCACTGAGCCCCTCCTGGTGACCTGAGAGGGAAGTGTACTTGATAATTGTATGTGATAGGGTTATTCCAATTTATTTTTTCCAAAACTGAATTGTAACTGTTAAAAAATTCCTTTTAAAGCAAGTGGATATTATAAAAAAGCAACAAACAAACAAAGAAACAAACCTTAGATTATGGAATATTTTTATGAGGGAAAAAATACAGATTTTCCATTCCTACAGTCTGATTAAGCCTTTGGTGTCACTTCAGATACTCATGGGTTGACTGGGTACCTCACTCAAGTTAACTCAGCAGACTGTGTTTTCTCCCTACAGCTTACTGCTCCATTCAGAAGCAGAAAGCTGCCATTCACCTGGCTCCTAAACTTGTAAAAGGACCTGTAAGGAACTTAGTGGTAGTCTTTTTTTCAGGGTAGGGTAGTGGTTTTTCTTGCATGTGAATTTAAATGAAAGACTAGAAAATAAAGCCTGAACATAAACTATGGCTGATGAGTGGGTTCTCACTGGATTGAAATGGGTCCTTTTGGTCTTATGAAGAAGGAATCTGCAGCTTCCCCACAAGTTTACATATAATGGAAGGAAAGACACTGTAAATCACTGGAGAGGGAGAACAATTGGTTACGGTTTTTTGTGCATACACGGGAGATGAAAAGGACATGTTCACTGGGCAGTGGAGCATATTGACCTACCAGTCTGGGATTTTGTCCTTTCTGCTTGTCCATTTGTACTCCTGCTGTGTGGCACTGAGATGTCTTGCTCGCCTCCTTCTCCAGGGTCCCTAGTAGCACTTCTCATTGTCTGCAGGGGGATTGCTTTATAAATGCAGATTTGTAGTGGTCACTGTTTGAAAGTGCCTGTGTTACCCCTTGGGTTTGAATTTTACAGCTTTCACTCCACTCTGCTAATTCTCCCGTTGGCCTGTTTTTGTTGCGCTTGTATTTGAAAGAAGTTGTCAGCTGCGAAGGTTGGGAGACTTTCACCAGACTTCCTTTCATTGTTTCCTTCAAACATCTGATGTTATCTTGTCTGCCGCCACGGTATTAAGTACGTGTGCTGTTCTGGAATCACTTAACCTCTTCCCATTCACCCCTCTGCTATGCTGTACTCGGATCCTGCCCTTTATGGAACATGAACAAGGGAACTTCTTTGGTTCAGTGTGATTTTGAACAAGTACATGCTCTGAATATATTGTGAAGTTGTAACTAAGCATCTACAGAGAGTAATAGCTTTAAAGCTTTTTTCTTCTTCTTTTTTTCCTTTTTTTTTCTCTTTAAGAAGAGAATAAAAAATGTTCATACCACTAAGCTCTAATTAGAGTAGCTTCACAGAGACCTGCTTGATTTGCCTTTTGAGTTCTGTACTCTGTCAGGTAGGTTTTGATCAAATGCACTCCTGCCAGCATTCAGTTGTTAGCATTCACTCCAAGTTAGTCACCAGTGAATTATGTTCTGTGATATGGTCCAGGTCCCATTGCTCTAGTTCTTTTTCTCTTTATTGATTTCCATTCTGCTTTTCATTACTGCCCTGGTCCCTCACTGCATGCTTCCTAATGCTTTTATTTTGTAGCTTTTCAGAATGAAAATCTGAGTCATGATTTGAAATAAAATGCTAATAATGACATTATGCAACACTTTGAAGTAAACATTTCTGAGACTGTTCCTTTTAAGTGGTTGACTTTGAGAAAAATCATACTACTCTGCCATGACAAGGCAGTAGGAATAATAATAAAAAAAGGCTGGTAAACTTTAACATTTTATTTTAAATAACTCATTCTTGAATAGGTTTTCTAGCAGCTGGCAGAGAGAAAATTTTCTTGGCCATTTCCTTTAAGCAAAAATCAAGAAATAAAATCATGCAGAATTAAAACTATGATAAAATTAAATGTTTTTTCCCAATCTACAAAGATTGTGTCCCACTCCTCTATGGGTTTCTGTCTGTATCAGTGTGCAAATGTCAAATGTCAGCTCCACCTAGTTGTCTGAAGGGGCGTAACGGAGCCAGTCTTTGCATTAAAATAGGTAAATTAGAGCATGAACAATTGCAAACCTTGCTAAGTTTTCACTGTCTCTAGTCAGCTATTGGGTTTGTATTTCTGTGTTTGTTTCTAGTCTGAGAGATTTCCCCAATCCCCTTTGTTTCAGTGTTTTGCTTCTCTCTGGAAGTGATACTTTTAAAGACCTGCTGATGAAAGTGGGAAGCTGTTCTGGTAAAAAAGTTTATGTGCCGTCACATCCCTTGTCTTCCTGGTCTTCACAACAGCTCTCCTAAAACTCTGTGAGACCACGGGATGCAGCTTTGCAGAAACACAATTTCCATACTCACTTCTGATTTTTAATGAAATTATTGAGATAATGTAATCTGAATATTATCATTTTGATAATTATTTTCCAGGAGGCTAAGTATTAGCAGAGGAGACAATGTATAGTGTAAGAATAGGCAGATGAGAGGGGGAAAAAGCTTGTTTTGGGGAAGACTATCTGGATTTTCCCTTATGGCAGTGATGGACACTCTTGCTTGAGTGTTTTGACTTAGGAGGAAACTAGGAGGGTTAGTGAAGAAAAATTCTCAGATTATTTTTGGCAAAATTTTTGACAACTCAGCATACTTTTAGTTTGGGTAGTATGGTGTTTCCTAGTAATTGGTATTTTTTCAAAAAGTAATTGGTTTTACCTGTTTTGACAATGGTGCTTCTGAAGGTCAGACATGAATGAAATTAACACCTCAAACTGTTCATTCTTTTTGCTCTTCTGCTTTGGAAATACTACTTTAGTCAAATTAATAGAAATTACAAAATGGTTGGTGGATGTAAGCCTGTTTATGACTGTAAAGATATAATTCAATTTTAGAGAAGGGACAAGCATCTGAAAGACTTAAATAATTTAAATTCTGGTATCCAGCATTAGTTGTCTGAGGCAGATCTGTTGTTATTTGACTCTAAAATGCCTGTTGAGCTACTATATAGCTTAGCAATTACTAATTGATCTGTGACTTAGGAGCCTGGAGGTGATGAAAGAACTTTCTTGTTGTTTGAGTGAAGTCGTACCAATATGAATGGGAACTACTGCACTGAAAATTAGGTATATGGCAATAGCAGTTGATGACCAGATTCTAAAATATCTTCTTTTTTTGATATTTCTTTCAGCCTGCTGTTCATAAAGGTCAGGCTGCAAATTTATACTCATAAAATGTGTTTGTGAATCCACCTTAGAGGGAATTGTTGATTTTTGCTAGGTGTGTTCATCTTGAAAGAACAGTAATGTACTATTCTTGTGTTTATACAAGATTTCTGGGTGGAGGAGAAAAATACTTGGCTTTAAACCAGATGGCTCATGGAGAATGTGAATTCATTCTTTAGCATGTGACTCTGGGGCTTCACTGTATATAAGCAACATAGTAACAATTTTTTTAGTTATTATTAATTTTAGAATATAGCAGTTGTTTCTAGAAGAAATATTATGTTGGTAAGTATGCCTGAAAATCCTACATCTGATTGTTAGAAGCTGGAAATTTAAGCCAAATTTGCATTATTTACATAGCTCTGAAATTTAGCAGGAAATCAAATATGGGGGGAAAATTCCCTTGTCAAAGAATGAGGTAGTGTTTACAGAAGGTTCACAGAATATTGATTTCTTTTCCTTATTTTTCTGTTGTTATATACTGTTTGTGATTAAATAAGTAATTAAATACTCTTAAGAAAAAGTCTGATTTTTGGCTTACATAGAATATTATTTTCTAAAGTAAAGAGACGCATTGGTCATTAAGTGGTAGCCCCTTAAAGTGTGGATTTTCTGCGAATTCTGGATTATTGTGAATGTTGTTAGCATGCTGCTATCTCTTTGTGATGCCAGAAGCATCTGGTATTTTGGGGTAATAAAATGCTCCACTTTCAGAGTATTTTTTAACCTGTGATGCTGTGTCAGGAGGGAAACTGAGAGATGCAAAGTTCTGTGTCGGCCCTTTCACTGATGGTACAATTTTTGTGTCCTTCATGCAATGAATGAGTCTTTGTTCCTTATGTCATTGTGCACTGCAACCACTCTTCATATATTTTACATATAAAAGAACAGAAAAATTGCAGGGAATATACTTAATTTTTGTAAATTACAAAATCGTCCCTTTAAGTAGGATTATTTGTCTCACTTCATACATCAAGAGGCTTTACTACTTCTCAGGGGCTGTAATGTTGAAGTGGCAGATATTTTCACAGATGTAACCAGTGATTCAGAAATGAGTTAGCTAGTTTCAAGTTTTTTATTTAACTGAAGAGAGAAGTTTGCACATTGTAAAGCCTCAGACTCGCTCAATGAGTTTCTTAAGGGGGCTGAGGATTAGGCATAGGCAAGAAAAAAACGTTGGGAAGGGGACGGGTTCAGTAAGATGTGGTGATTTGGGTGCACTTGTCTAGACTCCCATTTAGTTAGTGTTAATCTGGTCCACAGAGACTAGTGTGCATCAGTTCATTAAGTCATACACTCATTTTGGGCTGGTTATAAGGTGTCTTCTGTAGAGTGAGGTGACTGGCTACAGTGACTGCATGGATAAGATTCTCACTGAGCATATGGAAGAATTTAAACATCTCGAATAATAAAGACTCTGACTTTTCTGTACTTCCGTTCAGGGGTTTGACCACTCTTAGGGGAGAAAAAACCTTTCCATTAGTCTAGAGAAGAATTGCCTGTGAGTTGAGTGCTCCAGCTGTAGGCAGAGTAGGTGGGACACAGCTACCTGAGTCTCTGGCTAGTGTAAGTGCTTAGCTGGATTGTGGTGGCTGCAGCTCAAGCTGTGGTAAGGAATATTCATGCGATTCTGTCATAAGGAAATACATCCTTGCATCCTGAAGTGTTGCCAACCTGTTTACAATATAGACTGTATGTAGAGTTGAATGTGGGTATTGCGTTCATTTTTCTGGTCTGCTGCATTTTTTACCATATTGTGTTTTTCATGGAAACTTCCTTCAGATGAGAATTCATCAAATCCAAAATGAGTGGGACACACACAACATTAATTTGCTTGCATGTAAAGGGGGAAGAGGGAGGCCTCAAGAAACCTCTGCTTTCTCTTTCTAAAACATCTCTTTCTGAAATCATGTCTGCATATTCATTGGGACAAGGACCAGGATCAAGTTACCGCCTTTAACTTTGGGCAGATGATGGGAATTAAAAGTTTCTGATCTAATGGCGGTTCAAGAACTTTTCTATGCAGATGAATCTCTCTCTATCAGTGTGAGGTAGGTTAGATATTAGAAAAAGTTTATCCATCCACTGGATGATTGGGCACTGGAACAGACTCCCCAGGGAAGTCATCATAGCACAAAGCGTGACAGAGTTCAAGAAGCATTTGGACAACGCTCTCAGGCACATGGTGTAACTCTTGGGGATGGTCCTATGCAGGACCAAGAGTTAGACTTCAGTGATCCTTGTGGGTTCCTTCCAACTCTTCATATTCTGGGATTGGGTGATTCTGTCAATCTTTGTTTACGTGCATGTGTCAGTGTTGCTGGAGTACACTGCTGTAGACAGGCACTTCCAACCTGATGAGCTGGGATGCTGCAGGGTCCTGAAACACAGTTAGGCCTCAAGTTTGAAGGCATACTCTGCTATCTGAAGTCAAGACAATTTTAAACCAGTACACTTGACTAATAAAGATGAGTGTTCTGTCAATTGAACACACACAGTTTTCTATCATAGATATAATAAAATGGTTAGAATTAAAATATGTTTATTTGATTAAGAAGTACAGTTATTTCTTTTTGTCTTGTGTTTAGTGTTGATAATTATCTGTTCCAATTATTATTTAACATATACCTCTTATATTGCCTCTTGCAACTTGTTCTGTTGTATTTGAAGAAAAGAGCAGTTGTGTTTTTAATGTGATATCAAATTATATTAAACATTATTTAGCAATATACCTTTACATTTTTAGCTTTGGCAGTAGGTATTGGTCTGTCCATTTATTAACTTTTGTGAAGTCAGATTTTAGGACACAACACTTGTTCTGCCTATGGTAATTTGAAAAACAGAATCTTATTCTTTATATTGTTTATTTGCTTTCTGCTTTCCCAAGAGTTTTAACCTTATTTCCAGTCATTCTCTGGAAAGACCTTTTGTGGGAGCTTACTGCCTCTGAAACCTTTCATAGTAACTTTGTGCTGCAGTTTCTGTTGCTTCACAACAGAAGCTCTACCTCCTTTTTGCAGTTTCTAAAAGCAAACTTGCTTGGCAAGTGGGCTTTTAAAACTTAAACTTGCAAGTTTCAAGTTTTATTTCAAAGGACGACTTAGTGCCTTTATGAAACTGCTTTGCTTCCTTGCAAGCTTAGACTTCTTATATACCAGAGGCAATGCCCTGGGGAATTGGTGTTACATTCAAAGAAACAGATCTACAGATTACAACAACTTCTAATATCACAAAAGATCATGATGTGTGATTTCTGTATATCAGTAATATTAGAGTAGAATTGTCATTAAACACTTATTTCAGGTCATTTTTGTTTGGTTTTTTTGTAAAGCCAGCTTGGATTACCACGGAATTTTGAAATATTCAGAGACACCCATCTGTAAAAGTGATTTTTTTAATGAATGTAGCTGAAGAAGCATAAGAAATAATTAAACAACATGAAAACTAAAAGACGAAGTTACATAATAGGCTGCCTTCAGACAACAGGAATGTTATCTGCAAGACCCAAAAGATCATGGAACATAACGTCAATATTCTTCGTGCTTTTTCTGATGACTCCTTCCGTGTCCAATTCTGATCTGTTATCTTGGTGTTTCCATGGAGCTCACAATCCCTCTTTTACTCTTCTCTGGGATCTATGTTCACTTGTATCAGCCATGGGACACTGTAATAGGTATGCACCATTCTGGTGGTGAAATTTCTGGTCAGAAAGGCTTTGGAAAGCTTTTGTATTGAGTTCTTGCCGGACTTATTCCTGTGCTCATAGAAGACTGTATTCCATTGCAAATCTAAATGTGGCTGAGATCATGGAGCTTTTGTAATTTAAATTGCACAGTTTTTTTTCTAAGTATTGCATGTTTCTCTCTTTACTACATACCAGTGGTGTTGCAAGTTGGTCAGCTTGATAAGCTTATTTTGGAGCCACAGTATATTAGAACTTACGTGCCTTCCTTTTGTGAAGTGTTAAGCCATATTCATGGGTCTTCATACAGCTTTTTGCTTAAAAATGAAAACAAACACCTAACATTACTCACAGATCTTTGTGGGGAAAAAACCCTAGTTTTGTTTAGTAGTTTATTCTAAATTGCCTTGACTATAAGTAAAAGTAATTTTGGCTCTAGGTTTATTAGCTCTTCCTGTTTGATTTATTTGGAGTGTTTTGTTGGCTTCTGTTGAGCTGCATATGGATTGGAAAAGTTAAAGCAATGACCCAGCCAAAGCTTCCTGTTTCTTATATGTGTGAAATCAGATTCACCTCTGAGGGACCTGAATTACAGATCTATTTACTTGTTGCCCCTAACAATGGTCCGCTTCAGCACAAGGATGCAGTTACTTAGAGAAGACTCATATAAAGTGGGAACAAGAATGCCATGAGCATAATGCAGCTTTTCTATTGATTTCTCTTTTCATTTACTGCAAATCTTGTGTTCAAGTGTAACATCTTTCTAAGATCTAGCCCTTGAGAATTCCTAAGAGCTCTCCCATCGATGTAGCTACTTGTTTCTCAAGGGTAGAGATGCTTTAGATGAACTGTCTAGTAGTCTGCTGTGCAAAACTCTTTGGTATTAAAGAGTTAACTTTCGTAAGGGATGGAAAAGAATAAGCCATTTCAGAGGGATAAATGAAAGTATTGTGGAGATGTAGTCTTTCAAATAATTTGTGTAATACAGTGGTCTAAAGCACTTCAGATGGTGTAAAAAGCTTAGAAGTGACTTAAAGCACAAGAACAAATTGGCAGCATAATAACTAAATTAATATTTCTTGGAGTCCTGGCTCCCATCAGGCCAGAATGCCAGTGAAAAAGCAGATGAAAAGCACTATGAAGGCTCTTAGCTAAGAGGACATTGCTGGGAAATTCGGTTATAGTCCAATGACTGAAGACTGCATTAGAAGTGAGAAAGGGTGTGGCTGGCGCTCTGAGTTGCCATTTTGGGGAAATCTGCTGTACCTTTTTGGAGCTGAGAGGATGGGAAATTGGGTGCAGGAGGAGACTTGTATGGGCTGTGGGACAAAAGGGGAAAACTTTTATTTGGGTAGCTGTCAAAGGCTAGAAACCCTATTGCTGCAAGTGTCTTGCAGAGAATCAACAATTCTGGTTGTTCTATATGCCTTCCTCTTATTATCACCTTGACCTCTCCTTTTCATTTAAATGACTACAGGGCAAAATAAATTACTTTGAAAGCAGAGAAAGCTCCTTTAAAAAAGGTATGAAGAAGCTGAAACCTTTTGGTGTTGCAGTCTTTTCACATGGACAGTACAGTGATTATATTGCCAGAAAGGCTTTTTTTTGTGCAATGACCTAATTTACTGCCCATGTCAGGGAGGCTGGAACTACATGATCTTTAAGGTCCCTTTCAACCCAAATTGTTCTATCATTCTTTGATACCCAGAGCCAAGGAGGGTAGTCCCATTGATCTGGGGGGAAACACACGTTCATGACAACACTGGCTAAGGCAGCATGGCTGTAGTTTTCCCTTTTAACTTGTGTTAGCTTGTTAGCTGTGCCAGAGGGCAGGCCCAGTGTGGGAGAACGCTGAACAGGGACGCCATTACCAAGGACCAATCCAGGCCAGACCAGCCACACAGATTAGAGACTTTCACAGTTGAACTTTAAAAGTTATGCATTTTATTGTACAGTTCTTTGTTCAGAAAGTTTTATTTGTTATACCCCTGCGTGGTTGTCGCCCCTCATATTTATTCCTCTTATAGCTTTGTCCCTGGTTAGTTGTCATGTTGTTGAGGTGCAGGGGCCACTTCCTGGGCGGGGGCAGCCCCGCCAGGCGATCTTCCCTGAGGTTGTTGTTCTTGAGCACCTCCAGCTGCCGATGCAGCCACTGCCTCTGAGTGGGAGCATCCAGGAACCACTGGGGGAGGCCCCTCAGGGGTCCAGGCCGCTTCTTCCCCTCTTACCCTTTCCTGCCTCTGCCCTAATCCCTGGTTTCCTATTGGTTAGTTTTCCTGTCGTTTGACAAGTTGTTCCCCATTGGCTATCTGGTTGCCCAGTTACTCACTCTGCCCAAGTTCCAGCACCTTCCCTGAGAACCCTATAAATACCCATGTCATCCGTCAGTAAAGATCTCCTTTTGTGCCTTCGTTTCATCTGATGTGGAGTGTGCGCTGGGTCTTTTTTTCCCCCGATCAATGGCTCATCAGCCCAGCACCTTGCAGTTTTGGCTGCAGAGAGAGGTTTTAGCTTTTGGAGATTTTTCAGGGTACACAGCTGCAGAAGACTTGATTGAGTAGAGAGAAATCAGAGTTTTATACCTCTGCTAGGTTGACCTTGGCCAGCTGCCAAACAGGCACCCAGCTACTCTCTCATTCGCTTTTTAATCGGACAGGGGAAGAAAATAAGATGGAAAAGTTGATGTGTCAAGATAGACAGGGACATCACTTACCAGTTACCATCACGGGCAAAACAGACTTGACTTGGGGAGAATTAATTTAATTTATTTTCAGTCAGAAGAGCTGGATGGTGAGAAACATTGATCAAAACTAAAATGCCATCCACTCCCATCCCACCTCATCTTTTTTCCAGGCTCATTATCACTCCCTCATTTCCTGCTCATCTACCTCTTTCCCTCCACCCCAAGTGGCACGGTGGGAAGGATAGTGGGGACTGTGATCAGTTCAGGATAGCTCCTCTCTGCTTCTCTTTTCTCGTTCTGCTTTCCCCCTGTTCCTGCATGGTCTTCCTCAGAAAATGCCACACATGCTCCTGTGTAGTCTCCATGGGCTGTTGGGGCAACTTGCTCCACCACGATCTCTCTGATCAGCACGTAAAGCACTTCCTCCACTTCTCTCACCTGGGTGGCACAAGTCTGGTTCTACACTTGTTACTTTACTCCTCACTGCTGTGCAGCGTTTTGCCCTTTCTCGAGTATCTTCTCCCAGCGGTGCTGCCGCCATGCCTCGAGGGCTCAGATGTGCCCTGCAGTGGGAGGGTTGGAGCTCTCTGGAATGGGTTGTGCCCATCTCAGAGCAGCCCCACTTTTCCCCCACAGAGGCCAGTCCCGTACCCCCTCACGGCCAGCCCCTAATCAATGACACCCAATGCAATAGCTTGTCTAAAACCAGAGGTTGTTTTTAAGTAGATGGCAGAATACCTTTTCTGGACACAGGGAACATTCTCTTGTTATGCTCTCAAATCCTCTCTTGGCCAACAGAGGTATTGTGGCTTTTCCAAGAAGCATCCCTGTACTGGTTAGGGTGGGCATTGCTTGGGATGCCTCTCTGGGTGCTGCAGGTTGGGGCTGGGGTACCCAGATACAAATTTACAACCTAAAACTTTGACATTTGTGCTGTGTGATCCACTTAAGGAGTTTCTAATGGACTGCTGTCAGTCTCACTCAAGCAAAGCATCTAAGTATGTTTAATCATGCATGGGAAGAGCAAGATTTATTTAGAAGTGCATGTCTGTTTGCACAACACAGTGATTGCTTATTTGTTGATGGGGTTTGTTAATTTGGGATATTTTCTAGTAGAATAATAATTTTGATTACTTTCTTCTGGTAACATTTAAATCCATCTTCATCCCCTTTTATGATTTAAAAAAATATAATTAACTTTTTCTTTCTTTTTTTTAGATCTTGGTGTACTGGATATTATGCTTTTTTTATTTATCTGCTGCAGTAGCCAGAGAAGGGGCAGTGTTGAATCAAGAACTGCACGGTCCATTGTCATAGAACTCTTTTTTTTATTTATTTAAAGCAAAATAATTGCTTTAAATAAGGCAGGAGGAAAAAACAGTTGACTTTACAAAGATTTAATTTCTATTCTCTCTAGCAATAAAAGTGCATGTGAGAGATTTCCTGATAAATATAGTCACTTAAACCCCCTTCTATAAAGTTTTAGTGCTTGATGGTGATTATTGCTGTTCTGTGTGATTCATCTTTATGATTGCAGAGGGAATGCAGTCCAGCTTGGCTTCCTTATGCATGAGGGTGGACCCTCAGAGGTACAAAGCAGCCTTTGCTCCCTTCACAGTGGCATCAATGGGGTTTGCTTTTTTATCTTGCAGTATTTGTGCAAAATGTATTCATACCCAAACTGGATGTAATTTTGATGCTGAAACATGACAGAGCTGTTTTAGTAGGAAGTGTCTTAGGAGGCTGCTTATTTTCTTTTTTCTCTCAGGTTTTATCTATTACTTGAAGGAAACAAAGAAAACATGAATATAAAGGCTTCTGTCCATTGAGACTTTGAGCTGTTCCAGGAGGGGAAATAAGAGCTGTGTTGCAGCACTCTGTCTCTAGAGGTGACCCTATACTGCTGTTGGAGATCAGAGATTGACTTTCATCCCACCTAGCTTTTAATGTGTCAGGAAAGGAAGAACAGGGGACCAAACCTCTTTGCAGAAGCTGAGAGTTTGGGCACTTTGTCGCACAGCAGAAATTCTTGCTTTTCTGTTCTTTCCTTTCCCACCTGATGTAGTTGAAGGAAATCTTAGTTTTGCGCTGGCATTGAGAACTAACAGATAATGGTGTGGAGAAGGCTGGCTCTTTGGACTGTATCAGGTAGGGGAGAGCTCAGCACTTGAGATGTGAGAATAGGGGAAAGATAGAGAGCTAATCTCAGTTTTACTTTTATAAGGATGCAGGCAACATGAAATCCTACATCCTACAACTGTCATGGGCTGCACTGGCAGAAAGTTGTATTTCTGGATTTCAAGACACTTTTTTATTGTTCAAAATAGTAGACAAAGACAACTAGGTGTATCCAGTAGTTTGATATTCAAGCATACAGAAGATTTGCATGTGAATCTAATTCTGTTCACATTTACAGACATTCTTGCCCTTTCCTGCAAAAAAGGGGAATTAAGTATCTTTGATTAAAATCAGTCTGAAATGCTGACAAAGAATGGAATTAGTGCTTCACACAGTTATCTAAATAGTCCAGTTGAGTGTGAGACTACTGATATGCTTGAAGGAAAAGCTATACTGAAGTACATGTAATTTTGCTGTAAAGTCAGTTTTATTGTTTCTTAATAGCTCACTTTTTAGCACTGAGAGATCTTGTTCTGAAACGATAGAAATCCTAAGAATTATTGTAACTTCTTTCATACTGTTGAGCCCTTTGGCTTTTGAGTGGCAGAATAAAACCCCAAATCCAAAATGTTTTGACAAGTAAACTATAGTTACTATATGTAGGTGTCTAATGGAGGGAACTTAAAAATTCATGCAATGAAGAAGCACAGGACTTAATGCTTTCCAGCAGTAACCCCTTCTGGAGAATGTTTACTAGTCAGAACTCTCAGGCTTTAACTGTGGTAGTGCAATGCATAAATTCATGATGTGAGTTTACATTGTTCCTCTTGCTGGAGAAGTCGCCTTGACTCTTCTAGTGTAGGTCATCACTTCAAATACAAAACGAAGGGAAAAAATTGCTTCTGAGAAGACTACCTCTGTAAAACAAGGTAAAACTTCCTCAGGAGGAATCAGGAAGCTGAAGAAATACAATTAGAAATGCACAAGTAACCTACAGCTAAAAGCTGAGTAGCATCTACTTACACGTAGTAGTGCAATTTGATGACAAGCTGAAATTGTTGATGAATTTTAACCATAAAACCTCTTTTAAATGATATTTTTCTTTCTAAGTCAGGAGTTGAATCATATTCCTGTTATTGCTTACTAATGCAAGTTATAACACAAATTCATTTTTGGATGCACTGATTTCGGTTGTACCTTTTTATAAGTGTATGGTAAAAAATACTTCCTAGAATTTGTGTAAGACTTCTTTTGACACTTACAGTATGGCTATTTTTAATGACTTCTTTAACTGAAATAATTTTTAATATATTTCTGACAATTTATGAGCAGAAGAGTGAATTTTTTAATGTACTAATTACATTTACTTTTAAAATAACAGATTTTTT
This sequence comes from Sakesphorus luctuosus, assembly GCA_013396695.1. Classification (NCBI taxonomy): domain Eukaryota; kingdom Metazoa; phylum Chordata; class Aves; order Passeriformes; family Thamnophilidae; genus Sakesphorus; species Sakesphorus luctuosus. Next base: position 822,944 of record VWZD01013037.1, read on the forward strand.
TTTCATTTTAAAGTTCTGATAGTTATGGCAGAGATGAGGGAATTGGACCCTGTATGGCTAAACAAGTGGAATTCATCATAGATCCACAAAAATCACAGAATGGGTAAGGTTGGAAGGGACCACAGTGGTTCATCTGGTCCAGCCTACCTGCTCAAGCAGGATCATCCCAGAGCCCATGGCATAGGATTGTATCCAGGTGTTTCTTGAGTATCTCTCCAGTGAGGGAGACTCCACACCCTCTCTGTGCCATCTGTTCCATGTCACCTGCGCAGTAAAGTTTTGCCTCATATTCAGATGGAACTTTCTCTGCATCCATTTCTGCCCACTGTCTCTTGTCATATTGCTTGGCACCACCAGTAAGAGCTTGGCCAGTGGAGATGTTGGCTCGAGTGTGTCCTTCAGGTCACTTTCCATCAACAGCAGAGATGAAACAGTGATTGAAGGGCTGCAGTGTGTCTCATCTATAGGGATCTGCATTTTGATGAATAGGTTTGTGCTATGCCTGTCTGTCTGCACTCTCTGGAAGGCCTAAGCTGGTGGTTCAGCTGCTACATAAATATGTATTCAAAGATGTCTAATATGAGGGTACAAAGAAGAAGGAGCCAGTCACTGTTCAATGGTGACAGGACCAGAGGCCATGGGCACAAACTGAAACATGGGAGGTTCCCTCTGAACACTTTTTTTGAGGGTGACTAAGTGCTGGCACAGATTGCCTAGGGACGTTGTGGAGTCTTCATCCTCAGAGATACTCAAAAGACATCTGGACCTGGTCCTGGGCAACCTGCTTGAGGCAGGTGTTTGGGCAGGATGACCTCCAGAGGTCCCTTACAACCTCAACCATTCTGTGATTACAAGCGTGTATTTTCTTGTCAAATTGAACCATTAAACAAGGAGAGGTTTGTCATTCTGTCAGTAGCTGGATTATGCCTTTGATTTTGGCTGTTTGTTTTGGGTTGGGCTTTTGTAGGTGAGAAGGGAGCATTACAGCATGTGCTGTCACTATTGTATGAAATAACTTGTAACTGGCTTTCAATGTGTGAGAAAGCTTGGATTTTTGGAATCTTTTGGACTTCCTGTTATAGAAGCTTAGTCTGTATTTACGGAAAAAAATATCTTATTAGTAATGATTCTTGTGCTCCTAGTTTGTCATACAGTGTTTTCTAGTTTGTCCTACAGTGTTTGTGCAAATGCATTTGCTCTATTGTTATTTTTTTCCTATAATGCTTGTAGAAGTATTTAAAATCTTTCTGCAATCTAAAAAAGACTAATATTTAAACTCCATAATTTAAACACTTGTTATTGTTTCCTTTTCCTATTAACAACTGCCTTATTATACATTACTTGAGTGGGTCAGGAGCTTTCAACTTGTGCATTTAAATGAGTTCCTTCACTTGTCGAGTCCAACATCAAGATTTTCTATTTTCTATTTTCTATTTTCTATTTTTCAAATTAAAAGGCAGAGGGTAGAAAATTTGTAGGTTGTAGGTTGTCAGTCTAAATCCCTGAATGCTCTTCCAGAACTCTATAAACTTAGAAATCTGTGTCTTGACGTAACAGATTCTCCTGAATTTGTGGAGGGAAATTGCCACTGAAAAGGCTTTGAACTTTAAGACTTCTGTCACAGGGATTTTATTGCCAGACAAGTTGCAGTGCAATTAACTGATGAGTTGAAATCATAAGTTCTTGTCAGAAAATGAACTACTACATCGTTCAGAATTTAGTGAGATCTGTTTGTTTAAAAACAAAGTTAATTGTCCTATGCTTCTTAATACTTAAACTTCTTTTGTGGTTCCCTTTCTTTATAAAATGGATTTTCTTTAACATTCTGAGTATTTGGCTTATCTTCAGTAATTTGCATTTAAATGATGAATTTCATCTTTTGTGCAAGTAGAGTATAAAGAAATGCTGATAAAGACATAATTAGCTGGTGCTTTCCTTTAAGAGTTTATAACCGCTTACTATTAAGATATGTGAGAGGAAAGGGGAAAAAATTGATAGCGTTGTGCTGATTCTCACATAAACCCTTCTTCCATAATGCATCCATTGCATATCCCAAAGTTCAAACCAGGAATTTTCTCTACTGGCATGCAGGAGTTTTATGGGATAATTGACCTTCATATTTTCTATTCTATAAAAGATAGAGCGGTTGTGGGTGAGACTGTGAATAGATACATATAGGATGCATAGGTAATGTATTGTTTAAGCAAGGTAGCATTTAACAAATTGCTGGGTTTCTCCTTCCTCTATTTACTTTGCTTTTCCGTTATGTTAACACTTAGATTAGAACTAAAACTATGTATTTTGTATGAATAAGCAAAGGAGGGGGGAAATGGCTGTTGTATTCACTTATATGCAATTGTAGAGTTGCCTCGGCAATACAAATGGGTTTGACACCTATAGTATGTGTATCTGTATGTGTCTAAATGAAATAGCGAAGAGTGTAGCTCTGAATAATTAAAATACATTCTATAAAATATGTTTTTAATACGCACTACAGGAGATCTGCTATGAAGCATTTGGTTTTGCAAGAGATATAAGGGGGGAAAGAGGAGACAAACAAAATAGTAAATTGTAAGAAGAGAAGATAACCACAGGCTGTCCTCTATCTTTGGGGAGTCATCTGTAAATTGGGAGATCATGAGTTTCTCTGTTGCATGTATGAATGCTTTTGGTACTTTCAGTAGTGTGAGTAGAAATGGACCTGAGAGACCTTGTTTACTGAAATTGCACTGATAGTACTGTAGGATTATTTGCTTTTAAAGCAGCAGCTGTGGCATGGTGGCTGGGTTTGAGGAGGATTTGGTTGGGTTTTGTTTTGATTTTGAAGGTTTGTTGTTGTTTGTTCGTTTGTGGGGTTTTTTTTGAAAGACAACAATGCCTTGAAATGTCTTAATACGTTGTGTTGTGTATTTACAGGGTAGTATTTATTTAGAAAGCAATGGAAGTATTTGATAAGGACTCTTTTCTTCTTTTCTAAACAGCCCAGACTTATATTTTTGTAAAATATTTGTAAAATCACTTTTACTACAAGATGGCTGAAAATGATGTAAATGCTGATACATTAAAGTTTTGACTAGTAGAATTTAGTTTCCTAATATTAAATGGAAGAGTAGTAAGTAATAGAGGACTCTAAATATAGGTTGTAAAAGAAGAAGAAATGATTTGCTGAAATAGTCTTCACACTGATGGCCCTTTGACCATAGTCTTTCAACTGAAGAAGTTGAGAAATATGAAAGAAATAATACGTTGCTACCTTAGAATATCTTCTGATTCTCCCTCCACCTAAAGATTCTGACTTCACTTTTATTTTTTTCTTATAAAAAATCATAGGCTTGCCTGAAAATATTTGTATACTCAAAACAGAATTCAGAAAAAGTAATAAATGTTATTTTATCTTCTCAAAACAACCCAGCTCATTCAAACACTGTAGCTGTACTGAGTAGAATTTAGCTCTGTTACAGTAATTGTCCCGTGTAGGAAGTACAGCGACTTCTCCACACCTTTCTGCACATCAAATGAAGTCTGGCAGACTCAGAATTTACAATTCACATTTGGATTTAATTCCAGTGAATCTTACCTGGAGGTGACAAACAGCTTTTGCAGTAGTTGACATAAACATTTTTCCACCTACTAGCATTTATTTGCTTTGTTTTTACTAATTAGCTTCTATCTGAATTAAGACAATTTAACAGTTTTTCCCTGCTTTCCTTTTTTTTTCTAAAATCCTGAAGAATTGGTGAAAATTGGATTTATTATTTTTTTATATTTTAAGGTTGTGTATATTTAGGTGTGACACAAGTAGGATTTGTCAGCTTTTAAGGGAAGAATAGAAGATTATTATAATTTTCCTGTTCTAAATTGTCAGTTTTCCCAAGGTCACTGGATCTTTTCTTGGTTGGTGGTTTTGAGCACTTTCTGTGCTAAAGACTAAAAGTTTTCTGCTTTTTAGCCTTCTTGGAAAGGACTTGGATAAACTTTAACACTGTACTTGATAATACACAGATTGTGGCCAAATGGCTAATATTTAAAAATGTACCACGTTACCATGCCTGGTTTTAACTATTATTCTTTTTACTACTTGAGGTCTTTTGGACAGAAACTTCTGGAGTGCATTACCTCTAAATTGAATTCATGCAAGAAACTCTTGGCTGTATTAGGTGCCTGTGCATTTTAGCACATTTAGCTGTTTAATATTCAAGCCTGTTCTCTTCCCACAGATTGCTTTAATGGGATATTTTATAGTTGTATATACTGCCTGCCATCTTTAGACCACACTCTTGTTCTTGGAGCCATGTATAAACATCTCTTATGCTGAATATTCTGCTGCTGTCACAAAGTTAGTGGTTTCCTGGTGGAGCATATGTTGCCCATATGGGCTTCTCTACATGCTGCTTCCCCTCCAGTCATTCTTATCAACTGTGTTGTGAATCTGAGGGTTTTAAGTTCCAACACTGATTGACCTACATAAGGCTGAAAAATAGACTGGGTTTTTTTTTAGCTACTATAATTATTTTGGAGCAACTCTTGAAAGTGTTTAGAAGAAGTTGTATTTAAAAGTAAATATATCACACTTGCTTTGCGTAAAGCAAATGCATTGTGAGCTTTTGACTGATGGTGTTTCTTTGCTCAGATCAGGGGAGTGTGCTTTGTGCTCTTGGCATCTGACAGAGGGATGTGGCAGAGCTGCCAATGTGCCCGGTGCCTCTTCGAGGAGCGAAGGATGGTCTTACACCAACACTGCCCCCCTGCATTCAGTTTGCGCACAAGCCTCGTGCCGCGCGAGATGGAGACGTACTGGAGCAGATGAGAAGGAGAAAAGCCAGGCTGGCAGCTGTCCCAGGGCCTGGTGGCTGGCAGGGAGTCTGTCACCAGTGCCGACCGGAGGAAGGGAGAGCCAGGGCAAGGACTGAAATGTGAGCTAAGCTGGATGCTGAATCCACTCAGAACACCAAAGGGATAGGGAACAGGGAAAATCAATTGATGGCAAGAATGATACATGTTGAAAGCCATCAGTTGGGATTGATGAGAAGACAGTGATGGCAGTGAGGAATGATAAAGAGGTTTCTTCAGTAATAACAAACCATAAATTTAATTAATAACTGCCTAAGCAGTTTGTATTACCAGACTCTGAGATAATTCACCAATATAATAAAATCAATGACATGCTGCAGTTCCTGTAGCCAAATATTTCTTGGGCAAAACAAACTAATAAAATACAGCACCGAAGGGCCATCTGCTAACACAAGACACTATATTAAAACCTGTCACATTACCATAAGTATGTGTGCATGCATATAAATAAAATGGGGTCCTGCAATTCTTTAAACAGAAAAAAGAGTAATACTACTTGTATCTGGTGTAAAAGCTATTAAAATACAACAATTCTGATAATATTTTGCAATTCCCGTTGTTGATACACGTATTCATGATTGTGTGGGATGTTTTTAAGTGAGAGAATTAAATCCTTTTTCCAAAAGGTAGAAATGATCAGTGTAAAAATGTCTTGAGAAAAGAGTTAGCACTAGGCTCTGCTATTATCATAATGTTCAGTAATGTGCTAACTTTTAATCTACATTAGCAATGTGAGGGAAAAAATCCCTTCTCTTAGAGCTCACTCTGCATATCTCTGTGAGAAAAACACTAGTAGATGGAAAAGCATGACCCTGATCAGGAAAAGCGTAATTTTTGTGTACTAGGCTTCTCTGACTCAACTGATGCAAATTGTGTATGGTTCTTCCTGACTCCCTCTGAAGTGGTAAGACCATTATGCACTGTGTGGGTTACCTCTGCTTCACTGTCTTGCTAAAGTTTCATTGGTTTTGTCATACTGGCTCTGTGGGGAGGTCCCAGATGATTGGAAGTTGACAAATGTCACACCCCAATCCACAAAAAGGGCTGCAAGGCTGACCCTGGCAACTACAGGCCTGTCAGCCTGACCTCCATGCCTGGCAGGGTTATGGAGCAGATCATCCTGAGTGCAATCACACAGCACCTTCAGGATGGACAAGGGATCAGACCAAACCAGCATGGGTTTAGGAGGGGCAGGTCCTGTCTGACCAACCTGATCTCCTTTTACGATCAGGTGACCCACCTGGTGGATGAGGGGAAGGCTGTGGATGTGGTCTATCTGGACTTCAGCAAGGCCTTTGACACTGTCTCCCATAATATACTCCTGGAAAAGCTGGTAGCCCATGGCTTGGACAAGTGTACCCTCTCCTGGATTAGGAGCTGGCTGGAGGATCGGGCCCAGAGAGTGCTGGTGAACGGAGCTGCACCCAGCTAGCGGCCGGTCACTAGTGGTGTTCCCCAGNGCCAAGAAGGCCAATGGGATCCTGTCCTGTATCAAAAATACCATGGCTAGCAGGACCAGGGAAGTGATCCTTCCCCTGTACTCTGCGTTGGTGAGGCCATACCTTGAGTATTGTGTTCAGTTCTGGGCCCCTCAGTTCAGGAAAGATATTGAGGTGCTGGAGCGGGTCCAGAGAAAAGCAACAAGGCTGGTGAAGGGACTGGAGCACGAGTCCTATGGGGAGAGGCTGAGGGAGCTGGGGGTGTTTAGTCTGGAGAAGAGGAGGCTTAGAGGTGACCTCATCACTGCCTATAACTACCTGAAGGGAAGTTCTGGCCAGGCAGGGGTTGGTCTCTTCTCCCAGGCACTCAGCAATAGGACAAGGGGGCACGGGCTCAAGCTCTGCCAGGGGAAAGTTAAGTTGGCTATCAGAAAAAAATTCTTTACAGAGAGAGTAATCAGGCATTGGAATGGGCTGCCCAGAGAGGTGGTGGACTCCGTCCCTGGAGGTTTTTAAACTGAGATTGGCCGTGGCACTGAGTGCCATGATCTGGTAAATGGACTGGAGTTGGAGCAAGGGTTGGATTGATGATCTCGGAAGTCTTTTCCAACCCAATCAATTCTATCATTCTATGATTCTGTACTGATAGGAATTTGTGATTAATCTCAAAGCAACTTCAGTTATGTAAGTCTTTTATTCTGGCTAGGATTTCACTGTAACTTGCTGGCCTTTGTACTGTGAACAAAAATACAAACCTGAGATTTCTGTCCCTTGCTTGGTGGAGTCTGGATTTTCACCAGTTCTTAACTGTGGTCTGTTCCCACTGTATCCTGGAACCAGATGATCACTTACTCACTTGTCTGTTGCAGTGAAGGAAAAGCATAGCACTTTTTGTTCTTATACATCTTGCCTGGGAGATTAGGCAGCCTCTCATCTGTACGTTGCCTTCTAGAGGAACGATGCTTTGAATGCTTTTGGAAAGCTGTCCAGGACAACAGATCAGTAAGCCTCTATTAAAACTCCTTCTCAGGAAATGTCTATTCGGTGTCTAAGAAGTCTAATTCTTCACAGGAGCTCGAGAAAGTCTCCGTTTACTGAGCACTAGTTGAGGATCTTGCATTGTAATACCACCCTGCTGTAAGGATAAAATGAGGGATATAAGCTAGGATAGAGACTAGTCTTTTTAAGCAGCATCTTAATAAGGTAGGAGAAGATAGCAGATCTTAAATTTTGGTTTCAGTGAAGCTTTCCTGTGCAAATGTAAGTAAAACTGACAATTACCTGTGCTGAGGATAACACTAAGGCTTAAAAACGGTGAAGTTTTTTTTGTTTTTCCCTCTTTATATTTCAGATCCTTTCTTCTCCAGGGAAATAGAAACAGCAAATCCCCCAAGTCTGTCAATAGAAGAAAAACAGTAAATTGAATCCTGATCTGTATCCCCATATGGAACAGGGAGAAGTGACCCATATTTATATCACTCATGTTAGTTACCTGTAGGATGCCCTAAGTGTTCTGTAGATACATCTCATTTTAGCTTTCAATTTTATCTTCTTTTAATGCACAGCTAATTGTTTACCTCTTTCAACTGACTTTTTATTTTGTACGGTCTCTGTACCATTCTTCCTGCCTTTTGCTTTACCATATCTCTGCCCTAAATGCTTCTATGAAATCTTGGAAGGAAATATAAACAAATTTTCCCCCCAAAATGGGGAACGTGTTGGGGAATTTACAATTTGATTACAATTGCTGGTATATGTTGGATTTTTGGGGGCTTTTTGAAAGTTTATATTGACTCTTAATGGCTGAACTCCTAAATCTAGCAGCTTCATATGTTTTAACTATAATACTAAACTTGCTTTTCAACATTTTTCATTGCTTGTTTTTTCTTTTGAGAAGGCAGGGGTGGAAGAAAGGGAGGAGGAAGAAATGTTTTTTAAGCATTTCCCAGTTTAAATTAATCAGATAACATCAGCTGATTTGACACAATTTTTCAGTGTCTAAGGAAGAAGGGGACCAGTTTATGATAGTTTGTAAAACCAGGAAATTCTGTATTTGTTTCCCATGTTGTACAGTACAGGCTATGAAAGCATCAAGCTGCCAAATACCATTATTCCAGTGCATTTGACAGATCAGGACAGTGGATAGACAGTGTCTTGAGACTTATCTGCAGTGGTAAATACTGGATTGATTTGAGTAACTCAGGAGGACTTTTAAATATTAAAGAATGAATAGAGTTGAAAGGCACCTCTGCTGGCAATCTAGTCCAACCTCCCTGCTCAAGCAGGGTCCCCTAAAGCACCTGTCTGAGAATTGTGTCCAGGCCACTTTTGAATATTGCCAGAGAAGGAGAATCCACTACCTCTCAGGGAAATACAGTCTTAAGATTACTCACTAGACAGACAAGATTTCATTTCTTTGATCACTTTGAAGTAATTCAGTGTGGTTTTTTCTTTAAACTTTTCTTATACCAATTCATCAACATGGTACTTAGAAGTGAAGGATTTCTAAATTATCCTGGATAACTGTATCCCTGTTAATGCTATAGGCAACTTGGTTTATATTTGAAGTTAGCTTTTCTCTGATACTGGAGTTACACTAAATGACTTCCAGGCATTCCTGCCAACCTAAATTTCTCTGTGATTATATTGGAACAACGAATGGTTACACAATTAGATTCAACTGATATTTCAAATTGAAAGTTCCAGGACTGTAAACATGATTGATTGCACATGTGATTGAGGATTAGGCAATTAACTTGTTAAAATTGCTTGTAACTCATACTTCATGTAGGTTTAGAAAGGACAGTTTGACTACTCTGAAATAAAGGCAATTTTTTTTAGTTGTTAATAACATCTACTGCTTTTTTAAATCTGAGGTCTAAACCAAGTTTCTAAGATTCAGAATTTGTCACTTGAAGTGATTTCTTGTCCCCTTTGGACCACTAGAATGCAAGGAGTAAGGCATTTGTTAATTACTTGTTCTGCTTCTTTCAACACTAATATATATCCTTTATAGTCAATGTGCTTGACCAAACTTATTAACCATCATCCTTTCCTTTCAGTAATTAGAATACTAATGATCCTATTTCCCGCCTGGATTTTCTGCAAAGAAATCATTGAAGCAGTCTTGCACAACAGACTTAATAGAAGTGTTTTAGTTAGAAAGACAGATCTGAACGTACTTGGTTCAACCGCTTGGTTCAGTTCTTTTCCGTGACTACTTATTTATTTAAACTTTCTCTTGAGGTTCAGCTTCATCTGTGTAAATGAGATCACTGTATTGTAGCAAAGAATGAAGTTTGGATTTCTATTGTTATTTAACTTCTTAGTTTTACAGCAACAAGTGGTATACAATGAGAATTCTTAACCTCATCCTAGCTGAGGTAATAGGATTTTGGGACTGAACAACCCATTGCCTCTGTCTTGACAAATGCTCTATCTGTGGAACTGGAGTTGTATCAGTTGATTGTGGTTTCCCTGACTTAATTAAACTATCTGCTACTTTTACACAAATTTACTGAGCTTGTAATCAAACAGCCTAATCATCTCCTCATCAACAGCTGAATTTGTCGTTGGGGCACTGAGGTACCTCGGGATGGCAGCTGTCTTCTATATTTATACCTGAGGATGCAGGGAGGACATACATGCATACATCTGTGCATATGCTGTTTATAAAAATGAATGTCATACAAGAAAAATTATTTTGTGATTATTTTAGTGACATCACTCAGTGTGACAGGAGCGTGTGTAGATATAATGGAGGTGAGTTAAGGTGTAACTTTAATTCTGGTTCCTTTTGAGTTCTTGTTTTTTGTGAATTGAATAGGTAATTTAAACATAACTTCAGTATACAATTCCTTATCTTTTAACTAAAGAAAACATATGCCATAATCACTCCATCTTAAACCTCAGAACTAGAATTCCTATTCTTGAGAACATTTTATGAACTGCCTGCAAATGTCTGTTACTACAGAAGAAGAGATGAGCTAATGCTGCTATATTAATATATTGACTGTGCTTGATCCTCTCTATGGTCAAACTTCTTGATACAGATACAGTTGTTTAGCTTCTACATGGGAAACCAAGGTACTTTCATATCTATATCTCTCTATCTCTATATCTATCTATATCTATCTAATCTATATCTATATATCTATATCCATATCTATATCTATATCTAATATATATATATATGCATCTTATCTATATCCATATCTATCTATCTATCTATCTATCTATCTATCTATCTATCTATCTATCTATCTTTAGCTGCTGAATCTAAACAAAACTTGAGGGCAAGCACAAAATAAATCTGAAATCTAGGGCTTTGATTTAAAATCAAGGATTTGCTGCAAATAAGGTCTACATTTAGAACATCAATGGGATACTGCATGCATCTTATCTAAAAGGACAAAATGTTGGGCCGTGAAAATTACAGATCTTTACTAACTTCTTCTTTGCTTATTTGTAGGAATAGCAAATATTTAAAACACTTAAATGAGACAAAGCTATACTGGATGTGCTATTTTATGGAAAGAGCTAAATCGTGGAATCCTGACAGCTTGCAACCTAGCTAATGGGCATCAGCTCTTTCCTCCAAACTGAGAGTGTTTAAAATAGGTGTAATGTAACTTTACTGGAGAGATTTTTCATCCAAAATCAAAAAAAGATTCCATCACTCGGTCTAGCGTAGTGTTTCTTTTCTTTTTTTCTTTCCTTTTCAGTGAAAGATACAAGATGCTGAAGAGAAAAACAGAAAAGTGGGAAGAGGGATGGGGGGGAATAAAAAACGTAAATACTCTTAACAAATACAACACACCAAAGTAAAACCCTGTGTATGCAGCTTCCAAATAATTATGCCTCTTTGTCTAGGTTCTGTGTTCAAACAAAAGTTTAGCAGTCCCCTGAACTTTGAGATTTATTTTCTCGTTGTTATTCAATTGATGCTTTTGGGTTGATGTTGGTCTGGAAGTGCTAGTAAGTGATAGGCAGCTCTTAACTGACAAGTGGCTGTAGTACCTTACTAGTACTTCTGCTTTTTGCCTTTCCTCCATTCTGCAAGTTTGTTAAGTATTGGTGCGGGGGGGTTGTACTCACCCCCGTTGCTGAGATCAGAAGGCCTTTCAGAAGCAAGTATTCCTGCCTCTGCCACTTGTTTTCTTCTCAGGCAAGGTAGCAGAAGCCAGTACTGTCAGCTGGTTGTCTTCTGTACACACTGTTATCATGCTGATGAAGCATAAATAGCTGAGGCAGCAGCTGAAGCACAAAAACACACCATCCTGTATGAGGGCTGTTCTGCTCTCCAAATTACTTCAGTCCTCCTACTAGTTATCTTTGTTCTTCTTTTGAAATTAGTGTCCTGTGTGCTGTCACAGACCTGGCCAGTATGAGGAAACTCTTTCTTACTTCTCCTCCTTCAATGGTAGATTCTACCAGTGTTGAAATAGTTGAGATACACTCTTCTGTTACTTAAGGATGCTGGAAAGTTTTGTTCATGATGGATGGATGTTTGTAATCAGGGAGAAAATCAATGGGAGCATAGTGGAACAGGGTAAAGACAAGTGTTGTAAGGCTGAAGTCCGATAGGGACTAGAAGAGTGGGAAGGATCATTTTAGGGCGGAAAGTCATTTTAAGGGAATTAAAAGATTCTAATGAGTATTCTAATAACTTTTTCAACATAGCTGGCAGGTCCACTTGCTCCATAAGAAGCTTGCCTGCTTTCCTGTTGTATTCAGGCTCTGAATTAAAACTCACTTGGACTATACCAGTCAAGAACTAACTGTCCTCCTTCCTACACTTTCTTGCAGAAAAAGTAGAGAAGGCGATAAGAAATTACATATTGATGAACTAGGAAAAAAATCTGAATTGGTATGCAGAGAGTCTTGTCAGACATTTCTTACCGTAGTTGACATACACTAACTGTGCAGCAGATGTATGACTAAATGTAATTTGTGGTTGTGAACATACTCTGTTTCTGCGGTCAGGATGATAAATTTCTGATGTGTACCACAGTATGAACTAAACCATGCTCTGTTGTCAACAAAAGAGTCCACATGAAGATTTTTAAGGAAACTGATGCTCAAAAATACAGGAAGAAAATGTACTGGTTTATCTGGACCACAGAAGCAAAATATGACATTTAAAAATAAATGAAAAATTAACACAATGCCATCATGTCCAGTGATAGAGAAGCCTTATGTAAGGTTGAGTCTTTAAACCCATCTAAGTCATTAGGGAGTCTTTCCTTCAGTTCCTTTGCAGTTTGCTTGTAATTAATTTTGAATTAAAAAAGTAATAAAATTAATAAATTAAATTGAATTATTCTGTGGTCACTGAAACCTGATGACTCCATATTTAGCAATCCAGTAACTCATACTTTAGAATAACTGGGTTAAGCTCTCAACTCTTTGGAAACAGCATCACCCTACCTTGTCCCCCCAAAACCCCTCCTGCAGGGTAATACTGAAGTCCTCCCCAGCTAACTTCCCTTGCCTACAATAAAGGCTGTGATTTGACAGTCAGTTCATTATTTCTGAAATATTCATAAAGTATTGCTGGTTTTTCCCTGTAGGAAGAAAAATCACTACTGTAAAGTTGAATTGGATTAGTAACTGTTAGAAACACAGTTAAGACATATACAGAGCAGTTGGCTTGTTCTGATGTGGGTCAGGAAGTAACTGGTGCTTTCAGACATTTGCTCCCCAGTGAGTTTGATCTGACTCTGATAGGAGATTCATCACATTTTATGGATTTTTTTCTTCTCTGGGTGATGCTGGGAGAATAACTAGCTGTGTTTGAATGCCTTACTTATACTTTTTCCTTTTAGTCTTATGTTTGTGTTTTAGCATAATTAACTCTGAATTTCTGTAAAGCATAGTTCTGGAGGGTGACTGCAATCTGTAAGCTAGAAGCCTTGTGCTGGCATGCATGATTCCAATGTACTGTGACTCTAGTTTCAAAAATCGTGTTAAACTACTTTGCATAGAGAAGCACTGTATCAGAAGTCATTTTGTGGTACAGGCAGGAAAAATGAGATTGCAGAATCAGTGTATGCACTTTTAAGGATCTTTAGCACGGGATCTGTGGTGTCTTGAATCTGGTTTCCATATTTTCTGCTATTTCCAGCATGGTCTGGAAATGAGGGAAGCTTTAAAGAATGCAAATATATTTGCAAGGTAAGTTGCCCAAAGAAATGTGAATTTGTGCAGGATCTCTGAAACAAGTACTGTAACATGCTGCTAGTTTGTTGGTTTGGTTTGGGTTTTTTTTTTGACTAGGCAAGTGTTCCCTTTTCTACCAGTCTTATGTGCTGAAGACCTATTTAGCTACTTCCTAATGAGTCTTCCTCTTTTCTGCCTTGATATCTTCCAGTGTTAATCTTTTTTATGAGTAACTCTGCTATTGACATGTAGAGAAATCACGAACAATGATCTCAAAAGCAATTTCCTGGCAGCTTTTGCAGAGGTGTAGTCAGTGGCACAGAAGAAATGGAGGGAATTCTGAGAGATGGGCAGCAAAAGGTAATACATCAAAGATGTAAACTCCTGGTTATCAGAAAATCAAACTTCTGATGGTGAATGTGGTTAAGCACTGGAACAAGTTGCTCAGAGATTTTGCAGAATCTGGAGGTCTTGCAGGCCTGCACTGGCCAAGGCCCCAAGCACTGTAGTAGTTGCAATAGAGCAACTTTGTTTGCTGACCTCTCTTTGAAAAAGAGTTTGGACCAGATGACCTCTACATATCCCACCCATCCTGAATTTTTCTTTGATTTTTGTGCACGATAAATACACAAATGGTGTGTACTTGCACAGCATAGTTAATGCTTCCAGGAAATTTTGGATTGATTTATTTGGGCATATGCATACCAACTGTATGGTGTATTCAGACATGGACAAGAAAACAGATGTGTCTCAAAAGCGTGGGACTCAGTGAGCTTTGGTGACATTGCCCCAAAATAAGCAACTGTTATGAAAATCCTAGAAAGAGCTATGCTTAGGTACACCAACTAGAGGAGGTTGGGGAAGCTTATTTTGTGACATGATTTAGAGCTGCGAAGTGACTCTAGCAACTCTTGTCATAGCTGGAGTTGCAAACATGCTGGTAAGTATTGTAAATGATGCTGGAAATGATTGTGTACTGTGAGAGCTACTCATGGTGGAGAGTTGACTTTTCGTAATGTCAGACTACCCTCCCTAGCTGATCTCTGCCTGCTTTCTAGCACATTAATCCATTAAATGCAGTTGTTGCAATTTAACCTAATTACTATGTATTTTTCTTGAAATACACCCTGTTTGCTTGATATGATGTATTTGTAACCAAATGGGAAACTGCATGGGTTTGGGGCATTCTGTTTGAAAATACTCTGAAAGAATAAAGGGCAAAAGCTAAACTTCTGGAAGATCTGAGACAGATAATTAATGAGTTTGTTTCTGATTTTTAATAAGCCCTTGAAAGATTAAATTTTTGCTTAGTATCTTAGTGTATTGGAGGCAAACCCAGTTTTTAACCAGCTGGTTTTTGCTGTTGATAGTCAGCTGCAAAATTTTGGTGTGTCTGTGCTTGCTTGTTTTCATCTCTCTTTCCTCCCTTAACTAGACAGAAAACAGTTAACATTGTTACTTCATTCTCCCCCCCCAACCCCTTCCCCCTTAGGTTAGGAAAATTTTACTCCATGTGAGGGTGGCAGACAGGAAGACTTGTAGAAGATTAAGGCAATAAAATGCATATAGAATCCCCTTTTCAGGTTATTGCGTTCATATTGCAAAATTTGTGATCAAATGTTTGGACTTAGGAAATAAAGAGGGATGATGGCTGTATGATGTCTAGTTTCTTACTTTTCTTCCTATGTTACTTGGATACTTGATTTTTATATATGGTGGGTTGGTAGCAATTTAAGGGAGTGAAATGCCTCTTGTAACCATAACTTGTAATATGTTAATCAAGCATGTCATACTGCAAATACTTCTCAGTGTAGAAGTAAAGGTAAATTGAGAAGAGTTCACTGGTTTTTCCACACTTCGTAAATTTGGGAATTGCTTTCAAGAGGAGGAAGTGGAAGTGTTCCCAGTAGATTTTTAATGAACATTCAGGAATGACTCAAGTAAGTAGGAAATCGCCTCTCTGCTCAGTTTTCTGCAGCTCATCTTACTGAGATGCATTCTTTGAGTGCTGTTGTACTCAGCTGGGGTTTTACTTAAAGCTCTTTCCTCCTCATTTCTTTTTTTATACTCTTCTATTAAAATCTTGCACAGGGCATTGTCCCTTCGTGCTTGCTTTGTCCTTGAATTGCAGCTGGACAGTTGCAATCCAGAAACCCTGATGAATCTGATACTTCAGTCTATGGCTGTTTGTTCATGGCTAACCAATTTTCCCCCTCTATTTCTTAACATTGTAAAGTAAATTGTTCTAGTATAAGTAGAAACTAATCACAACAAGTTTTATTGTCTTGTGTTAAGATGTCAGTAGTGAAGGGATTTCATAAAGTGTAAAAACTGGTTGACAGACTCCATCCTCTCATTTGTACTGTCAGATGAAGTTTTAAAACTACCTGTTGTTTGTTTCAAAGTTGTTTACTGTGTACATAAAATCCAAATAGTTGACTAACCCAGCAGTTACCAAACTGTATTTATAATATTATTTTTCTAGACTGTGTTTTCTTGATTACTGTTTTCTAAATTCTAATAATGTTTCTTGCAAGTTGATTTCCTGTGACTATGTGCTACTTTTCCTTGTCTATTTTCTTTAGCTAGCTCCTAATCAGAATTTTAAGACTTTTACAGTATTTGTTTAATCTTCATTTGACTAATTTTTTCCCCTGCACTGAGTTTAACAAATGCACATATCTCAAAACACTATGTAAATCTAGCTCTCTTTCAAACCTTAATGAACAACCTCTGCCTAGCTAATTAGGGATATTTATTACAGTTCCAGACTTAGGAATATACTTACATGCTGTATTGTCCTCTCAACAAAGAAATGATCTTGTTTGAATTAACATTTGGAGGTGATAAAAATGGAATTCATTTATTGTTGTGTCCTGTCATTCCAGAAGAAACCCTGGCACTGGTTTAAGTGATTTAATCTCTAGCAAACATTAGAAGAGAGGAAATGAACATAATCACTTGTTGGCTGGTTCCTATGTTGAGCTGAAGGTCAGCAGAATATTGTTACTATACAATGATTTCCACATTAGGGTTACTTTATGAAGGCAAAGAACAGTGATTTCTTGTTACCAGAATGCTTTGGGAAGAGACAGCCTACTGAACTTGGCTCAAACTTGATTCCCTCACTTGGATCTCCTGCCATCTGTCTCTGTTCCACCTGGCTTGCATCTGATGCTGCTGCCTTTTCCTTCTGATCTCTTGTGCTTTGTCAAATCTGATTCCACTGTGTGCCCTGGAAATTATTGCAGTCTAAATCACCAGTATAAGACTGTCAAGTTTTCTGTCACTCTTCTCTTTCCAAAGAGAGACTTGTGAACCCTACCATGACTATAAAAAAGAACGTCTTTTTTAAAAGTTGATCAGAGGTAAATCTTCTGATTCACATGTTTTTATAATGAAAGAACTTGTGATTGAATAACTTTTTGCCTAACCTGATTATTTGGATTGTTGCATTGGAGAATGTCTTGAAGTCTTTGTACTTCATTATTTGATAGAGGCTGTACAAAAAGAGGAGGGAAATAATACATGCTTGCTGTATTCTGTGCAGAATAAGAGTGAAGACCCTATAGTTAACATTAACATTAGATTCTTTTTGTTATATTGCAAATAAAAAAAAAATAAATATTTCCTGTGGAATGAGTTTTAGTAACTGCCTGTATTTATTGTTGAATTAAATATGCATGCAGGGAGTAAACAAATCTGTAGTATTGTACTGTACAACCTCGTTGTTTGTTGTGATTCACATGGTTTACTCACTGAGGAGGGAACAAGTTAGCAATACATCCAGCATGGTAGAGTCATGTTTCAACAGGCAGACACTCAGCTTTTGTTTGCAATATTCTATCCTGTTTAGTATTCAAAGCATAGAGGAGAACATGATGCAAGGGAATTGGTTTGCTGTTTTAGTGACTGACTCAGCCATTTAACTCTGCTCCTTCAAGGCGTCAAGACTGCAATAAAAGAAATACATTTTGCCTGTAACTTTCTATGGAAATAAGTACGGCTTAATAACTTTTTTAATTAGCACTAACATTATTGCAGAGTGGGAAACACCTTAATTAAACTTGTCTTCTGTTTTTTTGTTTCCTGTAAGACTGTAATGCTGATATTGAAATCTTATGTTAATCCAACCTCTGATTTATAATTGGAGATGAGGGTTTTTTTAAGTTGAAATTTAAATTGGAAGATGATTTCTTCCAGTACTATTTCTTGGGGGAAAGCAGAATTTGCTATGACTTCATTCCTCCTTATTTTTAAGTAGGATAAGTGATAAGGTTAAGGCCAGACTTCTCTAGACTTTTATGCTCAGTTTTGATAGAATTAAATTTATCTCGATGCTGTACTGTGCATTGCAATGTGTCTGATGGTCCTTGCTGCTTGCACTAAAGGGCTAATGGGAAATTATTTACTGGGACACAACTCTAAAGGACATGAATTTTTTAGTTAAACATTGTTTTGAAAACTTAATAAAGTTAATACCCTAATGCAAGGATATTAGGAACGTAAACCCCAAAATTACTCATTAATTGATTTAGAAAAATGCATCCTTGTTAAAATGGTGATATGACTCAATTATATCTTAACTGTCTACCTTCTTTTCATGGCCAAAGAAGGAGCATGTATTTGTAGAGGTGACTAACCATGTCTTTGTCAGACAGCGGTACTGGGCTTATTAGGTAGAACTTGAGATACCAATTCAATCATAAGCAGCTTTTTTTGAATGTAAGGAAAACTGGATCACAGAGATTATTTAGGGAGAAGCAAAAATTCTGACTGGAATGAGGACTGAGCTGAAGACGATTTGAATTTCTAGTCTTGGTCGAGAACTGCAGGGTCTATCCCTGGGCAGTGAGAGAAGGAAGGAGAGGAGAAGTCGCAGACAGCACTGTGAACCTCTGAGGAGGTCTGTGCTGGACCCAAGTTGACATCTGGGCACCATGGGAGAGATATCAGAACAACAATGTAACACCAGTCCCTTTTTCTAAGTGAAACCTGAGATGGGGGAAGAAGCAAAAAGACCTCTAGGTCATCTGCTTAGATAAGCCTGTTTAATGACATCCACTTGTGCATGTGAGCTGGGATGAATACAAAGAAGAAATCTTTAGGACCCTCTCTGAAGTATCTGTGAGGAAGAAGACATATAAAGAGAAAGTTTATTTATGAAAGCTGAAAGACTGCAGAATTTTGAAAACAGTGCAAAAATGGGGTAGACAAAGATACAACAAGGCTTATGTTCAGAAAAAAAATCCTTGAAATCTTGATGAAAGTTATTATGATAACATCATATCATGGCTTATACAATTTATGCAGTGTGGACTTGGAGATCTACATGGAGATGTTATAAATGATGTTTCTGCTTCTGTTTGAGTAACATAGATTCAAATATTAAAGGTATTATTTTATTCATGAGGGTGAGGGCTATTTTTAAGGGTGTTCCTCTGCCTTTCTGCTAGAGCATAGCTGACAGAGCAGCAGAAAGCGAGGTAACATGGGGAGCAGCATGCTAGAAGCTCTGTAGTAACTGAAGTTGGAGGCAGAAGTAAGGCAAGCTATGACGGCCCTGGGTTATTGCTAGGAAAGGTGTAATTTTGAGGGCAGTGGAGAGAAATGAAGGGGATGTTGGTGAGCTTCAGGGGCAGGCTGACCCTTAAGGGGAACAAATGGGGATGCCAGTGGGAGGCCAGAGTCAGGATCATGTCTGAAGGCAGAGTTCAGGGTCAGCTTTCATCTTGTTTTCCCCCAGGAGGCCATGATGGGGAGGCAGGTCCAAGACCAAGCCAGGGAAACATATCAGTGCGTGATGTTCGGGCTGAGAATCAGGAAAGCAGAAGAGATGCCAATGCATGCCGTGCAGCCGTCACAGGGGCTAGCTCCCTCCCTGCTGCTCTTCACCACAACTCTGCTGTGAAGGGGCTGGTCTCTGACTTGGCCAGCATATCATATAGCAAAGGCGACAAAACTAATTATTTTACTGAGGAATGTTAACTAATACTAATACTGTCCATTACTCAAGTTATCTGGTGTGTGAGGACACATGTGCTGCAGATCGAAATAAAGCTCATCAGTTAGAGGAATTTTGGTGGTCTGAATTGTGCACATCATGTTGCAGAAGGACTTGATGAGAATCAAGGTGCATTTTCAGAAGGGGAGACAGAACTAACATTTAAGGAATGAAATTTGTAGATTGTAATTGGTAGGTGGTGTGATAGCAAATATTGTGAGTTCATTTCCAATTGTTAAGAAGAGGGAAATACTCAATTAAGTACAAAAGAAAAATAAATCCAGAATCTTGATTATGAAAGAAAAAAAGCAACAAATGGTTTCTTTTTAAAGTATGAAGCTGCTTCTTTCCTCCAAAAAATGCACAGGAACAAGGATGAGATGGGAAAAAGATGTTCATAAATAGAAGTAAATTATAAAAGGCTTGGATGCTATGAATACATACCAAGCAGAGGAAATCACTTAGCATAGCAAAAGGCAGAACTAGAAATAGGGTTAAAATGCAGCAAAAAAGAAGAAAGTTCTGAGTCACTATCAGGAAAAGGCTGACAATTAAATCTGTTAGCTAGTGTTACAAATTTCTATTTAATGATTACGATGATCCCATTGCTTGAAATCTCTAAACCAGAAGATACAGCCTTGTGTATTTGTGGTATTCGGGCTGTGTAATGTATGTGCATTTCTCCTTTTAATGGAATTTTAATCAAGTGTTTTCTTTAGACCCATAATTACATAAAGATTGCCCAGCAAAGTAAAACTTTGGATAGCATTAATGTACCAGTCTGATGTGTGAAGTCTCACAGATTTATTTAGAATGCGAAAACTGCACTTTTAGCTTTCCTTCTACATTTTAATGTTATAGCATACAGTTCTGAGACAAGATCATTTTTTCAGAAAGCTGAGTGAATTTGCCAGATTAATGAATTTACCTGTTAACAAACCTGCTATGTAAAAAGATACCAACAGATGTTTGTGTGCTGTCTTTAAAATTTTCACAGACTGAAACAAGACAGACAAAAGATGACAATGTAGTCATGTATGGTATGTGTATATATAACCAAAACGAGATAGACAGTGGAATGCTCCACCTTGTGTTTGAAATATGTGGATCAATAGGATCAAATGTGTAAATTTGGATAGTGTGCCTATGTATTTTGCTATAGAAAGGATTCAGTTTAGTCCAGTGTACATAGACATCTGACAAAACATGTTTGATATTAATATGATTGAGAAATGTATGTTACCTCTGCATCCATGTTAGAAGGCTTTGGTGTTTTTCAGCTTGAGAATTCAAAACTAGTTTCAGCTCGAGAATTTGAAATGTAGTACTGCTTAAAGCTGCAATCAGATGTCATTATAAAATCTGTATTGCTCACCTGGTAGTTTCAGCTGCATAAATTAAGCCTTGAGAACTTTCTACAAACTGACCAGAAAGAGTGTGATGATCTAGTCTGACTTCCTAATTATGTGCATGTAACAATATATCCTGTTGTTCCTTTTTTTCAAAAAACTTCTTCCTGCTATATCATTTGGTCTAGGGAGATGTTCCTTTGTACTTAAGACTTCAAGTGGTCGAGAGTCTCCTACATATCTTGACGAGCAAACTTAGTGGTGTATTCAGAATTTCCATATGAGTGTATTAGATTGACTGCCAATGTTGAATAATCCTTTAGCAGTCATGGCTCTTTGATGTAAGGAGAACAAGATTTGTGGGGAAAAATAAATGCTCTCTCTTAGGCTGGTCTGTATAATTGGGAGAGGGGGGAAATGAGTCAGAGTTTGAGGCCCATGAGATACTAAAGTCTGAGACAGAAGCATAAAGTTTCAGAGTTACTTACATTAGAGTTGTACATGGGTATTGTGGGGGGCATGATAAAATGTTTACCTCCTTATTAGACATTTCTGGGGTGGAATTTTAAAATGTAAGACAAAACTAAATTTCATGAGTTCATGAGTCCTGAAATCTTCTAGGTTTATGAAAATTAGTTCCCAGAGATAGCTCTGGGAGATGGGGGTGAGAGGTTGGAGAGGGAGTACTTTCATGAGAAGTGCTCTACTTACTTTTACAGAAATGTTAGTGCAGGGTGGTTGCCATATACAGTTGCTTAGTTTCATCTGCTGTGCTGGTTCAAATTCATATTACATGCTGAGAAATAAATGTGTTCAGAGGCTTGGATATGTCTGTCACAAGGGATGTTTATTATGATGGCTATGCAGATGTTTGTATTTGTTGTTCTGATAGTTGTCTAGATGGTGTTTGCAATAAATGCATTCCTGACACTCCTAGAAAAGTAGGAGATGAAAATGTTTGAAGGCCCATCTTGTGAAACTGCGAAAAGATTTCAAAGTAGAAACTCTTTCTCCTACTGCATGTTTCCAAACTAGAAGACTGTGTGACACATAGAAGTGTACAAGGGCAGATAATACCTGGATAGTTCATTCAAAGCTGCCGTGTCTTTCACAGCAGGGATGTCCTTGCAAAAAAAAAACAAAAAACCCCCCAAAAAACACAAACCAGTTCAGGTCACTTAGGTTAGCACAGTATTTTTTCAGGTTTTTTTATATGGTCTTTAATACTATGCTCTCTGAGCATCCTAGTTGTACCATACCATAGCTGTATTGGGTTGTGTGTGGTCGTGTGTAAAATATGTGTGTCTGTATGATGTAATGACATAACTGTTAATGACCTTATAGTTCAGGCTTGATCTCTGTTCCAGTCCATCTAGCCAACTAGTCTTTTTCTAGCAGTGGCTTTAATCAGATGCCTAGATGAAGATTGAAAATAGAGCAAGTTTATGTTGTAATTCCCATAATTGCATTAGTCTCAGGGATTTTGTTTACCAAATGGAGTGAATGGGGGTTGTATTTAGTGTGCAGCATTTCTGCATGTATAATCTGCTGTAGTTTTCTCTTCCATAAGCTTGTCTAGTCTCCCAAGACAGTTTTTCATACCTTCCATGCACTTTGGCAAGGTGTTGATACATGTCGGTGTTACCCATTAATCTTCTTAAATTTTTTTTGACATTAATTTGTTAGTTGGAGTTGAAGGCATGTAATTAATGAGATAGTTTTCAGATCTGAATTTTTTTCCCTTAGCCTGATGAGTGACTCAGTGATGTGGACTGTCTGCTCCTATCTAGTTCTAGGGAAACCAAAAAGCTTTACTCGAAAATAACCATTCACAGTTTATATATCATCAATTTATCTTTCCAATCTCCATAAGAAAGTGGTATTCTCATCTTTCTGTTGGGATGATGAACTGGAGAATGGTACAGGTATATTATCCAAAAGATGCTGTTGTACAAGTATAATAATCAAGTATAGGACTTGATCTTAAAGGTCTTTTCCAATCTAAGTCTTTCTATAAATTGGCTTGGAAAATAGAATGGAATGCAGCCATGGCACATTTTTAGATGACATCAGAATGAGAGGAGCACTTGATAGCAGAAGAGCAGGGCTGCTGTTCAGGGGATTCCTGACTTCCTGAACAGATGAGTCATCAAGAATTTACAGCTGATCAGCACAGAGAAAGCCGTGCTGCACTTCCAGACTAGAGACCCATGCACCTTTACAGATAAGGATCTGACCGGCTAGGCATTCTGCAACAGAGGATTTGGGAAACCTGATGGAGAGCAAATAGAGTGTGAGTTGAAAGAATGAAGCTGGCTGCATGTTCAGCTGCATTAACAGGAGTGCAACTAGTAGGTCAAGGGAAGTGCCTTTAGTTTTCCATCTACTGGTGTGCCCACATCTGGAATAATCTGTCCATTTTTGAGTCCCCAAGTAGAGGGGTGGGATCAATTATCTAGAAGAAGTCCATCAGGGTCCCCTAAGATAATTAGAGTGGTGGAAGACATTTATAAACAAGGGGAGGTGGAGAGGTCTGCCTTAGTTAAGTCTGAAGAAGGTTATGAAGTTAACTGCTGTCTTGTAGTCCTTAAGGGGGATGGGACTATAGGGAAGATGAACCAGACTCTTTTTAGAGGTGCACAAGAAAATAACAGGAAAGAATAGTCACAAGCCATGACATGGAACTTCTGACTAAATATTAGGGGTCGGTGTGGGAACTTCGGGCAGTCCCGTGGTGTAATGGAGAGCACTATGGACTCCACATCCCAAGGTCATGAGTTCTAGTCTCAGTAGGGACCATCCCCTGGCAAGTTAAATGCCTCCCTGACATCGGATCCCGTCAGATCTCAGATGCTGAGCAGGGTCAGCCCCAGTTAGTACCGGCTGCTGTGACAGTCCCAAGGACTTCACTGTCACCGTCCAAGCTTACTCGGCCATGGCAGATGAACCTTAGGACTTAAACGGTGGGACCAGTTCTGCGCACGCTGTGCCTCACCTAAAAAATCCACTGCACAGGCTGGAAGGGCACACCCACGTGGGGAGAGCCCTTCCCAAATCTTCGTTCGTGAAGTTTGGCCATATATACATGTGTGGGAACTTCAGCAAAAACATTGGAGCAGGTTAAACACAGAATCTGAAGTGTCTTCATCTTTGGAGATATGTGGAATTTGTCTGAACAAGGTTTGGAACAGCATGATATATCTTCAGCGTAGTATTGCTCAGAGAAGGAGGTTTGGCTAGATGAATTCCAAAGGTCCTGTCCATCATAAATTTCTCTGTTTCACAGCCCTCAGGGAAAAGGCAGATAGAATATGGGCACAATTCTGGTTAGTAATGAAACTGGATAATTTATTTTGTGGAGATTTGGTAAAATTACTGAATTTGGTGAAATATTTTTAAACATTATCAGAAACCAAAATAATGGGTACTTTGTTCTGGTTTTTATTTCAGCTTTCATTATTACACTTTCTATTTCTTGAATTTAGGCCAAACTAATCCTGAAACATGTCGCCGCAGAGTGGGATGGGAATATAAATTGTATTTGCCACATGCCAAACACAGTGTCTTAATGTTGTGGCTTAACCTAGCAGGCAGCTAAACACCACACAGCTGTTCTCTCAGGACACCAACTGTGTGGTGCATTCAGTACACAGGAGGGACAGGATGTCATCCAAATACAATTTGACAGACTTGAGAGGTGGTTCTGCATAAACCTCATGAAGTTCAACAAGGCCAGTGCAAGGTCTTGCACATGGATTGGGGAAATCCCAAACACAACTACAACCTGGGTGGAGAATGGATTGAAAGCTACTCTACGGAAAAAGACTTAGGGGTGCTGGTGGAGAAGTAGCTCAACATGACCCAGCCATATGCACTGGCATCCCAGAAGACCAACTGTACCCTGGGCTCTATTAAAAGAAGCATCGCCAGCAGGTTGAGGGACATGATTCTGGCTCTCTGCTCTCATGAGACTCCATCTTTAGTGCTGTATCTGGCTCTGGGGCGCCCAATATAAGAAGGATGTGGAGCTGTTGGAACAAATCCAGAGGAGGCCACAAAGATGATCAAAGGGCGGGAACACCTCTCCTGTGAAGAACAGCTGAGAGGATGTACAGCCTGGAGAAGAGAAGGCTTTGGGAAGACCTCACTGGGGTCTTCCAGTGCCTAAAGGGGATCTACAGGAAGGCTGGAAAGGGACTTTTCAGAAGAGTACATAGTGATGGAATAAGGGATAATGGTTTTAAACTGGAAGATGATAGGTATAGGATAGATACTAGGAAGAAATTCTTTGCTGAAAAGGTGGGGAGAAAGCGGAACAGGTTGCCCAGAGAAGTTGTGGCTGCCCCATCCCTGAAAGTGTTCATGGCCAGGTTGCATAGGGCCTTGAGCAACCTAGTCTAGTGGAAGGTTCCCTACTCACAGTGAGGAGATTGGAACTCAGTGATTTTTAAAGTTTCTTCCAGTCAGGACCATTCTGTGATTCTATGAAATGTGCTGGTGGCTGAAGTTCTCAACAACTATCCCAGCTATCACTGTGTGCATCCCTACTAGGCATAATTTTCGTGGTCACCACATGAGCCATCATCAGCTTTCTTGGCTGGAAGCTTTGCTTGAATAGCTTTCAGGCATGACTGATCTTGTAATTCTGGCAGGAGCAAATAAAGCTGCAGTATCACTATGTACTCTGCATTGGACATGGTGTCAAAGAGTGGTGGCACAAGGGTCAGCAAAACATTGCTGCCCTAGGCATAGTGTGACTATGCAGCCTGTCCAGACTAAAAGGAGATGGGTGAAGTCTGCAGCATAGAGGAAACAACTAAAGTATTACAAATGTAGCTGATGATTGTCAGCTAAATTCTACAGCAAATCTCGGATAGTAGGAGTATGTACAAAGAAAATGATTGCAGCTGTACTGACAACCTTGTCTCAGCAGAGATAGCTTTTATCGGGGTGTGATATTTACTGCATTTAGGAAAAATACAGAGCAGTTGCTTTCTTTGTAATGTAGCATAGTCTGTAAAAACTTGATTTTTTTTTTTAATGATAAAGAAATCTGTCATTGCTATGAGCAAGTTCTAATTCGTTAAATTTTTCTGTATTTCTTTATATATTTTCATTCTGTCCAAAAAATTAGTAAAGTCTGATATTTATTTTTGCTTCTCCTCCACAAAACATTAGTTCCTCTTTATTCTCAAAATATTGAATTTTCTTTTTCTCTCAAGAACCAATCTGATTTTTCTAGAAGCTGTCTTTAGTTCTGTATTTTGGAGGTCAGCGAGCTGCTCTTAAATGCCTTCACATAAATCAGACTTTGCTTTGTTCCCTGCCTGTGATTTTTGTCCCATCCCCTCTACTCCATGAAGAAAAACAACCCCAAACCCTCTGTTCCTTGTGAAATGTTTCACAATTCTGTCAAATAATCTTGAATGCTCTGGACAGTGAAAATACTTAATCTTAACAATGCATAAAATATTTATAACTTACAGGGAGACACACTGTGAGTGGAATTGAATGACCAGATCATTATAAAGAATGATAAATGTGTTTGGTAAAATGTATTGGCTGCTTTTGGTAATCTAGTTGGTGCTACAAGGCACTGAATTGTTGCATGATTATGTGCACAGTGTAGTGTGCATGGAGTGACAGCAAACAGAATCTTTACAGACACTGTTTTACTTGGAATAACTTCAACTTTAAGAAAATCAAAGAACAGCCAAGGTTGCTAAGTGACAGCAAAATATTTATCTTTTTTTTTTTGAAAATCAAACTGGTTTATGCAATGAATAGTAAAGGGCAGCATATATTGTGTGCCACCCACATGCTGTATAGGACCATTATTGCACATAATTAAGACCTGCATAACTCAGCACAGTAATCACAGCTATAACCTCTATCTTCATACTGATATTTTCTCATACTGTTTACTTAGTCTTTCTCAGAAGAAAATTTCTCAAGTAGTTCATTATAAATGAATACTCTCTATCTTTGCTTTGAAATGCAAGTATTTTTTGTGTGTAGGCAGATACTGGAAGAGGAGGCAAGGTGGGGGAGAAGGAGGGGAAATAGAGTGAGGATCACTGTTTATAACTGGCTATTTGCTTTGCAGGCTTATTCTCATCACCAGTGTGAAATGAAGCTTGTTAACAGGCAAATGACATGGCACAGGCATTTTGTTTTTCTGGAAGGAGAGGATAATGACAGGTTCAGCCTAAGGCTTCGTGCTTTACTCTAGGCCTTCACAGAGGAACTGTTTGTGGCTTTCCAGAGTCTGACCTTGTGGATAAAGCCTTCCCCACCACCAAGGAGGGTGATGGGAAGCTGGAGTTACAGCAGAGTTGGTCTGGGGTGAAGGTTTGGCTGGCTCTTGGTTCTCACTCAGCAAGAGAGTGAGACATGTTTCAAGTTTTGTTAGATGCTGTCCTGTCATTTTTAAGGCTCATTTGAGAAGAGGAAAGCTGCTGTGATGGCCTGACCCAGTGTCGCCTCACAGCTGAGTTGGGAGACCTTGCAGAGGAGACACAGGGAGGGAGTTGCTGAACTCAGTCAACATCCTTCAACATTCTTCTGCAGTTGAAGGACTTGGGAAGGTGGGGAGACAAAGAAAATGGCAGTTAGTTTGGCACTTAACCTTTCAAGGCAGAATAAAATAATAAAAAACAAAATCTAAAAAAAAGACCCCAACATGTAAAGCACAAACATGCTTCTTTTTTAGGCATGTGTAGCATAGATTGAAAGCTTGGTTTGATGTACAAATGGAACTGCTAAATGTCTGGACCTTGAACACATGGCCTATTTGAATTGCTAGGAAATTCTGGGTAGTTTAATTTTTATTGTTCTGGAAGTGGTGTGTTAAATTGAGCATAGCTGTAAATGCATCATTATCTCATGTCGTGTGTTGTCTCATCCAGATTTTGTTCTAGCTGAGGTCATGGGCAAGTCGGATGGTTAGTCCTTGACATAATTTCTACTCTTTTTTTTCCTTTTCTCCTTGACAAAGAAGTTGTCAGGACAAGAAACAGAACTATGTATAAAGAAGTATATGAGAAGTTGGTCAGAAAAGGATTTATTTGTACCTTCATTTCTGTTCATTCAGGAGATGAAAATTTATCCCCTGACTGAAGTGGAAGGGAGCCACAGCTGTTTGAGGGAGCCCTCACTGGGCTTTTTTTTTCCACTCTGGTCTCAAAAAATAGAGTTTTGACTAAAGGATTTCAAAAGCAACTGCTGCTGTCAAAGACACTGTACAGAATGGCATAATTTTGAAATAACAAAGCTTCCAGTTTTTTGAAAGTGTTCAGGGACTTAAGTCGTGTTTGGTGCTACAGACAATACACATTGCAACATTGAGGGTTCGGGAAGAGGCTCTTTGGTTGGCTCCTCGCTACCCCTGTCTCTTTGCAGTCTCAGTAAGAAGTATTTTATCTAGCTCTGTCTGTAATTGCAGTCATCACCTCCTGCTATTTCCCTAAAATACCCATATGGTCTAAGAAAGAGTAGTTTCACACTACAGTGTGGGAGGAGACAAGAAGCAATGCTGTTGCTTGTGTTAAGGTCAGGGACTTACTGCTCCTCTCACCTTGATCCCAGGTCGGAGTGTGACCTGCAATTTGCCGTGTTCCTGAGATCGCCACAAGGTGGCAATGGCTCAGAGTGTTGCTGCTCCGGTGCCAGCTCCTGCCTGACTGAACCCGTGAGGAATAGTGGAATGTTGCTAACCAGCATCCGCGGTGCTCGAGGGACAGACTGGTTGTGACCAACGCACAGGCTACGCGTTAACCTTGTTACTAAGTCCTAAGTTTTCTAGGGGACAGTGGTGCTGGGAGTTATGTCTTTGCCAGCTGCGGTCGGCTGCATGTGATTAGGGCAGTAGTGAGCTACTCTCTTTACTTAGGCGGTGAGAAGCAGATGAAGATGCTCGTAATTGAGCATCAGACTCCATAGAGCTATGGTTTTATCTTTTTCCTTCTGTCTTTCAAAGAGAAATGAGCAGTGTTACTGTAACAAATGCATAGATGCTTCATTTTTCCTTTAAAATGTTGGAGTTTATTATTTAAGGAAGTAAAACTTGTGACATTGAAACAACTTTCTAAGCTGCCAGATCTATTTGAAATGCAACTTCTTATAAAAATAAGAATTTCAACTCTGTGTGCAATCCATTTATTGAAATTGTTTAAAGGTATGAGAGAAGCTAAACCAGAAATGCCTCTGGGTTTTAATATCCAAGTTTTACTTTAGCAGGGAAAAACAATTCTTTAAATTGGTGCTCTAAGAGGAATATATTTGGATATATAACACTTCTTTGAAATGTTAAATGCAAGGTGAGAAATTTTTTTAATAGTTAAGTGCTTGAGGCTCTTTCATACCTTTGTATTACTCTGTAAATTATAAAAAGTTAGTTGCTACTGCAACTTAACTAAGCTCTTCTTAATTTAATTAAATAGCTCTTTAAGAAGTTTACCATAAATACACACTTTCATTCATTGATAGTCTACTAAGATTAGCAAATGTAAAGTAAAAACAAAAGTTCCCTTTTTTGAAGGCACAGGGATGGATGGGAAAAAAAATTCTGTTATATGGCTGCAATAAAGAAAAAAAGAGTTCTGGACAGTTAGTCTTGTTTTCTCTTAAATTTGTCTTTGCTCATCTTCCGTTGTTTGCAGAATGCAATCAAACCTGATATTCTGAGTCACTGGAATTTAGTTATAAGTTCTCCCATGAAGAAGCAGTAGTTATTTATGAAGTATCACACGGAGTTACGACGACACATTTCGTACCACTGAGAATGTAAAATCCAAATAAGCAATACAAAACTAAAGCAGGTTGATGGAAAGCAACAGAATCAGTGAGGATTTGCTGTACACTTCAGGTGGTAATATTTTTTTTAATTTTAAATTTCCTGTTCATGGCTCTTTCTATTGGAATTAAAACGCGGAAACAGAAGCACTGACAGTAAAGATGAGAGGAAGTTTTGAGGGACTGAAAGCACGGGACTGATGTGTTATGAGTCTTGCACAGAGCAGAGGAGGAAAGG
Source organism: Sakesphorus luctuosus (assembly GCA_013396695.1). NCBI lineage: Eukaryota > Metazoa > Chordata > Aves > Passeriformes > Thamnophilidae > Sakesphorus > Sakesphorus luctuosus. The sequence goes on from VWZD01013037.1 coordinate 852,779, forward strand.
GCACATGCAGGGGAAAGGCAATGCTCCTGCAGAAGGACTTTGAGCTCCATTATGTGAACTGCTACCAGAGAGAATGTTTCCAGGCTTACTGTCCTTGAGTTTAAGCATTTCCCTTGGTATTCTGGTTGTGTGTGATGCCTTCATCTTTTGTTCCATGTTGACCGAGATCGACAACTTCAAAGGCAGCCCAGACTTTGACAAGTTGAGCTGCTTGTCAGTGTCCAAGAGTTAATGTCCTGAACTGCTGCCTGTTTCTCTCCTTTTGCTGTTACAGCATTCCAATGCAATTAGACATCCTTTTTTTCTCTGCATTTCTAAGCTACTACGTCCGCTGTTAGTTTTGTTTCATTTTTAAATGCTGCAAATTGAAGAGTGTTAATGAATTCATTAAAAATGACAGAAAGAGGAAGAAAAAAAAAGAGATCAGAGAGAATTCACTGTACATTTAATATTCTGACAAGTGAAAAAACCCAGAGGAGCTGTATGCTGCAGAAGACTACTATAAATTATTCTGTATCTTGACAGTTAATGCAACTGTGTTACTATATATTACAGTACTTGGGACCTGTAAAATAGACTTCAGCTCATCCTTAGTGCAAGTTGTAGCATTTCATATTTCCATTGGAAATATTACTATTGTTTAGTTTTGCAGGAGAACTTTATTCTGCACATCTAGATTTTACACTAAAACATGAGTAATTTAAGAAATATACAGTAATCCTAAAATGCCACTCAACCCTTAGAATTTCTCGCTACCTAAAGCAGTAAATATGAAAGCCATGTATTAAATATTTTAAAGGCATTTTGATTTGCTGAACAATGATGGCTAGAAATGAGAAAAGCTATTAAATTTATATTTCATTGCCTTATTCATAATGTTTTTGTTTGATATGTGGGTAATAGACAAGCAAAGCACCTAAAGAATGAAGTCTGCAAGCATGGAAACACATTTCCATAATTGCCTTGGCAGGAAGCCCACATGTTCTCGTGGCAGAGCTGTGAATATTCCATGGGATGAAGGAGCTGCTTGCTCAGCAGTGGGGCACTGTCTGCATGAGTGCTCATATCTTTTTTAAGTTCCCCACAAGAAAAATGTGTTCTGGAAAAAAAAAATCAAACCATCTGTAATGATTTGCATTTTCTGATATTTCATCCTGTCTAAAATATTTAGAAAATGAGAGAAGAGTATGGAGAATTGAATAAGGGGAATAAAACTTGATTTCTGTTAGGAATAGCTAATGTCTGTGGTGCACCTTCTGTGCAAGGAATGGATGTTTGGCAGGCAGGTGGATAGATGCCATTTTTGGTGGATGAACAGATGAAATAAAAATACTTCTCTTTCATTGATTTTTAACTAGCAGTAGTACAGGATGGCTTGTGTCGAGTGCCAGGCTGCTTATCCTTGGAATTCCTTCAGGAAATTTATCCAAGTCACAGCAACCTTTGTTAAAGTTTGCTTGCCTCAACAAGAGGCCTTTTTTTTTTTTTGTAGGGGTCTTCTGGGGCTTGTTCAGTATCATTGATTGTTCATTAAGATGAGGAACAGAATTATCATGTAGTTTTAACTAGCTTGGATTTTTTTTTCAAAGGCATACTTCTTTGGCTTTGCATTGCTACTGTCTACATTTCATTACTTTTCAGAAGATTTCCGATATCAAGTTTTAGATGGCATCTAAACTATTGTTTCCTGTCAAAATAGAATGGCTTTCAGGTGTGCAGTTAATTTGGAGAGTTTTGAAGAAAATTGATACATGTTTTATAGAAGCATATGAGCCTGCAAACTTAACTAAGTTTGTGCAGGATTAAAATCCTCCCTTGATATGAAGAAAATAGAGGTTGTCCAAGACAGGCTCATTATAGATTTTACTGATCCTATAACAGTGTTGTATTTTAAATGACTTCAAAGTCTTGACATAAGAGACCTGAAAGCCTTATGTCACCATGTTTACTGTAGATGCCAAAAAGTTCTTCCGTAAGAAATGATGACGGTATTGGGCCAATGTTATTTGCTTCAGGTTAGCCATTACAAATGTAACGTTTTGCCTTATGGCAAATTTCCAATTTCTGGCTATATTTTATTTGTTTGTTTATTTTAATTAAGCAAAATACAGGAAGGATGAAGAAACTTTTCAACAGTTGGTTTTGAATTTTTTTAATGTTAAATTTTAAGTTCAGAGAAGACTTTACCTGCATTTCCATCTGGGAAAGCAAAACAGCTTTTGTTACGTGGTGTTGTGTTACGTTGATATGTTAGTGGTGGTCTCCTTTGATGCGATATTTGGACTTCTCACAGGTTTGATAAGGAGAAATATCTTACTAAATATTTCAAGAGTTCATAGGAACTTTGGCAAAAGACCTGTGTCTGGATCTCTGGAGAGCTTTCAGATTTTGCTTTTTCCCCATAGCATTAAACTTTGATAAAAATGGGTTAATTGCAAGGTTTAAGCATGTAATGTGCTCTTCTAGGTGTTTGTATATCATAGCTTGGATATGAAGTCCACCAAATGTAATTTGTTGTCAATCTTGGAGCCTTTTGGCTGCTGTTATCCAAGATTAGTTGTTTCATGTTGTTCACATTGTTACAGCATCACTGGCTAGAAGTCCATTTTCTTCACAGTGAGCATGCTTGTTGAAACACTCCAATGATGGTGCCTGGATTACTCAAAAAAACTGAGGCATCTCAGGTGGTTTTATTCAGTTATTTGAAGGCTGAAAAAAATTACATATTTGAAGAGTGGCACTAAGTTTTATTAGCTAGTGCTGCAACCATGGGGAAGGTCAACCATTATATTAAGCATATGCGTATAAAATGCTGCTCAGAGGTATTCATGCAGACTTACCTGTAACATCCCAAGGACATCAGGAAAAAGGCAGGGGTTTACTTGCATGCTGTGTACATGCATGTCTGGCTGCCACAACCTGGCTTGCCTGGATGGGACTCCAAAGAGCTGTCACTCACTGGGGAGACAGATGGCCAGGGAGCCTCTGCCTTTTCTTCCCTGTTCACAGCTTCTAAGTGTGTATAGTGCTGCGAATTTTTACTTCAAGACTAACTGCATTCATTATTGTTCTCTTCCCACCCTTTTTTTCTTGCATAGCTCAACAAGCAGCAGCTGCAGTTACTGAAGGAACGTTTCCAGGCCTTCTTGAATGGGGAGACACAAATCGTAGCAGATGAGGCATTTTGCAATGCTGTGCGAAGTTACTATGAGGTGAGCAAGTGTGCTTTGTTTTCTGTATTATTTAAAAAGTTCATAGTGTGCCTGTTAATGCAGGTAAAAGGAAAGCAGTTTTAAGTTTCAAAGCTGTGAACTTGCAAATTTCTAGAAACAGATTCTTTCTACTCCAGTTTTGTCATTGTAACAGTTGAAATCTACTGCCTGATCATGAGAGACAAACTGAACTGGAAAATGCTCACCCTTTTTGAAGAAGGAGAAAAATAAATTAGGATAAAATGAAAAAACCCTGGTGCTAAAAATCTTTCTGGCAGTGTTTGATATAACTAGGCACTGCTATCTTTGTCTCCATATGTCTATGGTACCTCTTTTAATCAGCATTTCAGTTGTAAGTTACCCTCCTGAAAAGTACATCTTTTGATTTTTGGTTGCCATGCAGAAGGTTTTGGAGAGGATCCACCTGTTCCCTTCCGAAAGAACAGAAGCTTTCCATGCAGCTGGACTATCTCTCACATTCTGTTGTTACCTCCCAGGCATATTCAGTGCCTACAGCCACTGGTGCTTATCTGTAAATGTGTTTTTAATTATCTAAGGTACAGGTTCCATTCTAAACTAGAGGACAGTTCACTGTCATTTTTGTAACATCAGAAGCATATGGCTAGCAAATTAATTTCTTGCTCTTAACAAATGTACTGTGAATTTATTTTGTTTCATCTAACTTCAAACCTGCTCAATGAATCACAAGGGATGTATGTCTCTTGAGGGGACTTATATTTCAGTCTACCACATCCTTTTTTTCAAAAGGTTTGCTCTGTTTTTTTGTATATTACTTGTTTGGTTTCTCAGTCCGCTATACTTGGCTAGTGATTAAACTTTTCTTCAAGGAGAAAAAGAAGTGATTTATGTCCTAGATTGATTTTGTCTACATTAAATTATATTGTACAACAAAAATAGAGAGGGGTGGGCGAAGAGTTTTTCTCTTTCACTGAAACCGTAGAACTCAGTGTGTAGAAATAGAACTATATGTAGAAATTATACAAGTTGATGTGAGTTTCTCTGAATTATGATCTGATAAATGGTGTGGCATTTAAAAGGAAGAAATTCTTATAAAAACATTTGTGAAAGGATAGGGATGGTTCTGCAGGTGAAATGAGAATATGAAGAGTCACAAGGTACTATGTAGATTGTGAGAACACTACACAAGCTGTCAGAAACTAATCCATTTTTCTGTATAGAAGTTAAAACTGTGGAGAAGGACAGTTTGGAAGACAGCGCAAGGCAAGGCTGAGCTAGTCAGCAGCCCAGAAGTAGGTTTCAAAGTAGTAGGATGTCTCAAGATGCTGAAGGTGGGGTGGAATTGAAAAGGACATAATGTTTATAGTTCATTCTTTCAGCACACTGTGTAAAAAGCTGGATTTATTAGAGGAAGTAGCCTGCCCTTTGGAAAGGATGTGATAGTGAATAAAAATTATTTTAAATAAATGTCCGAACAGTAACTGTTCTGTTAAGATTTACTTCATGTCTCCTTATTAATGAGAGTTTTTGGACACATGAACTATGTTTTTTAGCATATCTGCTCTTGCAATGAAAGGCTACACATAATAATCTCTAAGATGGCCTTATAAAATGAAAGGCTCAAATTCTGCAGCTGTTTTCAGACATTCATCTCTTTGAATTAAGCATACAAGTGTTCTAGGTGTCCAGATTCAAATAGAGAATTCAAAAAATCTCAGCATCACTGTCAAGAATATAGTGACACCAAGGGGGCTGGTAGGATCTTCAGCCTATGTTAATACATCATGAGCTGATGCATCAGCTGTAATTTGGTTCTTCAGTATTTTTTGGTTTTTATCCTAGCCTCCCAATTCCATTTTTTATTCTGTCCACAGATTTCCTTCCAGACTTGCACAGCCTTTTCCGGTTATGCAGTTTGAGTCAGTTTGCTAGTAATTTTTAATTGCTTTTCAGGCTTATAGTAAATAGTCACCAGTAGATTTAATGAACAGTGCAGTGGTGGAATCCAGCTGGAGACATAGTTCAAGCTACTGCTCCTCTTTAAGGCATTTTAATAACATTTTATGCGTCTAACCACACACTCTCATCATTGCTTATATGTGTCTGCCTTTTCCCTTTTCTTAGTTACCCATTTGTCATTAATATTAATCTGTATTACTACTTCGTGTGTTCTGTAAGATGCTGTGATAATTTCGTTACACTTTAGTTCAATTTTACCTAATATGGGAGGAAACAAACATGTGGTTTGCACAGTAATTACTTTATTCTGAAAATTACTGATTTGTTTTTAATCCTATGCAGTAGTTGTGGTTTGAGACTTATTAAAATATTGCTTGCAAATCCAGGGTATGTTTATTATTGCAGCTGATTTTCCACACCCAACTGTTTAACTTTTACTATAAAAGAGAAGGTCTGTTTTGGGGGTGTGACATAAATTCTGTATCACTAGTTGCAGGTGTTTTGAGTCACTATAATCTGTAATTACTGAGTTTGTTCAGAATGTGTCCTCTTAAGAATCTAGGAGTAAGTTCCAATGGTTTAGGAACTTATTATTACTCAGTCTTTGATTTACTTTTCTGTAAGTATTTTCAGAAGGAGCAACTTACTTGCTAAATAGATAAGTATGAATGTCAACAATAATTTCACTGAGCTGTAAAAGTCATGCACCTGTGTCAGAACCACTTGGGAAATTTACCCCAGTCAATTTTGTGGCATTGTTCTCCACCATTATATATTTTCTAATGCTGCTGTGGTTTTTAAGACTTGCTGTGAGTAATCTGGCATTGGTTTTTATTTATCTTAAAAATGTAGTAGGAAAAAAAACCATAGGAAAAGTTACATAAACTTTTCTTTAGTTCTCCAAAAATTATTATTTTTGTGTTCTGTGTAATCTGCCCCTTGCATCCCACTACACTTTCTGAAAGTCTCACTGAAATTTAGCATGTTTCATTTTTGAATACATGTAATTATGATTGTTTTGATGAATGATTTCATCTTCCATCCCAGTTTCAATGAAGGTATGGAAATGTTTACAGTTCTCTTTCTGAAATTATTCTCTCAGAATTAATTAACATAGGATTTTTTTTCCTGTGGAAAATTCCATTTCAGACATTGAGCCAGATTCTAATCAGCAGAACATCAGATGCTGGTGCTGCTTTTTGGATAAAGAGAAAAATTCAATCATATGGCAATTTTTTATGAGTAATTATATTGGACACACTGCTAAGTGTAAAATTAAGAGAGAAAATGATTTGTGAAATAAAGTCCAGTATTTTAAAAATTTGCCTGTAAAATAGTAGATAATATTTCATTCATCAGTTCTTGCATGCTCTTTTGTTGAGGCTGGAAAATGCTCTTCCACAGAGCCATAAGAGGTTCATTCGCCACCTGTAGTATACTTACCTTTAATAGGTATGCACATGCCTTCGGCTAAACTAACAGTGCTAATTGTTTTTTCTTGAATTTATGCAGTCTTAGATATCAGTAAAATGAGTGCAAAGAACTGTAATGAATGTTTGAAATACTGTGAAAAATTTTCAATACTATAATAATTTCAAGTTCTCAGGTTTTCCACTCTCTGCTTAAAGCAATGTGAAGCTGCAAGAAATGTTATGTACCAGTGTTTTTCCTGTTTTTCTTTTGCTTCATTTTAAATATGTGATTCTAAGCCATAATTACTGCATGCTGCTTAAATCTGAATATTAAATGCAGGATCTGTAGCAGTCAGTACTGTGAGGCGTTTATAGAATTTGGAATCGGACTTGGTTCAACTGTACCAGTTTGTCTGTGATACAAAGATTATATTTAACTCACATTCTATTTAAATTGAGGTATTACAGTCCCTGGCAAATTAAATTGTTGTCTGCTGCAGTCAGGCCATAGGAGGGAGCTGAGGTATGGCCAATAGCAAAAAGTGATGAGGCAGCAGATTCATGTGCAAACCTAGGTAACAGTTTGGCACTGCCAGGCTGGAGGAAGGGTATAAAAAAAATGAACTAAAAGTAGAAAACAAAGAAAATCAAAAATAAGAAGAAACATAGGAACCATGTCATAGAATCACAGAATGATTTTGGTTGGAACGGACCCTAAAGATCATGTAGTCCAACCCGCCTGCCACAGGTGGGGTCATATTTCACTAGATAAGTTGCTCAAAGTCCTCTCCAACCTGACTTTGAGGACTCCTAGTCATATGGCATCTACAACTTTTCTGGACAATCTATTCCAGCATTTTACCACCCTTATAAAAATTTCTTCCTTACATCCAATGGAAATCTGCCCTTTACAGTTTTCTAGATGGTAAAAGAAAGCCTTTCCCTTCCCTCATGCTGGTCTGGGTAGGTGGCACCATTCAGCTTCTGTGTAGACCCAGCGTCCTATGATTACCAACCTCCTTTGGTACCAAGTTCTGAACTGCTAGTGCAAGCCTTTGCACTTACCCTTAGAAAAGGAGAATTGTGATTATGGGAGCTTTTTTATATAAAGACATTAAGATGTTGTGTTACTCTGTAAAAAAGTTGATGTATTTCTGTAAAGAAAGGAGTGAAACAATGATACTTTTCTGCCCATAATTATGGAAAACTTGGTCTGAAGAGTCTTTGCATGGAAGTGAGGGGCAAAAGAATCTTACTGATGAAATCAGACATAGGAACTAGCTTTCTGTACTAAGTAATACTTTAGTTGCTTTTACAGCTGGATTTTTAATATCAGCTTTTTTAGGTACACAGTTTTTATTCAAGGCAACAAAAGGCATAGTTGATCCTGATGAATATTTTGGAGATGAAGATGACACCTAAAGGAACCAAAAAGCATTCATTAGAGTCAAAATATAGTACACACAAAATAAATAGTAATTAAATGTTGGAATATTCAGGGTTTATATTATTGAGGCAAAATAAAGAAATCAGTAGATTAAATATTTATTTAATATGTTAGGCTAATAAGTGTAGAAGGTAACAGGGTTTCAGGGCATAAATTCACTGGTTTCTGCTTTCATTTTTCTTTTAAGTCATAACTGGCATATGCACATGGGCTTTTTGTTCTCTTTAGATCCTCTTCAAAAACGTGAGTACTAGACTAGCATGGGATTTATTGTTGTTACAGTCTGTTTGGGGAAAGCTGTTCAAGAGGATGTTTTCTTACATTACCTTTAGGATAATCTTGTGGTTTACCTTGTGAGGGAGCCTTCAAAACCAAATACATTTGTAGTTGTACTTACTAGGACTCAAACAGTTTCCTTCCAGTTGCTCTAAAACATTGTCAGATTTGAGGTCAGCATAATGTTTGCATGGGGGCCGTTATTTTAGAAGTCTGTTTTGGGCCAGGTGTTTGAAAAGCTTCATAAGAGTGTTTTTAGGCCACCTCCAGGAAAGATGTTTGACAGAGGTTTATCTTGGTCATCTGTTTTGTTGAAGAAGCTCTAATGCCTTCAGTGTTTTGGACCACCAACCACAAGTTGGCATGTAATGGAGATTGACTCAGTGTTAGCGGTCTAATTATTTTCCTGAAAGAAGTGAGGAAGAGGTAAGATACAACAAATTAAAACATGCTTTACATGATCTCAGCCTCTTCCATGCTAAGGAGAGACGTGACAGAGTGGAACTGCAGGCTTTGTGACACAGTTTTCTCTTGAGAGGGCTGTTGTATTGCCATTACATGGAAAGTGTATCAGTACTGAAATCCACAAAGTCGCTTACATTACACATGGCTACATGTAACTATTCTTTTCATTTTCAAACACTGGAAATCCCTTTTCACTTGGGTCAGGGAGGCTGTACATCTGCATAGAATGTTCTGGTAGCAGTTGAAACTGTGTCTGTCCAGTCTCTTTGGACATGGATCTTTTTGGATATTCACTTAGAATTTGTCTGATGTCATAGGGTTTCTACATTAGCAGATTTGTAACAGACTTGTATTGCAAACTTCTAAATGAGGTAAGTAGGTGATGGATAGAGTTTAATGTATTAGTTATACAAATCCTTTGATTTGGCAGTGGTGTGCACTGATAGGAAGAGAGAAAGGAATGGTCCATTAAATTTAGATGAAAAAAATTTCCAGTAATAGTATCCTTTTTGTTTGTTTTGTGACTGCTGTCATCCCAGGCAAAGAAGGATTCTTTGTAGGTCTGACTCTACACCACAGAGATAATTAGCATTGGGTAGTGATGTGTGTCTCTAATGTAGTAAGCATTATATGACATTAATTACTTGTTTATTAGATAAATTCTGAATGTCTGTTAATATGAACAAACCAATTAGAAAACCAGGAATGGCTCAAATGGTTACACAACTGTGCATTTGGTCTGCTTTGCTTAATTGTTTTTCTCCTAATCCCAGTGCTGTTTAACTTGGTCTCAGAGGAAAACAAAATTTATCTGGACTTTTGTTTTGCTGTTAACATCATGTTGCACTGAGACACAGACTATACACATTTTTTTGATCCTGTCTTCTGGGCAACTAAAGGCAGAAGGATTTTTTCTTTCAGCTACCCTGATACTAGCAAGAAATGTGACAGCTTAACATCCTGCCAAAATCCTGCAGGAGACACTAACATTTTACTCTTCTCCCCCCCCCAAAAAATTATTTTTTGGAAGTATATTTCTCCTAGTAGATGATGAAAGGATGATAACTTTTGATCTTTTTAAGTTATCCTTCCAGCTGCCTTCTCCAGTCTCAGCAAAGAGCTGACCTTGAAGCTCTTTGGATGTGGAAATAATATCACGAAATATTTCATTAAGAGTTTGTTGATGCCAATGAATTTTCCTTTGTGCCTTTATGTTGCAATGTCTCTGTGTTCCAGTCAGCAGTATCTCAGGGACTCTCCAAATCATTTGGGAGCAACAGGACACTTTTTTTCTCCTTTTGCCAGTCAAGCAGATATTTAGACAGATATTTAGAGAATTAGTATCTCTCTCCATGACCAGAAGGAGGCATGTAGTTTCACTTTAATAGTACACTTCAAGTGTCTCCGTACAAGAAAAGTGAAACTTCCTGCAAGATGCCTATGGACTCCACTTGAGCCAAAGTTATTCCAGCAAGGGTCTTTCTGTCTCCTGACTGAGAGTTCTGGAATTTTCTCATATAGTTTCTTTAGGTTTCAAGTTTGGATTAGCAATCCACTGTAGAAAGTTGCCCTATTTTTTCTAATGAATCATTTCACTGAATTGCAAGGAACTACCATTCTTTGATCTTAAACACAGAAAAAAGCCCCCAAAACCCAAACAAAAACCCCAAACCAATCAACCAACCAAACACTCCAAACCCAACCCACTAAGCAAACAGGTAGTTAAGGAGAAAATCTCCATTTTCATGTACCATTAGACTGAATTTCTAGGGCTGATATTTACTCTGGATATTATTTCACTTACTCTTGGATTTCTAGATGGTGTAATAAATAACTTTTGTTTGCATATTTTGATTGAACCTCTCTGTCACTGTTTTACTTTGTGTTACAAAGCTTTACCTGTCAAATCTCTATAGAGATGTGTGACTTGTCAAAATATTTTCAACTTTAAAGTAATGTCTTGAAAAAGTGACATTGTGCTCTTAGTGGTGAATTCATAATCTCTGAGTAAACTAAGCTAGAGGGAACATGGCAGTAAGGAATAAAAAAGGTCAGCAAGTGCATGGCTAAATCTGGAAATCAGTAAATGAGAAGTGAGGTTTTAAATTCTTACTGATTTCTTTCAACCCCATTTCATATCTGTTCTGTTACTAATTTCAAAAGACAGAAACAAATTACTGTATCCTGAGAACTGTGAAAGTAGAACACAGACAGTGATGATATAAATATTTTCTCAGTGATTGTTTTCAAGTTTTGATTGATCTGCATTTCCTACCATGGGTTATTTCTGAAAAGACACATTGGATAACAAGATTATTCTCAAGCTTTTATTTTCTAAAGTACCGTAGAGATGGCTTTTTTTTATTTCATGTTTCCTTAAAGAAGTTTTACTCCTCATAGAACAAGCAAGAGGTTTCTTCACAGTTAAATGTGGACATAAAATTTCTATCCACCCAAGATTCGCAGTAAGATAAACAGAGCATACTAAGAGAAATGATTACCCAGTCTTTTCCAGTTAGTAAATGCCTGCTTTAAGCACTGCTAGTGAACAGTAACTACCTCATTAAGGAAAATTTCTTTCCACTTGGCCTTGCCATCAAACCATTTTTCCTAATTTCCTAGTTCAGTTTTTCTTATTAACTTAAGCTCATTACATTAACTTAAGCTCATTGCTTAGCTTGCTGTTTGTTAAATGTGAATTGTACAATCTCTTATTGTATTATCCTTTGTACAAATGTGTCTGTCCTGTGCCTCTGTAGCAAAACAAAAATACTGAGCAAATTACATATTCTTAATGTGTAGTAGAGAATATGATATCAGGCATTTATTATGGTCCCTCTTTGGACCTTTCACTTTTCTCATTTCTTAGGGTTCCAAACAGAGCCCTAAATCCTGGAGTTCAAGCAGCAATATCTTGTCAGATCAAAATTCAGGCTATTCAATATCCTTTCTCAGATATTGCCAGATCAGAAATTTCTGATGAAAAAAATACCAGGGCAAGGGAGGCATATGCCATGATTTCCATGAGTATTCTCCTTGATTCTAGTCATCAAGGCTCAGGGTGATCCTCTACCTGTCCACCTTTCCATCACCAGTCACAGAACAAGGCAACCAGTTCTTCAATTTTGTCTTTCAACAACAGGAAGAGCTTGTGGTTACTGTGTTTGTATTCTGTACAGGCACTTCTGTATCTGGAAAATGAGCCTTGCATCACTTGTCAGAATGTTTCCTTATCTCATTTCTCAGAAGTTTGTTTTTAGGGAGGGAATATGGGTGAAGTTTTAGAAGCCCTGTTGTCTTATCTCAGGATTCAATTAATTGCATTTTCATTACTGTAGTAAAAGTGATTTGACTTTCTCTCTGACCATTCTTTCTCTGCTTGTGTTGGGAGGGAATGATAGACTTAAAGAAGTGATTTTAAAGTACGAAATTTTCTTCTGGAAAGTGGCATCTTGTCCAAACAATTATACATATACTCAATTGTGAAAAGACCTAATAAGCTGGTCCTTGAGGCCCCAATAACTGATGTAATCTGTGTAGCTGGACAAAAAGGTTCTTTCCTGTTTCAGATTCTGATCTGAGGTTTGCAGCAGTAATTGGTGATTAATTGTAAGTGATCCCTGTTGCCTTATTCCAACTCTCAGTTTTCTGACTGCACTTCAGATATGCAGCAAATACAATTGAGAAAATGAAACAATGGAACAAAAAGAAGTGATGTTTTCTATTTATCTCTGTCTGTTTCACTACATGCTTTGAGTTGATGGGTCTTCTGTGCCTAGATCCTGGCAAGGGGCTCAGAGGGGAATAAGAGTGAGTGTGTGTCAAAGTATGGTGGGAACCCACAGCTCCACAGCTGTGCAGCTCTGATGCTTTTAGCTCTCTTTTCCTCCTGGACTACTGAGCACATCCATAAAGGCTCACTGGGAAGTAAGCTAAAGCTTTCATCTTTCAGCATAAAAGAGATTTACTACTTTTCTAATCCAACTAACAGTGAGTACTGCTACAGAAAGTCATTCTCTGTTGCTGATGAACTGATGCAGAAGGAAAATGTCAAATGTCCTTCCTCTCTGCTTGGGTTCTCCTGATGTCACCGTTATGTCACCATTATACTACTCTGAATGTAGTATAGTTCAATGCTAGTGTTGAACTTCAAAGCTAAGACTAAAAGGAAGGACGCATCCATGTCCACACCAATCACAGGCCCTGAAGAGAAGATGAACAGAAGTTCCAAGATGAATCATCACCCTTATGTATGACAAATTTATCACTGTTAGAGAAGTAAGCTTTAAACACACAGGACTTATGGTAGTGGCCACTGGCCCAGATATGTATGGATGCTGAGGTCCTTTTTGTGGATACCTCTGAAACAAGAGTTGAGGTGTCACCCCAGGATCTACTTAAGAAGTACTACTTTTTCCTGGAAAAAATATCTTGTTTCTGAGATTAAGCAAGAACTCTCCTACATTTGAGGATGAACCCAGAGGAGTAGGTAGTTTTTGTTTCCTTGGCAATATGACAAAGATGGGTCTGAGAACTGCAGGTGGGCTGTAATCCTTCCAATGAGCCAGCCTGATCATCATCATGACCCAGCATGTGTGCAGCTCATATCTAACTGCATTCTGTGGGTCTGTGAGAAGGAAACTGAATTGTCTGCCAGCATTACAAGACAGTTTGATGATGCAGGGATCAGACTTCTGTAAGCAAAAAATGGTAGCAAGAGGAAAAAACTTACGTGTGAGAGCTGTCATAACTATTTTAAGACAGGCTGTCACACAAAGATAAGGCCCCTTTGAACAGGAGTCACTGAGAAACTTCCAAGCAGTTGAGGGGAAGATACTTTAACTTATTGTGAAATGCAGGTCTTGATTCTACCATTAACTCTGAGAAGAATTGCATATATCCCTTCAGAATCAGATGGATCACTGTACGTGTCTTCAGGCTTAGCATTGTTTTATGGCTCTTGATCTGAATATGCATAATAATTTCTTTTGACTTAAACTATGAAGACTTGCAGTGGCTGTAGGCTTCACAGTAATTCTTTAAACCCGATTTCCTCTACTGAAAGGGAAGGTTCATCTGTCTTTCCTCAAGTGAAAGAGGAGGCAAAATGCTGCTTCCATAACATGTTCGTATCCAACCATTAAGAAGTTGAGTAGTTGGCCTGAAGATCTGACAAAATGTGTGGGTAAATAACATGTGCAACATGTCCTTCAGTAATCAAGGAACAAGATATTTCTTTCAGATGAAGTACATGAGCCCTGTGTTCGGCTAGGATCCTTCAAACAAGTAATAGTGGCAGTGAATACTGGTGGCAGGGGAGTCTGTAAAGCACAAGCAGGCATAGACTGAAAGCTGTGTGCAGTGTAAGTAGTAATAAGAAGTCTTTCTTACTAGTTTGTTTAGAGGGGGAAAACCTTTTTTAATGAAATCTCTTAAAATGTACTGAGGTTAACAATGTAGAAAACATTACTTACAAAACAGTCTGAAAATTTAATTTTTGGCAGTGATCTTGATCTGCCTGTTAGCCTAAGTTAGAAGAGATGTTAATGAATGTTAAGTCGATGATTTTAAACTGTCAGAAAAGGTTATGAATAAACAGCATTGCAGACACATTAACAGCTTGAAAGACAATGTCCCCTTTGCACTCAACAGATTATGACATAGGAGTTGGTGATTTGAAAAAGATTACTTTTGCTGTCAAGATAGTGTTACAGCTAGCCAGATGACAGCCTGTGAGCTGGAATTTAATTTGTTACCTTCAGCACCAAAAGCATGACCTGTGATAGTCATACTAAAGTAGTATTGCTACCTTTTTATCACCTTGTTCTCTGCATACAGCAGGTAGCAGAAAGGTCTCATCCACCGGCTGCATATTCAGATCCATAGCTTTGTTTGAGGAAATGCCTGGGACTTCAGTGTGCAGCATTCTTCTGTTTGGATACCAGTGTAACACTGGAATAATCTTAAGACTATTTGGACTAATGTATTTAGCTCAATCTTTTTTGGTTCTTTAAAACATTTGTATAACTTAAAACATATTTCTAAAATCCGTGAATTCTAAAATCTGTGATCCTGAAACACTTTCTGTCCTGGCTGAAATCAGTTGGAGACAGAAGCCCATTGCAATTCAGAGATTCAGAATAAGTGCAAAGTACATGAATTACTGTGATGCGTGGGGGGGGGGGGGTTATATTGGTGGGGTTTTGGAGGACTTTCTGGTCTGGTTTTTTTGGTTTTTTTACTTCGTTCATTAACTGAGTAAGCTTTATGGTAAAGTGGGTCTCAAATATATAAAAGCTTAAAATGGAAGTCTGAAAAAGTAACAAAATTAGACTTCTAAGGATAATTTCTATAAAATGTTCTTGGAGCACTTGTAAAACACATGTAGCTGTGTGACAGAGATCCAGCTGTTACTTGTTAGCCTGGTCATGGGTCGGACAGATGGCCTAAGCATGGCCCATTAGTGAAATAAAATGCATTCATGAAGAACACCTACAAGGGAGGCTGTTTACATTTAAAATTCAGCATGCATTTAGCTAATTAATAGAGCTTCAGCAAGGGACTCATCACATTACAGCCTTCAGAAATTTATTAATTCTGGACTATAGCAGCATATCAGGCTACATTTTAAAGAAAGGCTAAGGTTCTGGTGCTTGCATTTGGATTGATGACAGGGCTGTTTAAACTAGAAATCCCCCTCAATTTGTTCTGTGCCCCGTGTCAACACATCCTGTGCAAGGCCCGCAAACCAGCTTTCTTGCTTACAGGGAGGTTGGTTTTAATTTGGAGTTCCTGAACAATAAGCAGACATGATGTTAAAAAGCAGGATTTAAAACTGGTTTTTCCAGTGATTTTCTGTTCAGGCGAAGGGTGAATAATGGACCAAAACTCCATAGGAATGCTGTGTGCATAGAGTATCCTGACTTGGAAGGGACCCACAAAAATCATTGCAGTCCAATTCCTGGCCCTGCACAGAATAGCCCTAAGAGATCAGTGCCTGTCCTGCAATGAGGTCTCCCCTCAGTCTCCTCTTCTCCAGGCTGAACATGCCAGGTGACCTCCTCCACTCCTCATTTGGCTTCTCCTCCTTCACCATCTTTGTACCTCTCCTTTGGATGCTTTCTAGTAGCTTTATATCCTTCCTATATTGTGGCACCCCAAACTGCACACAGTTGTTTACAGTTCTAGCATAAACTGTGTTTTACACAGAAAGTGCTGGTGCTACCTTAACTTCTGTGAGGGCTGGGTTTGGCAGTGAAATGCAGTCTCTGCAATACAGAGCCAGTGAATTTGGATGGCAGGGAGCAAGAGGTTATCATAAGCAGAGCTGAAATGTTTGTTTTTCAAATTTGCATAATTAATCTACAGCTCATTAGGAAAGCTGAAAGCTAGAGGCAGGAAAACAAATGGGGTGCAGCAAAGGAAAATTATTGTTACAGCCTTTGTGTACCGGGGAAACTTAAGCCATGTTAATTGTCCTTCAGGAGGGCAGATGGAGCAGTCTGTCAGGTGGCTTCAGGAGTAACATTGAGCTGAGTGTGTTGGTGTTGCCAGTCATTTAGTACAGTAGCTGTGCTTTTGCATCATGCTGCCTGATAGCTACAACCACAGCCAGAGCAACAAATCTTGTTGCTTATTCTGGTTTCCTTCCCTGAGTGTTCCTGTTGTCCTCTCCCTGGATCTCCATGCCATGCTGCATGGCTGCGCTGTTCACCTGTTTAGGGCCAGACAGGCAGAGTGCTGACCATGTGGGATGCTGCTGGCTGGGCTGTGCGTTCCATAGCTGGGCTGAGATTGCTGCCATGTGTGAGGCATCCAGGGCTGCTTCCCAGGGCTGCTTTCTCTGCCAACAGCACACCAAGACACACTTCTGGAAAAGAAACAGGTGAGGGCAGTGTCAGCTGTATTGCACTGATTAACAAACAGGATAACAGTGTAGGAAATGAAGGGATGTATCCAGCCTCAAAGAAAATATGTAAAAAGCAAACAGGCTTGCCTGGCAAACAATCCACTCCAAAATAAAAAAGTGTTAATTATGTTAAAAAATAACTCTAATCATATGTGTCTTGTGGCTATGCAAAACTTTACTGTGAAAGCAGTAATGAAAGCAACAGTCTTAAAGATAAGAAATAGAGAAAAAAATAGCTTTACAGACAGAAGAGAAGGCACCTTATGCAGTCTGCTGATTTGTGTTTGAGAGTGGCAGAAACTTCTTAATTTCTGTTACAAAGAGGGGAAAAGTTATAATGGAAAAATTATATTTAAGTGGCTTTGACTGGAGATTTCATGTAGCTGGTTGTAGAATACCATCAGCTCTTTTTAAGGCTTCTTGCAATGATTTTTTCATATGGGATTGACTTCTAAAGAAAATCTTTTGGGTCACACAAAAATAGGACTTAAGGAGTTGAATTTCCATAGCAGCGTTCTAACTCATCCTGCCTGTTTAGCTGGCCCAGTGCCTTGTGCTGGAAGCATTTCAGTATGTTCTTGAGGAAAATGTTGCGAGGAGGAGGTTTGTTAAGAACTAGCAAAAGTTTAGACAGTCAGAGGGCTATATGAAAAAGGTGGGCATCACCTAAGCCAAAAGAGAACTAGGTTACTGAAAATTAGAAAAAGATTGTACCAGATTTTAAAAAGTAAACCATAGGCGAAAGCAATCACTTCAAGATAATGCCTTGTTTGTAAATGAAATTGTAACGTCCTATCTTTAAAAATATAGGAAAAATTCTGCAAAACCCCTAGTGAGTGGTAAAAAGCACTCTAAAGAGTTGTCAGTTAGGCAGAGCATGTAAATTAAAAGCTGAAAATAATTTACAGTAATGCAAGTGAGTAGTCATGCAAATGGTCCTCATTTGAAGGGGACAGATATCTTAGGCTGGTGCAGTGTATTTTCAGATGGCAGGAACCAAACTATGATCTGTAGAGATGAAGTCATAACTGTGCAGAAGGAAGACTACTCAAGAAAGAAAACAAAAGTATAATTATGCTGAATGAATCACAGAATTGTTAGGGTTGGAAGGGACCTCTTGAGATCAAATAGTCCAACCACCCTGTCGAGGCAGGATCGCCTCAAGCAAGTTACGCAAGATCACAGCCAAGTACGTTCTGAATGTCTCCAGGTAGGAAGAGTCCATACTCTACCTGGGCAGCCTGTTCCAGTGTTCTCCCACCCTTAACTTAAAGAAGTTTTTCCTCATGTTGAAGTGAAACATCTTGTGTTTTAGTTTACGTCCACCACTCCTTGTCCCCTCACTGGACACCAGTCAAAAGAGTCTGGCACCATCCTCTTGACATCTGCCCTTGAGATGTTTATATGTATTGGTAAGATCCCCTTCTTTCTTCTATGGACTAAGCAGGTTCAGCTCTCAAAGTCTCTCTTCATAAGAGTAATCTTTGTTGTCCTCTCCAGTACCTCATTGTCTTTCTTGTACTGAGGAGCCCAGAACTGGGCACAGCACTCCAGATGTGGCCTCACTAGGGCTGAGTAAGAGGGAGGCTCATCTCCCTTGACCTGCTGGCCACACTCTTCCCAATGAAACCCAGGATACCAAACTTTAGTAACTATAATTGCTGTCTGTTGCTATATCCATTCTATCTCCAGAAAGGGATATAGCAGAAATAAAATAACCAGAGGAAAGTACATCATATATGTATATATATGTGTGTATATATTATATCTTTATATATAAACAAGTGTGCAGATTGTAAGGGCTCTTCAACAAGGCTGATGGACTAAATGCAGCTACAGTTGCAGTTACTGAAATGCATGAGAATTGCTAAACTTCTTGGAGCTTAAGAAAATGACCCTGAGATTAGCTCAGTTGGTTAAAACTTGGTTGTAATAACGCCAAAGTCATGGGTTCAATCCCCTGTATGTGCCATTGACTTAAGAGTTGGACTTGATGATCCTTGTGGGCCCCTTCCAACTCAGAATAGTCTGTGTGATTCTGTGTGTGTGTGGTAAGATTCACTGGTTGTGAGGGAGAAAATAGACGTGAAAAATTAGGACTGGTTTAATAACAGTTGATTACCCACAAATTGATGTTGCAAATATGATGGATAAAAGCAACCATATCCCAGAGGAAGGAGAGCCTGCAATGAAGTAAGAAAGAGTGTAAAACAGCTGGATCTGGTAGCAATTAATGAGAATATATGAAATGCAGAAAATTGATAAGAGAAATACTCATAGGAGGAGGAAGGGAGGAGAAATGCAATAATTACCAAAACAAAGATGAATGTTCTCTGCCTTCGATTTAGCACTTATTATAGTTCATAAACAAAAAAGAGCTCTATAAACTACAATACCAGAAGTGTTCCTCAGCATCTTCTGTAAGTCCTACCTATAACTACTATTAAGACAGTTTTAGTCTAGTAAAAGAAGACACAGTTTTAGCTATTTTTTTTGTTAGCACAAGAAAAAATAGTATGATAGTAATTAATATGACAGTAATTAACTTGTTGGGTAGAACTGCATAAGAACTGGTTGCTTGGAGCCTTTAAGATCAGAATAGCTATGTCCTTGATATATTAGTTTAATGTAAGATAGGTTTCCCTTGAGTTATCAGACTTCACATATGGTAACCGAGACAGATTCCTTGTTCAGAAGGTCAAATATTTGTTTTCTAATGATGAAAACAAAATCATGTTAAGCTTGAGAGTAGTTTTTGCCATGAAGAACTATAATAGCAATAGCTCCTCCAGAGCTTTTATCAAATACTCTGTCTACTCTATTGGCATTTCATCTTCTTTAGGGCTTCTCTCCAGTGATTTGTTCATGTTTGTGTTTATGTATTTTAGATTATTTGATCACTGGTTAAAGCAGATTAAAATGCCTTAGAGGAGGAACTAAGAATTCAGACTGCTTCCTCTCAGGTGGATGTTGTAATACCACTAATCCAGAGAGCCAACTTCCCATGTCTTGGCTGTATTAGGAAGATAGAGAAGGCTTCTTGACTGAGGATGATCAGTTTCCTCATTTATTTCAAATTCATTCTTTTAGGAAATAGCAGATGTAGTTTTCATTCTCCCAACTCTCATCACCTCACATTGTGATTACAGAGGCTTCTCACCTGTGTCTCAGTTAAATTATTTGAACATTTCACTCCAGGACTGTGAGACAAGTTAAGTCTCCCAGCTTGATGCTTGACACTTGGGCTCTGAAGAGAAATAAGATTTTTTAATATAATCCCTTCTGTCTGTGTTTAGACATCTGTAAACCCTGTAATGTTATGCCAGACCTCCTGATACAATTATTTAGAATTTAGAGGCACCTTGGCCAGGACTTTCCACTGCATGGTGAATTCCTACCATCAGAGAAGCAGGGTCCTTCTGAAGTTTGTCCCCGAGTTTACCCAGCTCCTTGCACTAGAGAGGACTTCTGATGTCTGTGTGCCACAATTATTTAAATAATTGATAATTTAAAGAAATGGAAAGAGTGAAATAATTTTTAGTATGTGTATTTAAATGCTTTCAAACATTGGTTTGAGGATGCATGTAAGGCAACCTTAGTGAAAACTGCCCGTGGGAGGATTTCTCTCCCCCATCTCTCTTGACCCCACTGCATAGCCAAGCTGTGAGCCACATTTGTCAACACGTAGTCAGAGTGATGAAGCAATTGTTTCACATATTATCCATTTTTTGTTAATTTTCATCTGGCTCTGTTCCTTGATCTGTATAACTGAGTCATGGAATTGAGATCAGCAGGAGACTTGAGTCAGCTGCAAGATAGCCACTGAACACTTGAGGAATTTGGGTGAGAGGTGTTGGTTACCCTTTGGTGGCTGCAGTCTCAGATTGCTCTAAGTGCTTCTGCTCAGGACTCTTGTTCCTAGCATTTAATAATTTGAAGGGAAAATTGAATGATAATATTACTGGCCTTGTTAAATTCAGTATTTATACAACAGAGCCAGTGTTAATACACACACACTAATTCAACTTCGCTCAGTGAAAGAACTTTTAGTTTAATGGTAGTGTGCAAAATACTTGGATAATGCCTTTTCACTTTTTTTCCAGAATTCTGTGGGAGAGGTCTTAAAATGTTGTCTAGAGGTAGCAATTTTCTTTTTTAATAAAAGATAATGTTACCCCTCTCTAAGCTATCTCCACACTTTTTCTCTTTTAGATAAGGATAACTATGACTGTGAAAAACCTTTAATAGTATGTGCTTCATGTAGTGTGTGGCTCATAATTCTTGCATGAAGACACGAAGTGAACCCAATTAAACACCTGCAGGAATAAAAAAGGTTAGTCAGGAGAGAGGCCACCTCTGTGTGCTTGGGGTACACATCTGTGCTACGTTTCTTTCCTACTCCTATTTACTTAGATTAGAAAACGTAACTTTTTTTTTCTACAATAAGAAAAACTGAATTACTGTCTTATGTTCCTATTTGAAATATCAGAAGATGTCATCTAAAGATATGAGAAAGTCAGTAACTTAGTTTCATTGGGATTTAGATTGATGACATTGATTTCTTCTCTGTGGCTATGCTGGGGTCAGAAACTCATATTGTTTATGGAGCATGTAGACTAAAGTCTCTTTGGTATAATGAATTATTTTGAAGATCTCTCCAGTCCTTCAGTTTTTTCTTCTCTGAATAATGCTGCAGAATGGAAGCGAAGCCTCGGGTTTACTCCAAAACTAAAACCAAACAAAACACTAGATGAAGCATAGTGATTATGAGCCTAATATCTACAAAGTTCTAGCAAATTAGGGTTCCTAAGCTACTTTTGGTCTGAGACCATGCCATATTTGACAATATATACAAATACATTTGACAATATATAAAAAATTACCTTTTTTCTCACGTTATGATTTTCTTCCTTAGTTAACTCAATGGGCATAATGTTCAGGAATGGGCACTGTTCATAAAATGGTTTTGATGAAGAAAACAGTGCATGAGGATGCATCTGGTTTAATGCCTTTGCTCGGTTTATTGTTACTTTGTCCTAGTTCAGCAGGGGGGACCAGTTGTCACTGTGTGGGGGGTGATCAAAGCTGTGTATTCTACCCCCTCTATTCATTCCCAAGGTCAATGGCCCATTTGCAGCAGCTCCCCAGGGAGTCGTTAGCACCTCCACTCCCAGCCTGAGGAGGAGTAGCTGCTAATGGGCCATCAACAGTTCAAAAATACCCCATGACTCACAGAGTTAATCACCCATTGTGTGAGTCCCCGCCCTGGGGGAGGGACTGGGTGCTCCCTGAGGGTACATAAGGGATGGGTAAGAAGACCTCGGGAACCTCTCATTGGACCCAGAGGAGCAGCAGGACCTNTGCAAGTGTTTCTGGGCAGGCAAGAGAAAAGGGACTTAGCTATGTTTCAGTGGCTGATGCACGCGGGGTCAGGGAAGATCTGCTTAGGGGAGGCTATATCTTCCTGAATGGAAGATCTCAGAATATTCCATCAGGGAGCATTCCCAGCCTAACATGCTATAGAGAGGAAAATTACTCATGGGAACTAGGAAGCCACTGAAAGTTTCTAGACTAGAAAACAAACCCATGGAAACAGTTCTGCCTTGAAGAGCTGCTGGACAAGAGATTAAGTTTTGTGTTGAAGGACTGTTTCATCTGGATTACCCAGTGGGTCTAAATTCTTAGTATTCAAAGTTTCCTTCTCTTAGATTACTGTTTCAATCCTTTTTTTTTTTTATAAAATATAGCTTTAGAGTTTGCAAATACCGGTATTTTTTCATGTGTTTGATTTCGACTGAAGGTGGAGCTAAGTTGGTATAGAGCCTTATCTAGTAAGGCATAAATAAAGTTAGCTTTTAAACATGTAACACCTGGCTTTTAATTAAGTAGAGGGAAGTATTGCTGCAAAGCTAGCATGAATCTTTATTTGAAGGAAAGCCAAGATCTGGCCAAATTTCAGTATAAATCTGGTTCTGTTTTTGGCATTGAGACATAACTGCTTTTGTTGACATTTTAATTTAGAGTTTATTGAAATCTAGCAGTGGCTTCTTAACTCGTTGTTTTACTTTTGATGTCAGTTCTTCTTTGCATCCAAAAGAGCAAAGGGTGAGAGTGACAGTGAAGTTTTCCTGCCTTTCACAGTGTGTGTGTATGAGCTGCCTCTATGATTGCTTCACTATCAATCTCTTACTTGATGACATTGCAGCTCTAATTGCTTCTGGATTGCAAGAGTGAAGCTGCACCTTGCTCTGTGCCTGGAAGCTCCGAAGTTTTCAGTATAATTTAATGCAAATATATTCCAAATGAAACCTCTGAAAATATATATTATTGTGGAAGTTAAAGATGTTGAACTTGGCTCTGTCAGCATGTGAAAAAGTACCTGCCAAAACCAACTGGATATGCTGAGTGAGGAGAATGAGGGCAGGTCCAGGTAATGCAAAGTGTTCTTGTATTTGCTGTAACTTGCTTGCATCTCATAGGTGTGTGCGTGTTCCCAGTTGTGGCTGCTCTGCCAGCACATGCTCTGGGACATGACAGTGCTGCTACACAGCTTTACTCCCGTGTGCCGTGGTTTTTATTTCTAATCCATCTAACAATCTTGTGAAAACTGTTTCCTCCTTGACTGTTAAATAGAGTTCACTTTTTTGGTCTTGTCAGGCAGCTGTGTACTGGGTGTGACTGCAGCAAGTATTAGACTTACCTTCTAATAGGGTGTTTCCTGGTTTAGTTTTTTTCCTTTTCTTAATCTTTACCTCTTACCTGTTCAGATTCTCTAGCCTTTTTCCTGTTTTATGGGCTCAGTTCTTAGTGTAAGGGGGAGATAATCTGAATTATTTCACTGAGTGAAGCATTAATTCTGGTGACAGCACAATACAAATTCTGAGTACGTGGCTTACTACTTTTTAAGTAACTGGGTTTTTTCAGTATTTAAATAGTGATCAGGATATATATGCAAATTCCACAGTAAATTAACCTGTCTGTAATAATAAGTGTCTTGAAAGGTCCAATCATTTGTAGAAGTGACCATAATAAGGAGGTTGTTTCTGGCTGTCATAAAATTTATGATTAAAATAAAAAACCTTGAGGGATTATTCTGGGTTCTTCAGACCATCAAATTAGAAAACCTGTGTTAGAAGATGGCATAAGGCTCTTGGTATGAGTAATGTGTTTCAGAACTTGGCAGATGAATAGTGCGAATGTTTCCAAATATCCTGATGCAGAATTGAGTTACCTTTTTCATAAAAACTACTTAGATTGTGCAAGTCTGCTTCTTAGATAAGTAAGTGGGAAATATGTTTTCAGAATAGATTAAAAGAAGCTGTAATAAAAATGAAAAATCTTATGCATTAGTGGAATTATGACTAGAAATTGAGCGGAATAACAGTACAAAAAACTAAAAAGAGGAGAATTTGTGATCAGACTTTGGTTTGCAGTGTTAGGATTTAGCCTTAGAGGTGAAAAGTGATGTGCGCTGTTCTCTGGACATTAAAATTGCATTATGATATTGACTAGGCTGGTCACAATAGGCAAATAACTTAAGCTTTATCCTGATAAAAGTAGCAAGTAGCACCATTTTGACAGCAGGAGGGTAATATTTGTTTGCTCATTACATTTGACTTGTAAACCATTTGCATTTCTTGCTGAAGCTCTTGAGTGGCTTAGCTTGAAAATATTTTGGAATAGAGGTAGTACTGTCATTTGAAAGAAAAAGCTAACAAATAAGCATACATTCCTGTATTTTTCTAGTTTATTGAATCCAGTGCCTATACTTGGAGAAAAAAGAAAGTTGTGAAGTCTTGTTACTGGGAATTTGAGCAAACTGCACCAGAACAACTTTTCATGGTGGTGGTAGTTTTCCTTTCTTTTTCTACCCTTAGTATTCTACACTGTACTTGCTGCTGGGAACTGTGAAGCAAAAAATTCCCGGCTTTGGGTTTTTTTAAGGAGAGGCCCTCAATTGTAAGAGGTCTATGAAGATTTTTTTTCCTTGCTTTTATGTATGATTGTCCAACAAAACTGTTTGCAGGTTCTTGAATTACACTGGGTAGATAACTGGGTTTTGTCCCTTGGTAAACCATAGTTATTTGTCAGAAAGAAGTTTCTCTGACTGTAATAATTTCAGCCTGCCCCATTAACTGCAAATGAAGTTTCATAGGTTGTTCTGCTGTTATCAACACCTCTCTCTGGAAGCACAGAAGAGGAAAGGCAGGGTTGTGGAAATGCTGAGGGAGGAGGACAAAGGTGCAGTGTCTTTGCCATTGACCCAACCTCTGTGCAAGTACTCTTACCTCAACTGTACCGTTCTTTTGGAGTTCACACATCACCTGAGCAGTATGGGCGCCACAGAGGTCGGGGGCAGTGGGAGCTTGGCAGACAGCACTTGCTACTGTAAGAGGTAGAGGCAATAACTTGCCACTGTGGCTGTAGAGAATGGCTGTAAAGAAGAAGCTAATGTTCACTTTTGTGTCTTAAATTGTTTGATCAGTTAAATCTTTGCCACAAAATATACTGCTAGCAAGGCAAAATAACTGATGATTGTATAAAATTATTAAGAAATTGAAGGTGTTTCTGACTTGAGATGATATATTGAAAAGTCTTTAAAATGGTCTAGATAATGCTGAAGTGTAGTGAATTAATATTTTCTGAAACTTAAGTACTCTAAAGAGAGAGCAAACTATGACTAAGAAGCCTCAAAGTTACCATTAAAGCTACTTGGACCTTGACATATAATTGCAATGCATAAAAATAGTTCAACTTATAAAAGTTTGCATTCTGCATGCTAAAATCTAGAGGGATTAAACTGCAGACCAAATGTTCATTAATCTTTCCATTGAAGCATTGCTGTCTGAAGTGTAGCCAGCTGGGTGATTATTAAATCTAAGGAAGGATTTAAGATTCAGAGTGCATTTTGAAGCTTTTTTGTGTATTATAACTTTTCTACAAACACCATGAATTGATCACCCTTGTGAAAAATTAATCAAGGAAAATGTATTGTTGTTTTTCAACATGCAAAGATTACACTTTATAATGGGGGAGAGAGGGAATGCATGTATGATAAAGGCTGACTTTTTAAGGAAGTTGTATTGCAATAAAAATATTTATAAGACTACAATTAGCAGCTAAATCCTGCATGCCAATGGCTTGGTGTCTAGAAGCATTGTGTAATCCTTTGTACCACTTCTGGAATAGAAATGCATTCTAATGAGTGATGAGATGGTGTTGCTGTTGAGAAATGTCCACACAAATAATAATGCATTTTAAGTGCAAAGACAAAACAAAAAATTCACCAAGCACTTCCATTTTCATGATGCATTGCCCCTGCCTGCATTTGCACTCATATTCCATTGTTTTTATCTTTCTCTTAAAACAGAAACACTTTGAAGTACAGATTGTCTCTTGGGAGAAGCAAGGAGGCAATTTTTATTAAACCAAATACCTTCTCATCACAAAGCTACTATCGTCTGTTGCATCAGCTGGCAATTAAACTCAATTGTGTTGTTCCATCCTCTTTCTCCCCAAATGATTTGAAGCCTTCAGTTGTGACAGTTTAGAACTTTTGGAAAACATTCATGCCCCTTTACTTGAAACATTTTGTAGAACAGTTTGGACCTTGGATCTTTGCAAACTTCTCTATCCTCTTTGTGTCAGGAGAGAGGTTCCTCTAGGAAGTGCTTCGGAGCAGAGGCTGCATTAGGAGCTCCAGGCTATCCTCTGGATAAGTGTGCCTTTGCTCAGCACATGGGTTGTAGGATGGCTTGCCCTTATTCTCCCCTGAATGGGGAGGATAGTGTGTAAGAGCAGATGGAGATACAATACCAACACTTTTCCTTTTTCTCCTTGCTGAGACTTCAGAAACCGCTAAGTTGTCAGCTAGATGGAGTTGTACTCCTTGAATCTTCTAGTTTGCATCTCTTTACTTGTCTTCAGTCATACAGCTCTAGATGTCACAGCAGTTGTTATCTTCTCCTGTTCAGCCTATTTTTTCTTACTTCTCGTATTTTAGTAATGATGAGAGGCGCGTTTAAACAATTGTTGTGGGCTATCCTAGCAGCTGTTGGGTTGTACAGGAGACAGCAGGAGCAGACAGCCTTTTCGTTTTGGCCTTGGGATGGGAAGTACACAGTTGTGGTTCTTTCTCATAGATCTTTCTCTCTGCCACTTCTGCACACTGCATCTAATTCTCAAGAATACTGTTAAAACTGTGTCACCCTTCATGGGATGCTAAAGAAAGTTTTTTTCTTAGAAGGAAAGGGGCTGCATTTTTCCATGTGTGTATTCTTTCCTTAAATCCTGGGCATCACAGTAGAAAGATGCCATACACAAAAGACAAGACATCATCGATAAGCCTTACAAAGCTTAAGAGGGTTACTGGTGTCTTTGTTTTCCATTGACTACCCAAGTTTTGCAGTGTTTGTGATGTGTCAATTCTTTTCCAGTTTTCTTAGGCCACAGAGTGAACTCGGTGCTTTAACCTGTTCCTCCCCCCACCCACAGTCTTTCTACACCACTGAAAAATAAGCCACTAAAACCAAATAGTACAGGGAAAGAAAGTGGCAAGTTGTTTGCTTAAGTTGTCAGTTTGCTGGCACTTTTTCAGTTGTTAAAACAGAGACAGAAAAAAAGATGTTATGTGATGACATTTCAGGTGGCTTCAGCCCAATTTCTGTTTGCTCATGTGCTTTTTGAGCATTCATCTGAAGTGGCAGAATATATAAATTGGAAATGAAAAAGTGATGTTGATCTGTAAAAACTACATGTCCTGAAACAATATGCTCATTTTAAATGAAAGCGTTTGCGATGGTGGTGGGCAATATGGACTGAAAGGATCTCAGCAGGCCTGCTCTGACTATAGGCTCCTTGGTATTACGTTTAAAAATAGAAATATAGTTGTATGCTCATTTGAACTAAAAGCTATTAATCTATACTTAGGTGAAAATGGTTAATACAGGAGAACATTAATGGTAATAGGGAAGTGAAATTGCCCATTCTTTTCATCTGTGTCAAAATGAACTTAGTGCAATACCAATGATCAAAACTGTCACTTATGTAATTCCATTTTCCAGTCAAGTGGAATAAAAACTAGAAACCACAAGTAACTCTGAAGGAAAATTTAGAGAAGTGAAAGACTATTTTCCCTTCCTTATTGTCCTTGCCCATTTACTTCACTTTTTCTCAAAGTTAATGCAAGAAATTGGATTTTATATTTAGTAAGATTGTATCCTAAGAGATAAACACTATCATAAGAGATAAAGTGCTGAGGCTTGTTCTATTTTTTACAGCACTAAGTAAACACAAAAAAGTCAGAGAATTCAGGAGTTTTTTTAGCAAGGAAAATGGAAATGCGTCATTGATTTTAAGCAACTGTGTGCTTTTCTCAAGTTTGCAGGTACCAGTGGTAGTTATGTGTATGCTAATGATCATCTGTGATTGTAAAATAGATAAATATGCTAAGTAAATGTTTTTTTTCTAATCCTTTTGGCAAGGCAGTGTTTGCTACTTATTATTTTGGTGTATATATGTTTCCTTTTTGAAGCCTGTTTCTTTTCAATCTTCAGTTTCTTCTTTCTGTATTATTAATTTTTGGCTGCTTTTGTTGTACTTCACCTGCTTCCCTTATAGTTCGAGTTGGACATCTTCCTTATGGAAGTTACTGGAAAATAAACGGGACCAATAGTGAAGTGAAAATAAGCCTTTTTTGAGTGACTTCTCCAAGGCATGCTGTGTTACATATTCAATATAACAGCCTTTTTCAGGCTTGTGCTAGCTAAAATAGACCCTTTGAAATTCTAGCAAACTGGAGCTTTCCATTAGTCTCCAAAGGGAGGAGTTCTGGTCAGGGAAGGTCAGCATAGTGGGGAACAAGCTGTCAGTTCTGTTACAAAGAGAAAAGAAACTCGGGAAGCAAAGTGCTGATAAGCTCCTAATGCTTTCATTAAATTGCACTTTACTGACCAAGAAAATGCACTTTGACAAAAAGAGGCTTTGCAAATTACTTCTTTGCCAGGTAAGTGGTGATGGATATAACAAAGGACAGGGAACATGGCTAAGTCCTACACAGTGGAGGAAGAAATTCCCTGCCTCTGCTTTGTAACTTCCTGCTGAAGCAGTTTCTTATCAGCTGTAATTTCCAATTCTTGAGTAAATTGGGAAAATAGCATAAGAATAGGTTGTTCATAACTTGTCTGCCTTGGTGACAAGACAACCCCTGCATTTAACTTGCAAGCAAACAAATGTATGCTTCAAAGCATAAAACTCTTCTCCTTCCTTTGGAATTGTGTGTTGCTCAGTATAAAATATATTTTCACTTGTGCTTGTGGTCTGTATCTGTCAATACATTAAAAAGATAGATCTTGCTATGGTGGTAATTAACATCTTCCTCTGGGCAGGCTGACAGCTGAAGTACCATTTCTGCTGTGAAACTATTGAGTTTCACTATTTAGAATAGATCCACTGTGTGCAGTCTGTTTCTCCTTTATCTGGAGGTCTTGAGAAACATCTACAAGGATAATATGACTTTTTCATCAGGAGAGAGCTGATGGATAGAAAAGCTTAGGGCTGCACAGAAACTGCTCAATCTCCAGTGTCATTTATGTGTTTATTTCCACAATTAAATAGGAATGATGAGTTGACCATCTAACACACCAGTAGGTGTGATTTCAGACCTCATGACATTGTCTACAGCACTTTTACATTATCCTAGACAGGAGGAAAGCAGTATGTAGAGGGAACAGTGTTTTTTCCCTAGCAGCACATCAGATTTCCCAGTGCCATTATTAAGCACAGACTACATTACAGATTTCTTTTAAAAGCTGGCTGCTTCTTATGTTTCAGCAAACCAAGCATCACAACCTTTTGAAATATGCAATCTATTCCTGCTATTGTTTTACCTATTTATCAGCTAATTTCTCCCTGGCACAGACAACTGGTAGATGAGAAGTAATTTTGGTAATTGCTGGCTTGTAATTACCCTCATGCACAAGGGTACTGGGCCATCATCTTCAGGGAGGGTAAAATGATTTTCATCTTTGTGGCTGGAGATGTTGAATACATGGCTGTGGATCAGCCTGCAGAGATCAAACCACGTGAAAATTCATTGCCTGTGTGAGCAGTGTCACTGGGGAGAGAAGCTGGACCACTTTGGAGTTGTACATCCTGGTGATATTTCGAGAATAACTCCCCTAGAATGTTGGTACCCCCTGAGGGCCAATACCATAGTGCATAAAGTCCCTCAAGATGCTTCAGACAGCCAGTGAGCTCAGGGGAGACTGTACATTGAAAATGAAGATCACAGTGGCTATTCCAGGTGGAGATACAGCAAATGTAATCCATAACCATGATCTTGCAGGCAACAATCTACATAAATAACTTTCTGTGTCTCATTAGAGTGCAAAAACCATTGTTGTTGTTGTCAGCCTTGAAAGGAGGATAAATATGCCTGTTTCTAAAGATCGTTTGGATAACTTTAATAAGTGAATGCAGGAGAAAATGCTGCTTCTGGGTGAAATAGTTTTGTGGATTTTTTATGATGATTGTCACTGTACCTCTCTTTGTTCTTGTGCCCAAGGCACGAACATTGCAATACATAAGTCTGTGAAATATGTAGCTATCAGGAACAGAAATTTGGGTGGACTTTGGGCAATTGCTTTTGCCAGTTTGAAAAAGGTGGCAAAGAAACAAATCCCAGTGCAGTGTTGTATAGTATGCTTATAAACATGTAAGCCTAGAGCAGTAGCACACATTTTCATTTTCAAGACTTGGAGTTTTGGTGGGGTTTTTTACAGAGAAGCTGATTGCTAAGCTATGGAAAATGTCCAATCTGCAGCTGTTTTGCCCAAAAGAGTTGAAGAAAGCAAAGTACATCACCTAAAGATTTCAACTTGTGATGATTTCTGAACCATTAGTCTTGATACGAAGAAATCATAGCCTAATGTTCTCAGGAAGAAGATTATGACTCTTCAGGTGACGATGGTATATTACTTTAAGTTTTATTACCTTTTCTCACCTTAATGTAATGTGATGCTTTAAGGAGACTTTAAAAATAAAAAACCTCTCACTGTTAAACAATTTTTTTTATTTCACCTGTTTCTCTCCTGAATTAGGAAAAACTACAATGTAGTATAGTTCTAGGAGAAGTAATCTTTGATTAACTAAATAATGATAGAAATACTGAAATAGAGTAATAGGAGTTTATTAGTATGATTTCTTAAAATTTAAGTATCTTTTGCTTTTACCTGAAGGTGAGAACTCTGTTCTGAAGAGTTATATATATTAAAAACTAGGACCCTTTAACTCTGATAATTTAATTTTAAATCAAAATAGTGCCTGGAGGATATTTCTAGGGTATGAAAAATAACAAGGGAGGAAGATCTGCAAGCCAGTCGTAATTTTTTTTTTCCTAAGAACATGAAAAGTACTTCTGATTTCAAAATACTGAGCAAATCTCATCAAGTAGCTCAATTTTCACTCATGTTCAGCTGCCAAAAATTATTAAAATTAGCTATTAAAATGCATTGATAACTATTAGTATCTTCTTAGAATATAAATGCTATTTCAATGGCCAATGAAGTAATTTTATTCAAGTAGCATAAAAATAATTAATATGAACTATTGGATGTATGATGGTACTGCATTAGCTATTTATTTTTGACCCAAAATGATCTTGTTCTTGCAGTGTGTTTAGTACAACTAATCTAAACATCAACTTAATAATTTTTGGGGGGTTTGCGGATTTTTTTCCTCAGACTCTCATAAGTGCAGTGATAATATCATATCTGAAACAATGTTTTTTCCTGCAGCTCCAAGGTATACCAGCAAACAGTGCTGGTTATAATATATGTTGCTTCCTACCTGGCATAAGCCTTTGTTCTTAAAATATGTACTTGTGGAAGCTATTCTCCAAACTGTCAGAAGTTTTTTGCACCTTCATCAAACTAGCCCGAGCTCTTGGTGCGATGCATTGCGTGGTTTCAGAATACAACTACTGAGGGGTGTGTGAGCTGGTCCCAGGGAACATTGCTCATGTTAATAACTGAAATGGGGAATATTTTTATTCCTGTGGAACAGGGAGGACTTTAAGAAATTGATGATAACTGTTGACTGTGACAAGAGTTGCTAATGAGCAATAGTGATATGGGAGACTTTGAGGAGCTGCTGCAGTAGCAGCAAAGGGGCTATTTAATATTACACAGTAAATGTCCTATGCTTCATTTTGCCTTAACTAATACTTCTAGCGCAGCATGATGATGCATGTGCCATCCAATTTTTAAACAAGAAACTTATTTCAATTCCTTTTAGTTTGTAGCAAGAGAATTATTGTCTTTTTCAGAAAATTTAGAGCTCAATTTAGACCTGAAAATTCCTTTCCTTTCCTAAAAAATGTATCCTGTGTGTCATCAACTCAAGGGTTTTGGTAATAGCATCAAGCACAGCAGGAGCTAGAGTGCAGAGTGCATTAGAAAAGTGTATTAGAAACCTGAAAAGCATTCACAGACTTAGTGTTCCTTGGACTTCTGTCAAAGTCCTTTTGACCCTGTTCAGTCTTTATCAAAGAGGTTCTTCTATTCGTTTCTATTTTTTAATTTTAATTGACAACTTCTGATATTACATAATTGCCATTAATTTTAATGTATTTCCAGCTTCACTTCTTGCAAGCTTAAAGGAGAAGAAAAATCCTTTACAACAAGAATGATCCTTTAAGGATGAAATTCTGCCCTCAGTAGTTGTGTATCATAACTTCCTTGTGTGATTCTTAGGGTTGGTCCTGTGCAGGGCTAGGAGCTGAACTTGATGATCCTTGTGGGTCACTTCCAACTTGACAGTTTCTATGATGAGCAAAAGTGGTCTTAATATGATGTTGTGAAAGTGTGACTTAACATTGTTTGGTGTCAGGGTTCACTCTATTACTATACTGCACAATTGTTTGAATGGTGATTCAAAGCTCCCAAGGCACATGTCAAAGTTATCACACTAAAAAGTTATAGACTGTATCTGTCACTTACCAAAGATCTGCCTTTGGTAAAAGACCTCCCAAGCCTCGAGGAGCAGCCTTGAGAGTAACCCCAGCTCAAGAGAAGATCTCCACTGTGCAGCCAGGCTGTTTAGCTGGAAGAGCTCAAAGAAAACTCACTTGAGCTGTCATATATGTGGAACACAGTGGTTGGCTTTTAGTCAAATTACATGCAATGAGAAAGGTGTGCATGAGATTTCTTTTACCCACAGCTTTCTTTGATCCTTGATAAATGAGTCCTGGAAAAGCCAGCTGCTATTCATGTATGAATTGCATCATCAGTGTTCCAAGCTCATATGCATCGATGCTCACTGGGTCACTCTGCTCCTTTGTGGGTTTTCAGAGAATAGATTGGAACTAGAGGAGTTCTTGGCCCAGCTACACCCCAGCCATCACTTCCTTTAGAGCCTGTACCAAGCCACTGCTGGTTTGGTTAAGGGGCCAACTGCATCTGTCACATACCTATTACTGTCCTGGGACATACAGAGTACTAAGAGCTTGAAGGATCCAGTAACACTAGAACTTCACAGAAGTGAAAAAAGCTACTACGCATCTTGAAATAAGTGTTGTACATGATAAGCTGATTCAGATGGTGTCTGGTATGTGTAGGAGTTACTGTCCCGGAGGTGTGGTGTGCATTTTGAGCTGCAGCCATCTTTTGCATGAGACATGACGCACTGGGCCCTGACTGTCAAGACACAGAACATGTCCAAAGTGTAAATGTGATTTTCTCAAAGCTAGAGGAACAGTACTGACCATCAAAAATAAAGAAAAATCTCTTGTGGCAAATGAAGTTTTCCGTGCTGCTTTGCTTAAAAAGGAGAAAGTTCATGCTATTGTGCCACCAGAAGGTGTACAGAGGCCAGATGAGTACGGAGTTTTCTTTTCAGAGGCAGAGAAATCATTCTTGTAGTCCTTCTGCCATACTGCATTTCCTAATAGTTTTTTTCCCTAAGCTTTACAATAGAGAATAGATTATAATTTTTGTGTTGCCTCATTATATGATTACTTAAATTTGTTATGATGTTCAATAAATAGAAAAGTTACTCAAGGCGTATGTTCTGGAAGAAGTAAAAAACCAGTTCTTTATTTAATATTTCCAGCGTTTTCATTTTTAAACAGAAATATACTCTTAATGTAACTATCTAGTGCTAAAGACCTTTTTGAATTAAGCTTTTTTACTAGCATTTGCAAGTGGTAAAATTGCATATGATGATTGTAAAAAATGGAATTTAAATCATACTTCAGTAGATTACAAATTATAATTGTTATTTTTCAAAACTCCATCTCATCTTTGAATGTGAATAACTTTATCAGTCAAAAACTGAAGGTATGGTTCAGTCTAAAAGTATTTAGATGGGTTCTAAATAATGTGAATTGAAAAGCTCCTCAAAGTGTGTATATATATATATATGGCCCATCAAAACCTGTATTTGAACTATCTGTTTTCTCCTGTATGCATTTTATGTGTTAACAGCACATTCCTTTTGGTGTTTGATAATTTGTTAGCAGTGGGTAACATGGAGAGTTGATGGAGACTTGGATTCAAGGAACCAGTAATGATACTAAAAGTTCAAAGTCTGGCTGCTTAAGTGTCCTTCCAGGATGTCTTTGAGGAATTCCAGAGACTTGAGACAACATTTTAGCACTAGAGGTTTTTGAATTATTATTTAATTAGAATTGAGTCTAGTGATCAGACAGTCAAAATACAGGAAAAAAGGGAGGAAGAATGAGAGATTCAGTGAATGTACTCAATTAGTATTTTGCTTTACCGATAAATATCAATAGAAATATTTTCCCTAATGGGGATGATTGGGCTGTTCATATAATCCACATTGAAGATAAAGTGGTGGACTACCTTAAGACTACTGTAAAAGCTGATATATTTCAACCACCAGTGTTGTAAAGCATGTATGTATCCCTAGATTCTAGAACCACAAGTACTCAGCCAGAAGGGCTGTCTGGAATAACGGTGGAAACAATAACTCCATTGGTGTGAAACTGGGGGCACACCATTCTCCATATAGTACTGATTCCTATAAATTACTGTTTAGGTTTGGGGGTTTTTTTTAAGCAGTCATAAAATGTCTCAGAAAAGCTCTGAAACTAAGGAGATAGATCTCAAAAAAATCTAACTGAAGCAAAGGATTTTGCATTCAACATGAAGTGTAGCATAAGTCTTTCAGGAACAGGAATAATGACACATTTAATAGCTTTTTAATGCATCTTAGTGTTTTCAATTTGAGAGACATATGGTATATTCCTAATGAAATTTCCATTCTCTTTTGGTTTTTCTGTTGCAAGCCAAGTCTTGAAAATTGAGTGGGTTCGTTAAAATGTTATTATTGTTTTTTAATTGTCTTAAATAAAAGTTGTTAATTTTAAAGGTGATGTTACATTTTTTTCTCTCAGGAAAAACTTTGGTAAATTGCCATTCAAATAGTATGATAAAAGCTTTCAGTCCAATGGATTCCTTTTCAGAACCAACCATGTTTGATAGTCTATTATTCACACCTTTGCTTTATATTTTGAGTAATTTCCTTCTATATCCATCTTGCAAAAGAATTATCTTGAATAATTTTTGAAAATTTAATAAAAATACAGTTTGTGACCCAAAACACGTCAGAAAGGAACATTTTAGAGGCAGGGAGACATGCAGATTGTATTTTGTATGTGCACTTACCTGTTGCTTTGTCCAACGTGAACATGCCATTATTTTGTCAATGTTACACACGCCAAGTGTTACAATAATGCTTCCCTTCCATGGTTAAGTGGTTAAAGAATGGAATGAATTTTTCCTGCAGTCTCCTGGAAAATCAACTTCAGATTCAGAAATAAATTTTTAATTAGTATGGTTCATAAATCAAGAAAAGTGGTAACAGCTTCTCAGCCCTTGCATTCAGGATTAATGGTTTGGAATAATGTGAATGAAAGAAGATAATGAATAGTGAATCATATTCTGATGATCTTACAGTGTGTATTTTGCAGGTTTGGGTTTGTGGTTTTTTTTGTTTGTTTATTTTTTAGTAAGACTGATCAAATTATATTAGCAATACATAGGGTCATGTAATCTTGCATGAATGTGAGATTTTGGGTGGGAAGTGTCTATAAATATTCTTAATTTCTCTCTGTCTTCTGCATCTGCTTTCTCTCATTGGGTGTGCAGACTAATGTGATGGAAGATTAAATGTTGTTTATGAACAGTATAAAGTAGTTGAAATTAGTTTGAAGTCTTCTTTTTAATTTTTTTTTCTATTTGCTTTCCAGTGAAGCTGTTGGAGGAATGAATCATTGTAATTGCAGACTATTAAAACAAGGAAAGCTTAATATCCTTGTACCTGTTTGTATTGATAAGTTTGATTGCTGAGTGGAATTTCTGACTACTATTTGTTTTGAAATGAGATTCAATATTGGTGTAGCATTTTGAGGAAATTAATGTAAGCATTAATTAACAGAAACCATGTCAGGTCCCATTATGAATAAGAATTTAATATTAGATACTTATATTTCCATAAAAGGAAATCTGTCATAGTACAGGTAAAGCATAAAATGTGGTTAACATATATTGGTGATAGGTTTTTAATAATTTGTTTGGGCAAGTACTTTTAGGCTTAATCTGCCACCATCTGTAAAATGTCAATTAGGATATCTGATGAAAGATGTATTTTGCAACTACATTTTAAAATATGCTACAGAGAAACATACATTGACAAGCACTGAAACTTTTAGAATGCAATTTTTTTGATCCATTTTCGTCTGTGTACTTCTCTCTGCTCATCTTTTTAGCTCCTCTCCTACTCCACTGTATTGTATTTTACAAGTAATGCACAGTAGTATTTTAGGTTGGTTGTTAGATGAACTGTCTTCTAATATGAGATATACCATGGAGTCAGAGCTCTGCAGTGCTATTATGGGCATTCATTGTGATTTCATAACTCTTGGTGACTAAAGCAACTATCTGAAAATGCATAGTTAACTCCCAGTTCATACATCTGATTGAAGAGAACAAATAGAAAGATGATAGAAAATCTGTTTCAGCTGTGTGGTTTCCCTTCTATTCCTTGCATTTCAGCTATGCAGGGGGTGTTGGTGTGGCACCCAAGCAGCCCCAAGCAGCTGAACTGTGCAGAGTGAAGGACCTTGACCTGTCTTTCTGCCGCAGGAAGCCAGGTAGTTCTCCCAGAGTTATCCTTTCAATGGCATGATGTAGTTTATGTCTTGCCCAAGGCATACATAAGTTGTTTACACAGGTCATCTTTTTGTTGTTTACACTCTGTGAAGGAGTAATTTCATAAGACTTGCTGTTAGAAATGAGCTATGGTTTCTGGAAAGATCAGCCTTGCCAAGGCCCTTGTTGAAAGAAGAGGTGAATACAACCGTCCTTGAAATCTTAAAAGTTTTTACAGAATGCTGATGCTGAATGCTGATTTAATTTGTTTAATGTTGTAATTTTCCTTGTCATATCTTTCAGTATGAGTACTCGAGAAGTTATTTTTATGTTGGTCTTTGGGGATTTTACCCAGAGAATCCCATATTGTACCTTCAGTATTGTATCTACAGTAGTAGAAATACCTCTGTGTCTTTGAGTCTTTCTTCTCTCAGTTGTTTCTCTGTGGTTTTTGGGGGTGCTGGTTTTTTTTTCCCCAGGGTTTCTCTCTCATTGTAGGTAAATTTTGAATTAGCTGCTGTTAATTCAAGGTTCATTCTAGTCCAGCTATTGTAAATTTATGCATAAACACTTTAAAAACTACTTAGTTTAAGTACTTACTCAATGCAGAAACTTATTTTTTCAACATAGTCACTTACTTCTTTATGAAAAACGTGGTAAACTTGGCCTGTATAAGTTTTTGATATAAAGCCATCTTGAATAGAAACAAAACACTAGCTCATAAATCCTTATACAGGAATTGTTTTGTGTTTGTGTCCATGCCTAACTGTTTCTGTTTCTTTTTCTCTTCTTTTATTTTAAAAGGTATTTCTCAAGAGTGATCGGGTTGCAAGAATGGTCCACAGTGGAGGATGTTCTGCAAGTGACTTTAGAGATGTTTTCAAGAAAAACATAGAAAAGAGAGTCCGAAGTTTGCCGGAAATTGATGGATTAAGCAAAGAGACAGTGTTAAGTTCTTGGCTGGCCAAATATGACGCCATATACAGGGGAGAAGAGGACTTTTGCAAACAGCCGAATAGAATGGCCTTAAGTGCTGTATCAGAGCTGATTCTGAGCAAGGAACAGCTTTATGAAATGTTTCAGCAGATTCTAGGGATCAAAAAATTGGAACACCAGTTGATTTATAATGCCTGTCAAGTAAGTATTGGTGTCATTTGGTTCTGTTGTGTCCAGAATATCTCCCTGCTGCCAGCAGGTCAAGTGCGTCCTCCCTGTGTGTAGAATCCTTCAATTTTAGATGCATCTCCACGGTCCAAGGAGATGAGACTGCTAAGAAAGGAATCTCTGCATGATTTGGTCACTACTGAACACTTGGAAAAAG
Source organism: Sakesphorus luctuosus (assembly GCA_013396695.1). Classification (NCBI taxonomy): domain Eukaryota; kingdom Metazoa; phylum Chordata; class Aves; order Passeriformes; family Thamnophilidae; genus Sakesphorus; species Sakesphorus luctuosus. The sequence continues at coordinate 890,933 of VWZD01013037.1, forward strand.
GGTATGCCAGAGGATATGATAATTTTGCTACAGGATGTCCTGAGACCTTTTATAATGTCACAGCTGCAGTGATTTGGGTGATTCTGGGGAATGTTCTATGGTTTGTACACCTGCATACCCACATATGAATTACATATGCAGGTACATACTTTTCTGAGCATGTGTATACATCTTTAAAAGAAATTTGCTGCCATAGATAGATGACAGATGATCCAGGATGTTGTTGGCCATCCAGTGTCCAGAAAGTTCACATGTTAGACCTAAACATGGTCCATTTCAAACACCCTCTATGAAGACAATTTGCACATTTTTACTTGATTGTTTTGATGGATAAGTGATGTTCCCCATAAATTATTGAGGCCAAGACAGTCTATTTGACAGTCATATTTAGATTTTTATGTATAATCTCTCGCTTACCAGTACTGTAATTGGCATGTAAAAATATTTTGTTAGCCAGTTTTCACAGTGATGCAAGTATAAATTGGCAGTTACTTGAGAGGAAAAACCTGGAAAAAAGGAAGCTATTTTTGCAAGTCTCACAGTCAGCCAACAGGGATGTAGCGTTTAAACTAAGCTTGCACAGCTTGCTACACTGTCTGTAAAACGGTGAACCAGATTATAGCTGAGCTGTTTTTTCATATATTATGGCTAAAGGTTGGCTTGTAGTTATGGGCAATCTTAATACAGGAACAAATGAGGAATCTTGTGACATTGTTGTCTACTTCATTTATGGATTAATATGGCATGTTGTATGATTGAAACATCTGTGGTATTTAACACTTCTCAGGGTCATAGATTCAACTTTCATAATGAGAAAGTCTAATATCCTTTTCTGCATCAAATCATGAGCAGTGTTTTGAATGAAAGTATTTAATCTTTTTTCCTGTTTGCCCCTTTTTTTTCCTTTTTCCTGTGAATTGACATACATGTAAACCACGAAGCCAGCCACTGGGATATGCAGATTGGTAGCAAGATAAAGAAGCATCGAAATCTGGCTTATTTGTGGAAGGGAGTTTTATACAATAGAACAGAGGCATGGGATAGTTCAGTTTGGGTAAGAACTCATTCAGTCCAGCCTCCTGCTAAAAGTGGGGTCAACTGTGAGGACAGATTAGGTTGCTGAGGGCTTTACCAGGCAGGTCTCAAAAGTTCTAAGAATGCAGATAGACTGCAAACTTTCTGGGCAACCGGTTCCAATACCTGAAAACATGAAAAATTCACTATTTTTTTTCCCAGAAGTGGATAACCTGTTACTCACAGTAAAAAATGTGTATGGATTTCTTTCTCCTCTGGCATCTGATAATTGCTAAATCTTGCTTTGCGTATCACTGTGAGTGGTCAAAATCTGTTGTGAGTCTGCACTGGGCTAGAGAAACACAAAAAAGAGTGGCTGTAGTCCTTTGAATAATTAAACAGTAAAATTGTTCCCTTAGTCTAGGAGTGGTTCTGATGATACAGTCCACTGGATTTTTGTATCTGTATACTTGAAGGCTTGTTTATTTTGGTTCTAAATTGTAGAAATGTTAATGGGTGTGTAACTGAAACATCCCAGGGGCTCATTTTTGTCTTCTAACATGGTAGAATTGTGAGCATGGAATAGATTTCTTTCCTTATTTTTTAATTCAGAATTAAGAAGAAAATAATCTTATTGTAGAGAAAAAAGGAAAAAGAGCACCCTGATGTGTGTAAAGATGACTCAGTGGGATTAAGAGAAGGCTCTTCTGTTGATCTGCCTGCTTTTGAGCACTGAAGGTTGGAAAATCTCCCACGCAGGTCTCTGAAGTACACAGTGTTTACCCTAGATTCATATAAGTATTGGAGGATGGGAAGAAAGAGAGATTTACTTCTTCGGGAGCAGATATATGAACACCTGTGCATTTCAAGATGAAAAGAGTGGAGAGGGAAATGCTTCAAGGCTATACCCTTGTTTGGCGCTCTGGCTTTCTGAGGATTTTAGTTTTCTGAGGCAAGGATAAGGTTACTTTGCTAAAGCAAAACTTTCATTATGTACTCCAACAGAGTTGCTACCAACTACACTTTTCATATCCTGTTCCTGTGGTCCAGTCAAGCACATAATAAACCGAAGGTATGAAGAGAAGTCTGTTGCAGAGAAAAAGACAACAATCACACCTAGCCTTGCCAGGAAGTGCACTGCAGACAGCAGACAGCCTCTGATAACGTAATGCCTTTTCTCCTTTGGCAAAATCCTTATTTCTGATTATAGTTTTAATAAATATTTTAGTTTAGGCTCTATCTTATTCCTTTCTAATGACAGTGTATTTATAAAAGATGAGAGGAAGATAGACTTGGATTTCAGTCAGCACTAGCAGTTTTCATTCTGCCCTAGAAGCCTCTATCTGTCTTTGTATGAGAACGCTCACTTTAATTTCCCTTTGCCACTGCTGTTTAGAATACTAGAGACTTGCAGATAATGATAATCAATAGTGTCTGAGAGCAGCGAGATAAGTCCAAGTCCAAACAGATGTTAAAATTGTATTTTTGATAGAGGTTTTGATTAGTTTGGCTTCTAGCCTGTGCTTCTAGCAGAGAATCAGAGGTATAAAATTCTGTATAGTTTGCTGAGAAACATCTGCCCTGAACAGCAAATCTGTACAGCTGGAATTTGTGCAGAAAACTGTCTTTTTCTTTCCTCTTTTTTTTTATTTTTGTACCTTCAAGCCCATTGGAAACAAGGAACAGGAAAATGCCGTACAGTGTGTGAGATGAGTAAATTACCTTGCACCTACAGGGCTGCTAAGCAGACAAGGGTGCTATGTATAACAGTAGGAGGTATTGTCTGCCAGCCTCCCCTTTATGACTTTCTATGCACTTAGAAACTTTTCATTGGATTTCAGCAGCCTCTGTTCCCTAGGCTGTTCTAAATGGAGCATTCCCCATCAGATCTTACACCATTGGTATCTTGCAGTAGTGAATCAGACAATTTTGTTAGGGTGTGGCTTCCTGCGGGTGACATACTGGTTGCCAGTCTCCATCCTTTGTGTGATAGCAGTGTTCATTCAACCAGCAGAATAACTTAATCAAAAATAAAGTGAATAGTAGTAGACCAACTCTTTGACACTATCAAACATAGTCCACATAGCTTTGAGAATTTTTTGCATCTTTCTTTGAAGAATAACTTTTTGTCATATTCTATTAACATCCACTAAGTACCTAAGCTTGTCCTTAGGTAGGGAACATTGACAGGATGTTCTCATTAGGATATTGAAGACTTCTATGATCAATTTAGAGAAAGGCCAGTAACTGCTGCCAACAACCCCCATCTCTTTGTGATTAAAAGGTTCAATTTTGTAAGTGCTAGCACTTTCACCTGATTTTTATTTACATTGTGCTGCCTTGAGCTGTGTTTTATGTTAAAGAAATGATTTCAGTTATCTGGGACTTAATGAGCTCCTTGACTTGCATTTGAGATGCCTGGCCAAACTGTTATTACAATTTCTTTGATTTATAGAGATCAAACCTGATACAGTCTTTTTTTTTGGTCTTCTTTTTTTTTTTAATTATTCCCTGATGTAGAGGATAACTTTGCAGAAAGTCAAAATGAAAGTTAAACTCAAAACTGATTTGTGGTCATACACTATTATTACACCACTTCAGCAGTACCAGAATTTCTATACTAGGTAAATCATAACTCCACACAATAGTTTATTTTATTTTGAAAGTACTTTTAAAAGACTGACTTTTTTGGCTGATGTAAACGCCTTTCCTGGGTGCCTGGAAAGGAGAACAATACTGATTTTCACAATGAAAGAAGATTTGCAAGTCACATTCTCTTTTCTGACAAATAATAAATAATTTTAAGTATAATGTAACATTTTTTAAGAATAATTATTTGCTAAGTCTACTGTTGAAATTTTTGGAATCAAGCACAAACTAATTCTTTTGAAAATAGCTTTATATGGTACTTTGCTGCAAGATATAATTTTCAGTTTAAAATCCTTGTATTGTATCTAGTTCACATCCTTTATTATCTTTAGCTTTTTCAAGATGTAACTTGTTTGTATAAGCATCAGATATTGAGAATGATGGATTATATAGCGTCTTACATAATTTTTTTTACTTTTAATTCTGAGAATAATTTCTGTCAAGAATTTCTGCTGGACTGAAATCTGCTTCTGGGACTCAGTACAAGTGGAGTCTTTCACCCAGCACTTCTACTGAAGTCCACTTAATTATGCAGTTTGGGAAATAAGTAAAATTAAGGGCAATTTAATTTGCAACAAGGCCTTTGTGACTTTTGTATGTTTTTAGTTCTGATCCTTTCCTTGGTAAAATAATGAAAATCAGTGCAATTCTTACACAGATCACAGAATTTCCCTTACTTCTGGATATTTTCCTTAGAAACTTTTGTACCCTGTATAAGTTATAGAGACAAAGCAAGTTTATGAAGCACAAAGAATAATGACTTCTTTATACAAAAGGTTACAGTATAGTGTTGATAATCTTTTTGAAGTAATTAAACAAATATTAAGATTTCCTTTGGGTATATAGACCAAAACTTAAGCATATTCATTAATTAAGTTGAGACATGGCACAGGAGAAAAAAATGGTTTGGGCTGTATTTTCTAGAACACATGCCTTAATGCAATATGTGTACCTGAGTCTTTTTTAGTCACAAGAAAAGATACTGACTTCTTAAGATGTTATAATGTGACCAGGGCTTCAGTTAGGCCAGTATTATTTCCCATGGTCACCAATGACTGTCATTACTTATTTCATGAAAAATTATACCTTACACAACAAAATAATGTGTGAGAAATGTTGGTAAGGTCCATCCATTCTTGTAGTTTCAAGGTAGCAACAGGTTTTAGCTAAGACATCCACTGATTCAGCTGGCCCAAAATATTTGTATTACCTTTTTTTTTAAAAAAAAAGGACAAATAATAATTAAAAAATTCTAAAAAACCAAACCAAACAAAAAAAAATCCCACAGACACAGAAAAGAAACAACCAGCCAACCCCACCCCCAAACAAAAACCCCTTGTGCTGATCTCATGCCTTATACAGGAGATGTGCTACTTTCAGGCCTTTCCTACTAAGGTTTTATTGCGGGGTAGCTGATGCACACCCCAGTGTGGGGCAGGCTTTTGGTGTCCGGATAAAAGACAGTTTTGCAGACTCTGCAGTGTGAGTAGCAGGCAGGGCTGGAGTGGGGGGAGAAGCTGTCTGGGCTCTCAGTGGGCAGCAAGGACTGCAGTGGTGTGGGAAATCTCTGGGGAGAAGAAAAGCAGTAGTTTCATGGGACTGGAAGGCTATGTAGTTAGTATTAGGTACTGCCCATGTTTTTATATGATAAATGTGTCTAGAAAGTTCCTGCACATTATCATGAGGCAATAATGATGTCCTTTCTTACAGAATAGGCTAGTCCTTTAAAATTGTCCTGTGTGTCTGTCAGCCTGAAAAGTGTTTCATGCCTTTTATAGCAGAAACATTCAAATGTCCCCAGTTTGAGCTTGTTTATACATCTACTTTTGGCTTCTAGTACCTGTGAATACCTAAATATATCTTGTTCCATGTTCTCCTCCTGAAAAAAGAATTAACAAAAAACAAAACAAAAAAACCCCATACAAACAAACAAACAAAAAAAAAACAAACAAAAAATAAAACAGCCAAAACCAAACCTGCTTTTTGATAGATTTTACCTGTTCTTCAAGGGGAGAAAAGATCTGTCACTGCCTGTTCTTGAGTGAGAGCCGACTGATTCAAATCAAATATTTCAGTGGAGGAATAAGTTGTCATTTTGCATAGGATCTTAGATGTTGTCTCTTCTTCATGAGATGTCATTCTTCATTACATGTAGATAGGAGTTTAATATGAAGTTATTTCAACAGTTATCTTTTTTGTTTTAATTATTTTTATTTTTTAAATTTTGCTGAAGTGTTTTTTTTGGCTTTTACCTCCATTTGAGAGATTTGGAGAGGTCTTGCTCAAGAAGAAAATTTCAGTGCTTTGGGAAATACTGCTGCAACCTTACAAATACTCCTTCTAAGTTTAATTCTGTAATGAGATTGTGAGAAATCAAGAACTAAGATGAACAGTGTTTGTCAGGACAGTTTGGATTTTCAGCTTAATAACATGAAGTCTGATGAAAACCAAAGTCTTGTAAAACTTGAAGTGCCTCAGTGCTGTTAGTATACACTTACGGTATTTAAATAGGCTGGGGGGAGTTTTAGCCTGTAAGCAAATGTTTTCTCTATAATGGCAGTGTTTACTTTGAGAAAAAAGTCTGATTGCCCCAAAGGGTGTTGATATGTTCTCATTTACTCTAATGATGGAAGAGTGATGGAAAGAACATTAAAACATCCTCAGAGAAGCAAGTTACCTTTTTACTGTGTTTAAATATCTGACTCTGAACAATGTTTAAAAGCCTTGCAAGCTACGTAGTGAAATACTTTGAAGAATTTTTGTTTGTAGTTAAAGGAATACTTGGAAAATACCTGGGAGAAATGGTGTGTTGGCAACATTAATATGTTTTCAGTACTTGAGGTGTTACAGTATCCTTCATATTCAGCTATTGGATGAGGAAAATTGGCTTTGACATCTACCTTTAAAAGGAAAACAAGTGGGTCATCTGAAAACCATGAAAATAGTCAAAGCTTTATTTGTTCAGTATAAGCATTAAGAAAAAAATGTGAAGGATAGTTTTACAGGTTTAATTTCTTTTAAGACAAAATTTACAGAATGTCACAGGAAAGTTGGAAAGTTGGACAAGGATCATTGAGTCCAACTCTGAAGTAAATAGCCCATACAGGGGTCCAATCCAGAATCTTAGTGTTACTAGCATCATACTATAACCAGCTGAGCTACTCTCATATGTGGATTTTTCTATCATAGAGCTCTTTGTGCATATGTGGCTTCTGGTTTTGTGTTTTGTTTTTCAGCTGTGTGAAGGAATTGGACATGTAGGGTCTCTAGTGGATTGAGATTGTCAGCACTCACAGACTAGTGAATTTGCTTGTGTTGACTAAGTTGGCATCTCATAGGCCTGTTCTTCTGTGTATCACCTTTCTGGTCATAAGAGCTAAGCCAGACCTGACTGAGCGGAGAGAAGCTGAGCATTGCACATCTCACTGCTCTGTCTTACACCTCCCCTGAGGGTGGAAATCACAGCCATTGGGATTTGGGCTCCAGATTGTTCTTTCAAGCTCTTTTGTTTTCTAAGACTGTCTTTGGCATTCAGTGAGTGCAGGAACAGCAGTAGAATGGCTGTTGGAGCACAAAGAAATAAGGAAGTTGGTTTGGGCTTTGTTAAAAGAGATCCTTTTATACTTCATCTATTTTTAACCTTCCCTGTATTTCTTCCCTTAAATACTCATTTGGAGCTTTAATGAAGTAATTAATGGTGTTCTGACATTCTCTTCAGTTCTAGATCCAAGGGAGTTAAGCTGCCTCAACATTCAAAGCCAAATATATCCGGCATTTAACTTGCACTTATATTATAATCACCACTGCATTTGACTCATCATGTTTAATATTACCAGCTGAGGATAAAATTCATCTACTTTGTTATCAAGCAGTGAAATAAAACTTTTCTGCCAAAGGCTGTTTTATTAATTCTTTTAATTCCTTTTTTTTTTCAGGAGATATTCTGTGTCTTCAGGTAAATGAATACAAAACAAGTAACTTTTGCAGCCACATTTCCAGACTGATGATTAAGTTTTTAATGTGTCTGATTACTAGCTTATATGTGCATTTGAATGAATGCCTGTGAGCAAGCTGAATTAAGTTAGTGACCCTTAGCATGAATATATCATCTCTTCTTAAGACACGGTAGTATTCTATATTTCCCCTTTATCAATTCAAAGTAAAGCAGTTACTTGTTCCTCTGCATGATTTTTCATCCTGAGGTGTCTTCAGCAGCCAGTGTGAGAGGCTTCTCCTGTGAAAAAGCCACAGAAAAAGAATGACCCTATGTTTCTGTGTTCCTCCTGCTTGCTGGTACTGAATTTCTTGTTCTGAAGCTTAGCTGTTTTCCTCCCCCATTTCCACCCCCCCCCATTTTTGAGGTTTTTAAGGGAGAACCTTCTAGGCTCTTCCTTCTTGAGGAAGGTTCTTTGCAATTGGCTGTCAGGACAAGGTCCTTATGGGTTCCTGCACCGCAGCCATTCCAGAGACAAAGATGCAGGTAAACGGGGAAATGAGCCATCTCTTTCTTTCTCTCTCTCTGTACATATACATCTTTTGGCCATAAATTAAAACACAAGAAGTTCCACCTCATTATGAGGAAGGCTTTTGAGGGTGGCAGAGCCTTGGAACAGGCTATCCAGAGACCTTCCACCTGGATGCTCTAGGTCTGACCCTGCCTTGTCCCCTTCCAACCCTAACTACTTTGTGATATTTTAAATATAAATACCGGAGCACAGCCAAAATAGAGGATAGACTGTCCCACACAGGAGTAATTGTTTATGTAAAATGGCTGAGAAATCAGCAGCTCTCTTTGAATAAGCTATAATTTGTGTGTACTTTTTATCCTCTAGGAAGGTATTTTTGTGGCTGTCCTGAAAATGAGGGGACTTTCAGGTCACCTTTTCAGCTGTCTCCTCTGCTGAGGCTGCCCTAATCCTTAGAATCACATCTCTCAATCTCTAAGATTCCAGGCTGCCTACCCCAGATATCCTCTCCCCTAAAGAATTGGTTCTCAACAGAATAATTCCATTATGCAGGGAGATGTTTCTTGACCTTTCATTTATTCCCATACTTTATATTACAAGCCTCAAAAATAGTTGCTCAGATTCAGTCTGGTGTCAGTCTAAGGCTGTCTGTGATTTGATGTTCATAATTTCAAACTTCTGACATATTTACAAGAGAGTGCCTGTTTCTCTAGGTCTGCTGTAGGTAGGTAGATTATTTGCATTTTAGTTTTTGGCTACAGGCATGAGAAATTATCAGGCCAGTGGAAATAATGTTTTTTCTGGTCAGTAACAGGAGTAGAGATAAAAAATAATTGTAACCCTCTAAAAGTTTACAGCCTGCTGGGAAAAAGTAAGAGCAGAATAGAAGTAGGATTCACCTGTACTTTGTGTATGGGACTCTGTTTCTTGAGATAGTGGATAAATAAATTGACTTCCAGACATTTTAATATAAAGAGGAAAAATCTGAAATAAAGTTGAAATAAAATTTAGTAGAAATGTAAACTTCTAGCTGATATTGAAAGGAGCTGTAGTATGGTGAGCACTCCGAGTATGGCAGGAGAAATATCCCTTTGCAAATGAAGTAAGAGAAGAGTCACTCCCTCTGTCAGCTCTGAATAAACTATTTTCCTAACTGATCATGCAGTGCCAAGCTTTTTTAATGTGGGAACACTAGGATTGCCCATTAATGAGGGAAAATAGCACTGATCTGTGCCTGAGAGAGCCTCCAAACATATACACAATTTCTGGATAATCTTTGTTTTATTCTTAGGAGCACTATAAAATCATGTTCCAATCAATCTGGCACAGACTTCTCCCTAAACTGTGTCTTTTCTCAGGAGCCTGGAGACAAAAGAATCTTGCCTGAAACACCTATCCCTCCTTGTCTGAACAGTATTCTAATTTCACCGTGCTGCACCAACTATTTGTTCTACAGGTGGATAGCAGACTTTCTGTAACTACTGTTTTCACACCTGTTTAATGTTATCAATTTCCATGTTTCTGGGAGGATAGAAGCTGGAAGCTTGTAACTGCTAGCAGCAGGAGAATGGATTGCTGTCTCTCTGCAGTTGTTTATCTAGAAAACTGGTTCAAGACCCTGGCTGCAGAAGTGGATGAGTGAGTTCTCCTGTGGGAAGAGTGCACATCGGACACTTCAGATCAAGAGAGTGGGACCAGAAAAAAGAAGCAGCGAAAAGTGTTGTTGTTTGACTCCACCCTGTCCGGGACAAAGGCACCCATCTGCTGGCCAGACCTTTATGCTTGCTTCTAGCCTGTCACATGTGACCTTCATACTGTGTTCTAGCTGGATCTGTAATGTCTTAGATTCCTGAGGCCCTTCTAGGCTTCCAGCTACTACCCCTTGCTGCTTGTCTGTGTGAGCACCAGTGACATGGCCTTGAGGAGATCCAAGGTGACTGTAAGACTGACAACAAAGATGGCCCAGGGTGAAACAGCCAACGCGACAAGAAAGCATAGACGTGCTTGTGGACAGGATTTATAATCTAACATGGAGGATTTTAAGCTAGGTTGTTACACTGAAGAGCCACAACTGTTTTCTTTTGGACCTTACTCCATAGAATAGAAACTTCACAGATAGGAAAGTCACATTTTCATAGTGCGTCACAAATCTATAGATGAAGCTTGCCTTCTTATACTTTAACCTCTGGATTAAATCTATTTTTCAGTCATTACTGAACTATTTAGGATTTTTTGTATTTCTAGATAGGTGTCTACATATTGCTAATGCCACTGACTTCTATAAACAGGTGGCAGTACAGATCATTCTCCAGCTGGTGCTATAGAACTAAGCAGAAAGGGAGAAAATGAGGTTCCATTTCTGTTATATTCTAGCTTCTCCACCTCATGTTTACAAAAAGCTGTCAGCTTGAATTCTGTCTAGTTAAGTCAGCCACATTTAGTTATTTGGAAAAAATACTGACATAGCATTCAAGGTGCTTTTGCCTACTTAATGCAATGCTCATTAACATTTATTGCCCTAATTGCATATATTCCCTTTGGTTTCAACATTCCAAAGACAATTTTATCAGTGATTAATAAGTCAAGAAAACATTCTGCATGATAATTTTGGAGAATGAGGAGGGTAAACAAAAGAAGAGGGGATTTCCCTCTGAAGCAGGATAACTTCAGGAAAACAGAAAACACTGTGAGCACCTTTAGGAGATTATTATGCATATACCAACAAGATTTTCAAGCTAATTTTTTGGTTGTCTTGGATATGGTAATCACTGCATGTGGTGGGAGAGGAGGAGAGTGGAAGACTTTTTCTAAGGAGAATCAGGACATGAGTCATAACTCATTTTAAGGTCCATCATTCCTCCTTAGGGTGGGTGTGGGAGGGTATTCCCTAGGCGGAACCTGAAACCAACTTGTACTGAAGGTGCCAGCCAGTATCTATTTCAGCAGGGTCTGGGGGAAGGTGAGAGAGAGAATAACACCCATTTCTTTGATCATCTTACTCACCAGAGATTGCCAGTGCAGTTGGGACTTCCACGGTATTCATGGTAGGCGTGTAGATAACTGCTTAAGCGCTTTAAATAGCTCTGGAGGCTTCTCTCTCTCTCTCCATTGACTACCTAGGGACTCCATATTTCTGACTTAAAAGATACTTTATTTGGATGGTTCAACAGGCTCTATGAATAGCTCTTAAGGTTTTGCTCTGCCTCACTCTAGGAAGAACACCCATACAAATAAAAAAGTAAATGCTTAAGTGGAAAAAAAAAAGTAAATGTTAAGCTATTTTGTGTGTGGGCATTCATAATTTTGTGGTGGCAAAGTTGGGGTGGAAGGCATTTTCATAGTCAGCAACAGCTGAAGAGTTTGTCCTTTACAGTGTGGAAGACAGTGCTGTGACGAGTGTGAGGAGTCTGTCTTGACAGTATCCCTGAACTCTAGTAAGCAGATGTGAAAACCGAGATACAGTTAGATAAAATATGTTTACAGAATGGCATGTTACAGACCTTAATTTTTCTATTTCTCTTAGTAAAAAATGATGCTTTCCACTCATGTCCTGGATTTATCTGTGGAACATATTCTTAATATTTATAGTGATTAAATCTGTAAATTTAGAGAGCCTGCAAGAGCCTACAATTATTCTCCTTCCTTCTGTCTTAGCACTATGTGCTTTCCTTGGGTTTTCATTCTGTCCAGTGGAGGTGGTCAGACATCATAGTTTCAACAGGAAGGGCAGACCTGGGTTTTGCCAATTGATCTGTGCCATCATTGCAAATGCCAAGAGAACGAGAAGCAGAAAATTCCATTGTTTGCAGGGATACTTCTGACCTGTGCTAACATATTTTTTCTCCTTTATAATCCACCACTGATCCACTAATTTGAATCCTAATGCAATTCTAATCACATCTAATTCTGCAGTTTAATCTTAATACTTGTTATTTATAAACAGCACTAAACAGCCAGTGGTCTGAGTTCATCACGTCATGATACTTTTTTCTGAATAAGAAATTCTGTTGTAAGTATCCAGGTGTGGATAGTGGTATTTTAATGGTGCAGTCTTGCTACTTTTGAAGGAGATTTTGAAGAAGAGTTTCTTTTTTATTATTTTTTTATTCATTTCTAGAGAATTTAAGTGTTGTTTCTGTCTCTCTCTGTTTAAGAGAAGTGTTCCATGTTTATTCAGCATATATATCCTGGAGAAGACAGTGTAAGGGAAATCTCTGACTGATATGAATGATGATATGAAACTGGGGTACTCTAATGTTACTTGAGTTGCAGGGAGCTCTGGGAGGACTGCACAAAATTGCATGGGCATTAAGTGTGACAGATGTGATGGAAGGTTGCTCTAATGTAGCTGGGTGTAAGGTGATACATCAGGGAACAAATAAACCAGTGCACGTCTACAGGATTCTGAACTGAGCTGTTACAACTCAGACATTTCAGTTTCCCTGCAGTGAAATCATTAGTTCTGTGTACAACAGTAGCATTGTTTTCGTGCTGTGTAGAACCTTCTTATGCCCATACATTGAGTGGTGTGTGCAGCTTTGGTCTGAGGGTATAGGGGAGGTCAGTGAGGACTAGAGGGTGGCATTGGAAATCTTGGAACAGCAGCCTTTTGCAGAGAGACTGAAAGGGCTGAACTCTTAGACTCAAAGTGAGAAGATTGATGGGGAGGAGTATGGTCAAGGTTTACAAAGTTATGATGGTAGTGGCTAAGGCAAATGTATCCCTTCACTCAGTAATTGCCTCACCACTAGAAACAGGGACACTCAGGGAAATTTCTAAGAGATTGAAAATGGATGCAATGCTTCTGTATATGGCTTTTGGAGAACTTCCAGAACCTTTTGTCATGGGGAGTGATGAGATCAGACAGCAGCAAGAGGTTCAAAAGGGTTTGGACAAATTCCTGGAGAACAGGTCCATAATTTGACATTAATAGGACTTGGCCTGGGTATACCTTCTAACATCCCACACACTTTCTCAGGCTCCACAACTATCATTACAGATACTCACTTTGGAGAGCAGCCAGGCCTCAGCGTTTTACCCAAATAACCTCCTCTGCTGTCACTGTCACACCCACAGTTCTGCTCTGTACAAACTTTTTGTTTGACCTAATAGGGTGTTTCTAATGTCTGTTGCATGCAATATGTAATCCAGAGAGAAAAAAGTATTTCCTTTAAAATTTGAGGGATGAAATAGTAATTATATATATGTTTTATTAGCATATTTTATTGTTGGAAAAATAGCAATAAAAATAAAGTCTGTAAGAAGTAGTTTGTAAATTAAGACATTTAGGATAAAGCATGATTTATAATGTAAGGGGGTTTAATTCTTCTTATAAGCAGATTTATGGAAGTGAAATGGCTTCTCTTAACTAGATGTTCTAATAGTTTCCTAGTTTCAATTTCTTTCAATTGTCTACAAAGGCTTTTAAGCTTTAAATCAAATAATCTGTCATGTTTTATGCAGTCTTTATTGCATCTGTACGCATTGTTCTGATGCCGTGAGAGACCCCCAACAAAGCAGGACTCTGAGCCACCTTAGTATGGGATAAGATAAAAAGTAAAGTCCTTTAATATCAGGCTGAAGGCCCGCAGGAATACATGATGACATGCACATGCACCCCAAACACCGGTTTCTATGGTTTTTATAACATGATCCATCCAATGATTACTTTACACATCTCTCGGTCCAGCCCCCGTCCCACCCCTGTTCCACCCCCCAGGATTTGAGTCTGGGGTCAGTGAGACCCTCTGTCTTCATCATTCTCCTCTTCCTCGGTCTTTGGAGTTCTTCCAGTGTTCTGATTTCTGGATCACTCTGTCCTGTGTTTATGGTTTTTTCTGCAGGCCTTTCTGATAGTCTTCAGCTCTTTACCTTGAAGAGAGTCTAAACAACTAAAAGAATTTGAGCTCCCCATTTTGGGACAGGGGTAGTGGTAGAAAGACATTAAACTTAAGCTAGAAATATTAACCTACTAAAAATCTACTTTGCTGCAGCTACTGTGTTCCTAAAATCTATAAAGTGTGAAAATCAAAAAAATCAAAAATCTTTCCTGCATCAGTTTCCTTAGGAAAGACAAGGCTCTTGGCTTGCATTGAGGTTAAATAGATTCTTATTGGACTTTTTATTTTGAAGAATTTATAAATGCACTATAGGTACAAATAAGATAAGGAAATTTAATTGCTTTTAATTTTATTATTTAAATCTTAGTGGTTTGCATAGTGGAAAGTGCACCAATGTAATGCTCAGGAATTCAACAGCCATTTTGCTTCTAACCATGTGTGAAAATAAGTGCTGTGGGATATGACCCACTCTTTGACAACAAACAAGCAAGAATTATGCAAAGGATTGCATGTACACTACTTTCACTGGTTGCAGCAGCCATTAGATATGTACAACTAAAGGGATACTTAAATTCCCTATAGATTCCTTTTCGATCTTTTTGAGTAGGTGCAACTGTTTGTATAACAAGGGAGTTGTACCTGAGTACCAAAGACAACTTGGGCTACAGCTGAGACCAGAGCTGGGGGAGGGATGGTTTGCAGTATTGGGGCTGGGCTTTATAGACTAGAGCCCCTGCTACAAAAAGAAATTGAAGGGAAATTTCAAGGGAACTAAGCAAGACTGAAGAGCCTGTTGTTGCAGAAAAGGATGTCAGTTGAGTGAAGCTGTTCTTGGTCAATATTCCAATCAGTGTACATGCATATATATATATATATGTATACACATATATATCCATGATTATACAATTCATAAAATTGATATATCTTTACTCTCACTGTGGAGAAAGTTAGAGGAGTACCATGATCATATGGACAAGCTTGCAACAGTGTATCAAAACCAACAGGAACCGAAAAGCCATTTAAGTAGCAAATAAAATTCAGGGAGAGCTTAATGTTGGGATTTTCTTTTTTAAATTTGTTTTTATTTGTTTTTTGTTTCCCCTTCCAGAATCTGCTGGTAGTAATGTCCAAGTAATATAATGATTCCAAGACTATATAAAGAGTCTGTAATATTTACAGAAATGCCAGCTAAAGACAAATCATTAAGTGTCTAAGTATGTGCTGTCTGATTTTTCTCCTTGTTGCCTAAACAGACTGCTGTGAATAAATCAATATTTAAAATATTTGTATCTAGGTCAGAGTATCTTTTTCACTGAAACGCCACATTGAATCATTAAGAGCTGCTGTGAACCAAATAAAGCTTCAACTTTTATCTTTACATTTAGTTAGAGGCAAAACTAATACCAGACTCAGTGTGGAGATAGTGATTTCTTTTGTAAATATGAGGACTTGGCAGACTTTCTTCAAAAGTTATCACCTGTGTACGAAGGTGATTTGTATGCATTATTGAATTCTATTTATTTGTTTACATACCACTTGTCAAGATTTGTTCAAGACAAAAAACATCTCAACTCTTAGAATTTAGATTATCAGAACACCGATTTTAATTTCAGTTCAGTTCTATAGAGTAAAATTAAATAAATGTTTTAGTTAGACAATTGATGCAGAGCAATGATATAACTGTGTTGTGTAAAAGGACTATGCTTATAAATTAGTGAAAATCCTGGTTGGGAAGCTCTATTCTCTCCTCAGCTTATGTGGATAAGAATGGTGCTGGGGTCTGTTCAAATCCAAATATACCAACAAAAACGTCATGCTTAACTGGCAAAGATATTTGTCCAAGTGTCCTGTTCACAAAGTACCTGTTCAAGTCCACAAATGAAAGAATGCAATAAAATATTGAAGACTGCATTTTAAATTGGTCTAAGATGATTTTTGAACTGTTAATTTATTTTTTAATTTTCTTCAGGAATGGTAGTATTAAGTAGAAGATACATGTTATAGTTGAACAACCCTATGAAGCTCTTTGTAACAATTGGATTATTCTTTGCCATATGGGTCATACAATATTGGCTAAGGTTGCCTGGCAAGGTTAATCGAGTTTGCTGTTAATAAAAGGCTTTTAAGTATGTATGGCTTCTCTAAAAGATTAATAGCAGTCAAGTATGAAAAATGATTGATAGACAAGTAGTCATTAACTGAAATTGCTTTGTACATCTGCACATCATAGTATTAAATAAACTGTTTCTTGCTAGAGATTTTCTCATTAATACATGGTGTGTATTTAGTTCTTCAATTGTCTTACCATTTACAGTGTTGGCCAGTCACAGTGAAAGTTTGACCTACGTACATATCCTGAGTGCCGTGAACTTAATAGAAATTTTTAGCTATTCCCATTGCATACATTGTGATTAGCTTGAATACTGGTTGTGCTTCCTTTCCTGTTGATTTTTGAGTCTTATTGTAGGTTTTAGTGCAGAATTTCGTATCGAAAGGCCCTGAATAAAATGAATTGTGGGAGACTTTTCAACCAGTGCCAAAACTCTCAAAACTGCGCTTAATTTGTTTTCAAAGCTTGAAAGTAAGGAAAAGCCATATAAAAGTCTCAGCTTTGTTTATTTTGGAAACTGACAAAGTGTCCATCCAATGGTTAATTAAAAAAAAAGTCTGCATTTTAAAACTGTATAGTTTTCAGTGTTGTTTTTGGAAACTTTGTATAATTTTTTAATCCATTTAATTAGGTAATATAATCTTGACTCTCGAGTTTTTGGTTATAAAATTTTTATGATAACCATGTTTTACAAATCAATGTATAATAAGTGTACATGAATGAGTACGAGAAATTAGTGTGATATCTTTTACCACTTAATCAGTCATACATATAAAAATAATACTGAAATCACATAAGCAGGTCCAGAACTTTATAAAAATATTTCAGAGAACAAAATCTCTCACCATCTGAGATTCTGCATGATTTTTTTGAGCTTTCTGGATGGTATTGAGCCTGTAAAAAAATTCTGAGTGAGGTCTAATATCTCATGAATTTCCTGAAAGTAGTCAGGCACAGCTTTTGAAGCCACTGATTTGATTGTTTTTTTTATTTTTTACCCAGCTGAAGCCAATGTAGAGTACAGGACTGTTGACCGGCCTTTCTTCTTACCAGCATATACACAAGGAAGAGAAAATACCTTAAAACTGAAGCCAAATGGCATAGCCTCTTCTGAGATAGAGGAGTGGTGACATTTTCTTTACTTTCACAGCTGTGTCTTCCTTGCTGTGAAACAGAAGGCAGGCTGTTTATGAAAAGGTCCAGCACTACCCATTCAGAAAGCTCCACACATCCTGCTCTTTAATTAAATCCGGTTTTTCCTTCCTATGGGAAGTGGAAGCCATTTACTTCCATCACATTCTTGTCCATCAGAAGTCCTGTTGAATTTGTGTCCAAAAGTGATTGCAGTCATAGACTGGAGTTCAGCACTCTGTTTTTGCCTGACTTGGAATTTGTTGATCCTTCCACTTTTACATTTTTAGCTGCTAATCCAAGTGCACCAAAATACATGGCTATGTTACAGCCTTTTAAGTAATTTAAAAGAAAAAAAAATAAAAAAATAAATAGTAATGACAAAATATACAGTCTTCTCCAACCTGGTAAAGTATGGAAACACTCATGGATTTAAACATATTTCTCTTCTGTGCTCTTCAGGCGTACAGATTAAACAAGATTTTGTCAAGCAAGATTACAATCTGTTGTTCCAAATAGTGATTTTTAACTCCGATAAGTTTACAGTCTTTGAGCAGATAATCTGAATGCAGACTTCATGGATATTGAAGACAGAGGGCAGCACAACCTGAAGGTGAATCTGAATGCAGAGTTTGATTTAGCTTCTGACAGTGGCTATTTGGAGCCCAGTGCTGCAAAAGTGACTTTTCAAAAGCTCATAACGTGACCAGAGTTGAGCTGGTTTTCACAGATGGGGTCCACCTAATTTTCAGATCCTTACTTCAAAGCAAAATTGTGCTAGAGCTCTTTGACAAGATGGTCACCACTTTTCTTATTATGGATAGAGCAGTGCATTGTCTGCCCTGGTCTCTTTAGCAGCAATGTAGTGCTTTAGTTGGAAATATTAAAGTAGAAATTTAGAGCAGAAAACCTTGGTCTATCTTTCAGTAGTTGACACTTATATAAGCAACTGAAATCCCCTTAATAAGAACTGTTGGGCAACTTGCATATTGAGGATGTTCCCACTCCCTCTCTGAAGATGATTGCCCTTTTCAAAATGAGTTAAAAATATAGGCAACTTCAAGGATTAAGGAGTAAAAACATTCTTGAATTAACAGCTTCTGGTACATTTAGAAAGCTGGTTTTATGTAACAACATTTGAGAGAAAAAAAAGATGATGAGCTGTCACTTTTTTTTTTAAAAAAGTGACTTCATATTCACCCAAGTGTAGTCGCTCATAACTACTGATTTTTCTGAAGAAGCTTTAAAAATCCAAATAATCATCTTTACAGAAAGGGCACCAGTGCCACAACTGTCTTACTATTCCTTTTGCTCAGTTTGGAATTTTCCTTCTGAATTAACTAGCCCTCAGAAGGGGAGTCAGTGTCTTTGCCGAGGTTTTACAGGTTAGCGGGCCATATGTATGGAATTTAGGGGAAACATTGGTTTGTTCGGTCAGGACTTCTAATGTGTCTGATATACTGAAAACAGGTCTCTGGTATTTGTAGGGTGTTCTGTACTGAGGTTCCCTGCTGCTAAAATACGAACTAATTGGTTATATGAGGCTTAAGTGACATGAGAAACATCTCTAATGTTCAATCAGTGAATACCTATGGTGTATAATTACCATTGCAACAAGCTGAAGTGTTTCTATTAAATGGAATTTATATGTACTCTCTTTTACAATAATCTCTGAGGCTGTAACTTTTAAAAAAGATGACTCAGTATTTAAGGGTGATGACATGTAAATGTCAATTATTCTTTAAAAAACCAACCAAACAAACCTTTGACTCAATTTTAAGTTCTTTCAAATTAGTGATTTCTTTTAACCAAATTTCAGTTGCAATACTGAGAAGAATCTGAGTTGCTGTTCTGCAGTGTTACATTTCTATTAATTTCTATGCATAGTGCCATACACTTTTCTAGTTTTTATTTAACAGTTTGAAAATTACTTTAGTAACTTGGTATCCACAGATGTCTTTGGTATGGGTTTGATCAACGAAAAAGGAATTATGTAAAAGGGTACACTTATGTTAAACATTGTCACCTTTCCCTACCGATGTGATGGGTTCTATCAAGTGTCTCCCTATGTAAAAACAGTGGACTCAACTCAAAAATTTTAAATACCACCTGTGTTTTCAGAATCTACTCAATCTTTCTGCTGTTGTCACTCCATGTTTAGTAGATACATAAATTATGATTTGAGTGCACATTCATAATCACTGCTTTGCTTGTAAAGTTATTTTTCATGATATTAGAGTAAAAACAGGTGGAATGACCTTGCATGGAGTGGGATATCAAAGTTACCATTTTTCTCATTGCCGCTTCATTTTGCATGCTGCAAAAATACTGACAATATTGACAATAATATTGACAGCCTTATTTCCTATTGGGACAGATGACCTACTAGTAATTATTACCTTGTCTCATTTCTACAAGTAAAGTAACATTCTTTGCTGTTCACCTCTCCAGCTTCTTTCCATACTTTACAAAACTTCATTACATACATACATTTAACAAAACCGTTAAAATGTATAAGTACTTCGGGAAGAAGTCTGGAGTTTTAAAATAAGTAGGGAAATCACATTTTTAAGAACTCGAGTATAAACAGATAATAGAAAGCAATGCAGAGTCAAGTTAAAAATGCTAAGATTTACAAAACTAGGTTACACGTTAATTAACTCAATATTTTTAAATGGAAAAATAACTAAATATGAGTCTTTAAATATCTTTTACCTCTTCAACTGAGTTCATAACGGAAGCAGTCATTTAAGTTGTGCCTTGTTCTGTTCTTCCACAGCTTCCTTTTTGCAGAAATCAAAATTCAGTCATTGAAATTACCTTCAAGCAGATACATTTCAAGCAATCGACTGTCATGGGATATATTAGTAAAATAATATTGACCTTCTCTTAGCCAAAAAAAAAAAAAAACAAACCAAAATTGATTTTCATATTAGACAGGCTTTCATACTGACTAAACAAAAATAATTGCAAAAGTATGTGTTAAAATACAAAGGAAAATAGAAATATTCATGGTCACAAGTTCACTAAGCCATGTCTTCATCTGTTGTGAAATGGAATAATACACATTTGGGACTTTATTTGGAATAGTGTAATTGTATTCTGAAAATCTAAAACATTTGCCTTCATCAAGAGTGCTCTTGCCAGTTATGCTACAGTCAAGTTAGGAGGAGATTTATGGACTTACTGAGAGAATCGTTCTAGTCTGCAACATGATCTGTATACTCTCTGTTATAAACTCGAGCCTCTTTTGGGGATGTCATGAGGTTTTGTTCTTTTTTTTTTTGTGGTAGTCTGGATCGGTTTCTGCAAGGAAAATGCCAGATTGCACAGGTGACAGATTGCATCGCTTCCGTACTAGCAGCAAAACCTTTTCACGCTGTTGCTAAATGTGGTCAGATTTGCATTAGGCATAGTGCTATAATTGACCTGTAAGCACTGAATAGTGCATTTTGAATTGTTCTTTTTTTTTTTTTTTTAAATTTGAGTGCCTAATTTTTATGAGTGCATTGGTTCAATAAGAAGTGTCAGATTTAGCTGAGGAGCATTTTAAAGGAGATAGTGTTACACATTTGGCCTGATGCACCGACTGGAAGTCTTACTGAAAAACCATAATATAATGTAATTAATAATTTGCCAAATTTACTATGTATTCTTTAGCTGGAGGTCTCATTCTATTAGCGAACCAGGTTTTGCCACTTTACACCCCTAATCAATTTAGGTTTGGGTGTTGGGTTTTTTTGTTGGTTTGGTTTGGTTTGGGTTTTTTTTTTTTTGGTTTTTTCTAATTGAAGAGCAATTCAGGTATCCTTAAACCTTAGCTGTATACTAAATGAACTAGGGTCATATCAGCATCTTACTTCATGTCTGTGGTTAGCCCCAGGGACAGAGAGAACCCTCAGTAGGGTTCTTTGTTGTTGTTTGGCAGTTATTCTGGTAAGATGGCAAGATGTGCTTGATCTTTTCCAGATGCATCTTTTTAGCTCTTAATGAGGTCCATGTGTTGAGGTGAAGCCTGACTTCATCTACACCCCCCCCCTCCCCCCCCCGCGCCCTTTGCCCCTTAACAAGCAAACAGGTGAAAAATCAGTTGAGCAGTTTCCATTCTGTTGAGACCCAGGTATCCTTTTGAGGTGAAGAGATGTGTTCTTCCCCTTTGCCTCCCCCCTGGAATATCAGACATTTAGTCCTGACTATTCTCTTAATACGAAAATATTGGAAGCTCAAAAACTGGGTATGCCTTCATGTGAGCAGTTGGGCAATAGTGGGAGAAAAGAGCTATGTGAGTGAAAGAATGCTGTTCTCAGAAGACATACCACACACTTTTCTTTCCCTATACCTATTTATTCCTGTACAGGAACTCATGGCACCAAAGATTAAATTTCTTTGCAAATATTTTCTAAGCCAGTCTGTCATTCCAGTTTTCTGCTTCATGGAGAAATGGTTTTAGCTGCTATTTTCTTAAAGAAATAATGCTTCTCTATAGTGTGAGCATTAAAATGGAAGGGAGCACTGGCTACCCTTCAGAGACCCTGACTGCTGTGACTAACTGGTGGCCATTTTCTTTCTTTTGTCTTGGTAAACCTCAAAGCTATTTATTTGCTTAGTGTTTCACTGATTTCAAAAGAAAATTAATTTCTCTTTTGTTTTTATGTTACATTATTTGCTAGAAAGTTAAAATATACTGCATTTCTCACAGTTAAATTTATTTTTGTTCTCTATCCAAGCTGGATAATGGAGATGAGCAAGCAGCCCAAATCAGACGTGAACTAGATGGTCGACTACAATTGGCAGAACAAATGGCAAGGGTAAGTGGTTGCTTTCTTGTATCAAAAATAAATCTTCATATGAGATTCAGTGGGGTGATCTGTAGAGTGTGCTTCCTGTTTCTGATTCTAAAATTAAGCAGATCCTTTGAGAACAGTCTGGCAGATGAACTTCTTTCTGCTCTGGAGTATCTGTGTCAACACAGTTAGGAAGAAAGCAAGGTTTGGTTTTGGGAAATCATGCTGTGTGATCCTATGTTTCCTTCATCAGTAATTCCAGTTTTCCTCAGTTTTTACATTGGAGTTGAAAAAAACACTTAAAAAAGAGGAAAGATCTTTAAACAACAGTCTGTCTCATCTATCTTTTGCGTTGGCATATTATTATTTGAGTGATCCTCACAGGATAAGGTACAGTTTGAAAAACACTCCTAAGGGTTTCAGAATGTTTTGCTAGAGAACCCTGTACCTTGTCCTGTGTTTTTAATCTCTAACTATAAATTACTTTTTAATTCTTTTTTTCTTTTTCAGTCTGTAATACACTAGCACTGTGGTGCTGTAACTAGCAAGACCACCAGACTTGCTGCAGGTGTTTTGGGTCACAGTCAAATTGCTTGGTCTTTGTTATTGAAACAAAATCAAATGTAAAGGTTTTATTGTAAAACATTTTATGGCATGCCTTGTAACAGACAATGATAAAAATTTTCTGGTTTAGCAACAAGATACCTGTCTTTGCAGACAATACATGGAAAGCAGTGTTTCTTTCTCATTTATCTGTAAAACATATGTTTTAGAATAATTTGCATTTTTGTTTAATCTTGAATGATGTTCTCCCAAGCACCCAACGTCCAATATTTGGAGAAACAGTGCATAAAATTGGTTCTATACGTGTTCATACATGCATTATATTTGTGTATATGTTCCTTCTTTGTTATAAACACAATATTTAAATACTTTAAAAACTTATTTTCAAGTTCTTTCTATTGTTTACAACAGAGATTATTATTTAAAATAATCCCATATGTAATAATTCAACATTACTTTCAAAAGGAATAACCTGTTATTAAAAACAAAGGTAAACAATGAAGGGAATTTCTTGTCATGATTGTAGTTCAGCAGCTTTGTATTAGAAGCATGAATGTAATTGACTTATTTTTGGTAGCATGGGAAATGGATGAAGTAACAAAATTATTATTGGACAGGTCATTTTGTCAATTTATAAAATATTTGAAAGTAGCATTAAAGATATATTATCAATTACTATGCTTCAAACATTTGTATTAAAAATACTTAATGTGTAGTTATTCAACCTGAGTTTCTGGTTAAATGATTTAGGGGAGTGCACAAAGTTCTGTTTGTAATTTATTTCTTCTTATCAAAATTATCTGTATTTATGGGACAGGATTAGCCTTCTCGTTACTGTTTTGGAGACATAAAAATAGACACTGGAATTATGACTTTATTGTGTCTTAAGTGAAAGCAAATCAGTAAATTATTATGACATATAATGAGGGATTTTGTTTTCCTCCTTAACTTTTAAAATGTATTTTCCAAGGAAAGAAAATTCCCAAAATTCGTAACAAGGGAAATGGAGAACATGTACATAGAAGAGCTGAGGTCTTCGGTGAATTTGCTGATGGCAAATTTGGAAAGTCTGCCAGTGTCTAAAGGTGGGCCAGAATTTAAACTGCAGAAGTTAAAGCGGTCCCAGAATTCTGCATTCCTGGACATGGGAGATGAAAATGAAGTTCAGCTGTCGAAGTCTGATGTGGTCCTTTCCTTCACATTAGAGGTAATCACAAATTTTACAGAAAACTTTTTGATGGTTTAAATTGCTAGAATATCTGTCTTGATACTTTTTTTAAATAGTCCTTTCTTGGTAACTTTAAAATTTTATGTTAAAGAAGTAAATTACGCTTTGTTTTTTTGTAATTGGGATTTAGAATATATCTCCATGATGCATTTTCCAGTGTCCAAATGAGGAAAGCTGATTGCATTTCCCTGAAAACAGAATACTTTATTTTTTGAAATGTGAGGTCATAGTTGCATAATTTCACATTTCTTGAATATAAACATATCCATTTCACATTTGGGGCGGGGGCTTAACTAAACTGTAGGGCAACCAGCAAAATCCCCACCAAGGGCTGCTGCACAGGCATATGAATGAACAGGCAATCTACAACATGTCTAAGCATTAGGACAGTGAAAAACTCGATGAAAATTTCAGGATGGGGGTAAAGTGGCCAGGGTTCATGCTGCCACTGCATGTTGTTATTACAAACAGCAAAAGTAGCTTATAACATTTATAATGTTGTGATGGAAGTGGACCTTGCTGACTAAGGTCACAGACTCTCATGAGCGTCACTGCAAATAACAGTGACTCTTTTTACAAGTTCGATGATTACTCAAGTATCTTGTTTGCAGAAATTTTTTTAAAAAAATATTATAATAGTGGGAGACAACTTATTTATATTCTTCAGCTGTTAGACAGTTTCAGAAAAAGAGAAGCATTTAGGAAGCTTTTTATCAGCTAATGAGCTAATGTACATTCAATAGTGACAGCTTCCTTTGGAAGGAATGAAATGCAACCTTTTTCCATTGCTTGAATTCAGAATTGTTTCCAAATTAAAATTTATTGTGCAATTAAGTTGGAAACTCAGGAAAAGAAGTATCAACATAAAAGTGAATAAACATGAAGTCTGCATTCAGCAAGGACATACATTTGGTATGTGGAAAGACTGTAAAGGCAGTATCATATAAAGGGATCTCTAGTGCAGTCTCTCAGTGATCACTGGTCACTTTGCCAGCTACTTGAATTCCTGGACCACAAAAGATGGAAAAGAGAGATGGCTATTTTGTTTTCCCTGTTACTATTTATAAAGCATAATAGGAAGTGTTGATAACTTATGAGTAACATAAAAATGTTCTAAATGATCAGTGACTGTCATCTCACTGTAATATTTACAAACTAGCAATTTTACAAGACATTTAATTATTACTAAGGTTCTGTGAGTTTTAAAGTACAAAGGATTTTACAGCTAGGGGTGAAATCTGGCTTAACTTACCTGAATTGGAGCAAAGTGGCAAATTTGTGGAGTGTTTAATAGCAAAATATTTTAGTAGTTGCTTGCTGACCTGAGAAACCAATTGCTCTGAGACCAAAAGTAATCTTTACTTCTGGCACCTTTAAAACAACTGAAACAAATGTTTGTTTATATGTAAAGTTCAGTTGAGGACAGCTTCTCTTGCTGATGGGAGGACATTTTTCCCAGTTTCTTTGCATAGGCCCAAATGGAACTGGCAAGAAAAGCACCTTTTCTAAAGCAAGCAGGGGAACCTGACTGTCTTCTCAAGTCTTCTTTGAATTAGAAGCATCTGAAGTGCAAAAATTCCAATAATTTCACACTGTGACAAGCTGTAAGATTTATAAAAAGAAGACAGCATTTACCATAGGGCTGCATTTGGCTTTTCTGAGCTATAACTGAATAGTCTAGAGGAGGTGAAAATCTATGGGATCTGCCAAGCTCGTAATTTCCCTGGTGGTGAAAACTCTCAGGGCACAGCTGGTAAGAGTGGCTTTTCCCCTTTATCTTCTCCCTCTTCCCCATATGCACACTGAACCTGACTGTAAGTACTGTGCTGGGAGAAGGAAGAGATGTTTGTAGTGGGGAAGAAAATTACAGGGGCTGATAGCCATGCTCTGACCTGCCTTCTGCTCAGTACACCACCAAATCACTTCTGAGATTAAAGGGTTGCAACCTCCAGTGGCACAGCACCATGGTTTCCCTTCCAAGATGTGATCAATGTACTTACTTGTTTACAGTCTGACTTAGTAACCTATTCGGTCTATAAATATTCACTTAGATGACTGATTAAAAGATACATTTCCTCATGCATTAAGATTTAGAATTATATTCACAATTTGGGCTCAAACTGCACCACTGACATTTAAATTATGTTTGGAGTGAGGTTTTGGTCATTGTCCAAGTAGAAGGAGACCAAAAATTTCAATTCCTACTATATGTTGTTGAAAGTGGGGAAAAAAGACAAAATCAAAACTCTGTCTGTTGAGATTTGAATGAGTGAGCTTTGAAACTTCAGGGATTTGTTCCTATTTTTTCTTCTTTTTGCCTGTGTGGAGCTTAGTACTGCAAGAGCTGTGCTATATAATTTTTTCTGAAGTATAAACTATTTCCTTTATTTTCCTCAGATTGTTATAATGGAGGTACAAGGTTTAAGGTCAGTCGCTCCAAATCGTATTGTTTACTGCACCATGGAAGTGGAAGGGGGTGAGAAGCTTCAGACGGACCAAGCAGAAGCTTCCAGGCCACAGTAAGCCACTCTGCTGTTGCTGGATCCAGTATCTCTTACCTTCATATCATGGGAGAGCTTGTCTGATTCTTAACAGGTTTTACATTTAACTTAGTGCTAGGTTATATAAAGTTTTTTCCTGGGTTATTATCTTAAATTCTTTCTGAGAAATAAAAATAGAAATAATAGTTATTTATGATGAAGTAAGTACAAAGTGTGAATGCTGTCCAAATGAATGCCACTGAATGTGTGGGTGAGGAAAAGAACTAGAGGCTGCATCCTCCGAAAATACCAAGCTCATGATAGATGTTAGCCTGAGGTGATTTTAGGTATTCTAGGTTAATGTGCAGGTGGCCTTGTGGAGTGTAACTTGTACAATTGGTGGGAAATCAATACTCAGTAATCAATCTTGACAAAGCTTGCTCACCTGCTGAGCCTATTTCATTTTAAATTATAGGATCCACTTCTTTCAATTAAGTTTTGATGGAGGCAGTCAGCAAACTGACTTAGAGGGGAAAACATCATGCCATCTATAGTTCAACCACTTAGAGTGGCAGAGAGGAAGAAATTAAATTGGTTGATTTGTTTGACCTACACACAGTCTTCAGACACTTTTCTCTCTGTTAAAATGTCATTTGGAATCTTTTGTAGATAACTTTCCAGACAGCATGTTGGGGTTTTAGTGGCACCATAGTGTGCCTTGTGAAAAACAATTTAAAAATTGCAGTTGTTACAATATGTGATAAAACGTCTTCTATGGAATTGGAGTGGTAGTTTCTGTTCTGTTCAGATCACAAAGACAGACTTTTGTTAGGCAAAATTATTAACACAGTTTTATCTGTCTCATCTGGGGTTGGGAGTAGGAGGAGATCTAATTTGGTGGACTTTCTCCTTGCTGCAGCAAATTTCCTTGGCAAGCAAGCCAGCAGCCTACTCCACTAACGTATTCAAACAGCTTTGCAGAACATTAAATATGCGGGACAAGATGTAAAATCATTTGTCACAGTCCCTGGCTGTATTCCTTTTCCAAGGCATAGGAATGCTTGTTCTTTTCATTTGCACGTGCTATGTGAGGACCTTCTAAAAGGAACAGCAGTGCAAAAGACACAGAGAGGTCTTAAGTGGGTATGAAACATCACCTACTCATTTTTGGACCTATTGGGGCATTCACTGGAGTCTCAGGGTCCCATGAGAGTCACAAGGCTTTCTCATGGATGACACATCTCCACACATTCCTTTGTCTTCAAACTCATAGTTGCTGTAATGCAGGTTCCTGCAGTGAGTGCCAACAGCCTTTGCCTGCTGTCACTGCCAGGGTACTTGTTTCTTCTAATGGTGCATCTCTCATTTTCCTCACCCTTGAATTTGCCAGGGTCTGTTTCAAATTAGAATCATAGAATCAGTTGGGTTGGAGAAGACCTCCAAGATCATGAAGTCCAACCCTTGGTCCAACTCCAGTCCATTTACTAGATCATGGCACTCAGTGCCACGTCCAATCTCAGTTTAAAAACCTCCAGGGATGGTGAATCCACCACCTCTCTGGGCAGCCCATTCCAATGCCTGATTACTCTCCCTGGAAAGAATTTTTTTCTGATCTCCAACTTAAATTTCCCGTGGCAGAGCTTAAGCCTGTGCCCCCTTGTCCTATTGCTGAGTGCCTGGGAGAAGAGACCAACCCCCACCTGGCTAGAACTTCCCTTCAGGTAGTTGTAGAGAGTGATGAGGTCACCTCTGAGCCTCCTCTTCTCCAGGCTAAAGAACCCCAGCTCCTTCAGACTCTCCCTATAGGATTTATGTTCCAGTCCCTTCTCCAGCCTTGTTGCTTTTCTCTGGACCTGCTCCAGCACCTCAATATCCTTCCTGAACTGAGGGGCCCAGAACTGAACACAATACTCAAGGTATGGCCTCACCAATGCAGAGTACAAGGGAAGGATCCATTCTTGATTAAGCCATGATGTCGTTGGTGTGGATCTTCAAATCTCCCTAAATCACCTAGAATATGCAATTTTTTTTAATCTTGGGCAGATTATTGTCTTTCCAGAAAACAGTCTATAGATGTTAAGGGTTTTGTTTCTCTCTAGCTGTTTCCAGATATAGTGAATAAAGCATAAGAGGGATAGTTCACAGTTAGTTCATGGTTTACTTTTTACATACTGAGGGCTGCAAGTTGAGATAAAGATTGTAAAATCAATCGGAAGGTATACAACATGTATAGATGCATCCAGTAAAAGTTAATGACAGATTACTTGATTTTCCTACCTGTCAAAGTAGAAGCTTTGTGAAAAGGAAGTTCCAGAAAAGATGGAGTCAAAACAAGAACAACTAAAATATTTCTAGGAAAAAGTGTAGTGTAGACCTTATAAACTGATTTAAGATTTCAGGTATGAGTTGATTCAGTATGCGAGAAAGACAGATTGTGGGCTATTCCATGTAATAGTGTATGCTGGTGTATGAACCAAACTTATATGGATTTGTATGGAAAAAAATAGTATCTTTAGGAGGTGAATTTTCAAGAGATGTCCCAAACTACACACTAGAGGGACAGGAATGGGAGTTCCTGGTGCTGTCCTATAAAACAGTGTAACTTGAAGGGGCACAGCTTTCAGAGGTCTGAAAGCTATCTAGTTCTTGTACTCTCATGAGTTGTACTCTCTTCCACTTCTAGCAAGAGCGATTAGAAGACTGTGGCATACAGTATGATTATAGGCATATAGAAACATAGTTTGTGAGCACATATAAGAGATGTTGTTTGAGGCAATGGGGGAAGATATTAAATTAGAAAAGCATGAAATTAGCAAATTATGGGCAGAAAGTAAGAAGATGGAGGAAGTTGCCTATGGAACAGGACATCCTTTCTTCCACAGTCTAACTTTTCTGTTAGAGCCAAATCAGGTTTTCTTGGCAGTTGCTATGTTTGCTTTTATTGATTGGTGACAGAGGCAAAGAGGGCTTATCAACATTTAATCAAAAGTTATGCTGGTGGAAGAGAACCTAGAAAATACTGTTGTAGGCAGGAGGAATCCCCAGGTTTCAGAAAACTTAAAGCATCTCTTTTTTTTCTCTGCCCTGTCCCAGCCTGTATCCAGTTCTTCTAAGATCTTTTTAGTTTTATGATCAACACATCCCATCTACCTCCTCTTGCATACCTGCTTCTTCCAGCCCTCATCACTATTCTGTGATAGGGACCTGCCAGGGTGATCGGGAGGGTCAGTCCTTGGGTGAAGGGTTGGATGCTCTTCTGGAAAGAGGAGATATAAGAGGAGGTGGAAACAGAAGTTACTTTCTGCTGCTGTTGATGCTAGTAATGGTAATACTACTGGGAAGAAAGATGCCTCCTTTGTCAGCAGTGGGCAAAGTCATGTTTGTAGAGGCCAGTGATCATGTTTGTAGAGGCCAAGCTCAGACAGTTGGAGTCTCTTTTCTGATCCAGAAGAACCAAGTTGTCACAGGCTTTGGCTACTGCCTACTTTGCCTGTTACTGGACTTGGCTCCTTACTGGTATAATTTTCAGTACTGTCTTTCTAATATGAAGGGAAAGTTTCAGCGAGGCTGGAGGAGATCATAACTTCATATTTTATGTAGGATGTGCAGCTAGAAAAGAGTACCAAAGCTCTCATATTAAACATAGAATGAGATAGTGATGAACAGTGAATGATTGCCAGCAGCCTGCTGGGGGAGACTGCTGGCAAGAGCTCCAAATTATGTGCTTGTCACATTTTTCTGTAGTCAGTTTATTCATTTGAACTGGTAGCTACATTTGTGGGGAAAAAAAGCAGTATAAAGAATTATTTATGCCTATTTTTTCATCAGGAAAACATCAGTGTATGCAGTGCAATGCTACTACTCAGTCAGGAGTTCCAAAAGCTTTGACAGTGAAAAGGAGAAAACTCGATACTCAAATGAATGCTTCAAAATGCCACCGCAAGCCTGTGTCATCTTAGAGGAGAGATCAATGGAAACATGAGTCAAGTGTAGATTTAATTCACAGTTCACTATTCCAAAATGATGAATATTTTCTCAATTATTTTTATGAATCTATATAAGTATTCCTCTAAATCCCTGAATGCCTGTCTTTGTTTAAAGACAAATGTTGGGGCAGGAACTCCAATTAAATGAACTCCCTCCCCTTTTATTCCCTCCCTAATATAGAGAGACAAAAAATGCAAGGATGTTATAAATAAAAAAATAGCAGTTTACCAACAAGGAAAAATAGTAGCTCTACAAAGATACGAGGGAAATGGCTTACCCACAAAAAAGAACCAAATGCACCACATCACGTTGTCCCCTGGGAGCAAAGGGGACAGAGAATGGCAAAGGCTCTTCCCTGTTAACCACTCCCATCTGTCCAACTAAAGAAAAGAAAACAGGATATCACAAATATTCTGAGTTCTGGAAGGGACCCACAAGCATCATGGAGTCCAGCTCCTGACCCTGCCCAAGACCATCCCCAAGAGTCACACCATGTGCCTGAGAGTGTCATCCAAACACTTCTTGAACTCCATCAGGTTTGGTGCTGTGACCACTTCCCTGGGGAGCCTGTTCCAGTGCCAAACCATCCTCTGTATGAAGAATCTTCTTCTAATATCCAGCCTAAACTTCCCTTGGCACAATTCCAGGCCATTCCCTCAGGTTCTGTCACTGGTCACCACAAGGAAGGGATCAAAAACCCAGGAAAACTGTTACTCACAAGGAGTTACATGACTAAACTGGCCATTCTATGTCACCCTGTTGGGTTCAGGTCTTAACTGCAGCCATGGTTTTAGTTCGGAGTCTCCTTGTTCCCTGCCACATGTTGCCTCTGGCGTGCTGTGCTGGCCTGCTTGGCTTGGCTGGGCTGCAGAGCCGTGGCAGGGGCTGCCGGCACAGGCAGTGGTTCCACGTGGACGAGGCAGCAGCTCCCAGCTCTGCTGCTGTCCTGGCCAGGTGGGGATGGTTTCTGCCAGCAGCTGAGACCCTGGATCAACTCTGACCCTGCAAAGCCCTTTCTGAAACTCCCTGCACTGGGTGGGTTGAGTGGCCCCTTCAGATGAGGCAATGGTATGAACATTCATCACCACAGCTGCTTCTCCTGGCTTGTAACCGTAACAAGGCCACTGTAAGAGTAATAAGGACATTAGAAACTAAGTTCTTTCCTAAAAGGGAGGTCCTCAGAGTTCCTGGAAGGAGAGCTTAGATTTTATCATTAATAAATATGGTTTGGTTTCTTAATGCTTCTAACACCTGTGTTTCTCTCTCTTTGAATAATAATTCTGTGAGTTTATATTGAAGTGCTTCATTTTCTTTCTTAGTGAGCTAAATAAAGCACTGTTTATATGTATGTATGTATCTTACTGAGTAATGGTTATTCTAAAATGCAAATGCTGTAGAACAATGTAGTTTTCCTGAGCTTCTGTCTTGGATAGTTGTACAAACAGATCAGTTACCCAGCTTCACATGCAAACCTGGAAAAATTTTTATTACTGCCTGTCAAATATTTCTTTGTCCCTTCCATCTGTTTCCTGCCTTTTAGCCCTGGTGAAAATCCTTCCAACATAGCCTGTGACCTTTTCTTCCAAAGATGAGTAAGCAGAGCCCGCAGAGGGTCTCTTCAGTTGTGTGAAGCTTTGCATAACTTTGTTGCTGTGACACCACAGGGGGTCATCTGAAAAAATCCATTGCTAATTTCATTTTTCAAATGTTACTGATGTGGTTTTGTTTTTAGTCCTCTGGAGTCTGATGTCCACATATTTTCTTAAAATTGATTTTTAGTCATTCTGAATATTGAAATAGTGTGATTTCTGGAAAGTGTCACGTTTTAGGTATGTATAATCGTGCCTAAAGATGAAAGATGGGAATATGCTATCTTCTAGCACAACAAGTGACATTCTTTGTCACATGTCTGTGCGATAGGAAAAGAATTTATCTAGCATGAAGAGAAAATTTTTATAGAGCCAGGACATTCTTCATGTGAACAAGACAAAAAAGATGATCATATTTTGCTGCCAGTGATTGCATAATCTTAATAAAAGGGCTATTACAGATTAGAAGTATGAGAAGAATACATGATTAAATCTGACTAGAGGAGGCAGAGAACCTTGGTCAGTAATGCACAACTAATGGAAATGCTGCTCACATTATTTTTATGACGTACTCCACCGTAGTTTAATTCCATAAAGTATTTGAAGTATGAGAACTTGTGGACACATTATTAAAGATCATGCAGCAAAACTTTCATAAAGCAGTTTAAAAATCAAAAAGGAATAAAAGGGCTTATTTCTAAAATTTGAAGCTTCTTTAAATGACCTGTTAGTTACCTTTCTTAGTAGTATATTTTGAGGGTATGGCCTAAGATGACATTTCTGAAGGGAAAAAGGATAGAAAACTTTTATAACGTGTGACAATCATGTTCCAAACACCAGATAGTTTTTATTTCTTCATCTTCATCATAGTCTCTGCAACTTTCTAATTTTTATTTTTGATTGAGGGAAACAAAAAGATGATAATACTTAAAACTGTCTCCTAAGTTTTGGTTGCATGATAGAGATGTACAGTATGTAAGGGAAGAGAAGCACAGCTACTCTAACCACCCACTACTGCTCTGTGTCTGGTACATCTGCATAAATAAAACTTATTATCATCACTAATACTATAATTATACTGTTAATTTTTTATTTTTCTGTAGTCATTTGTTGTTTGCATGTGTAGGAATCTATGTTATTGCTGTTACGCAGGAGAAAAAAGTAGAATAACAAGTTATGCCTGCCTCATATTGCTTTGATTCTTAAGTAGAAAATGAGAGAATAAACATAGAAAGACAGGAGGGGCAGAAACACAAGTTTTGGCTGATCAGAGAGAGTAATCAAACTCTTCTGTTGCTGGCAAGTCAACCAACATTCCTTACAGTTTGGGCTTTGTTCTTTATCTAGAGTGCTTTTTTAATTGAAAAAGTATATCTTCACATGGAAAAATGAGATTGCAGTTTTAGTGTCTGATTTAACTGTGCTTATCTTGCTATTGATATGCTTCCTATTGTATCTTCTGAGAATAAATTCTCTTTAGGACTTAGCTTTTTGATCAGGGTCTTTCCCTTGATGCATTTCATGCGTTCTTTTGACTATTATCTCTGAAAATTTTTTACTTATAGAAGAGTGCAACAAAATCTGGTGTTAATCTCACAGAGGATAAAAAAGTAGAAATGTTCTTCGTACTTTTGGCATGCAGACATTTTCTTTAAAACTTAAATACACTTTATGCAACATTTACAAAACTGAGGTTTTATGATATAGAACCTCTGTGTATTATTAGTAAGATTGTTTCAGAGGCTAAAGCTTGAGCAACATCATTTTGTTGATGTACACAATACTGAAAACTTAGTGAAGGTGAACATGATCCTTTAAGAGTATTTTGGAATTTTAGGGAGATGGCTGTGGTCATGACAGAAAAGAAAGCGTGTCTGCTTTCATAAACTAGGTTTGATTGAGTTGCATAACAAATATTATTATTTTCGCTAGGATTCATTTTTATATCTCTAAAGGGTAAATTCCATCATTTTTTTCATCTTGTCATAAGTCAGTATATGTGCAATTCACAAAATAAGGTGGAATAAACTGCCTTTCGTACAACTGGGTGCTATGATGAAATATCATATATATTGATCTAGTATTCAGCTGTTAAGAGGAAAAGAAGAAATTGACAGTAGGAAATTATCTGGTGTTTTCTTGGTTCTGCAACGGAAATGGTGGAGAAGAAAAACATACACATTTATCCCAGTCTGTGTTCTGGATTAATGATGGAACAGTTTCACAA
The DNA here is from genome assembly GCA_013396695.1 of Sakesphorus luctuosus. Taxonomy (NCBI): domain Eukaryota; kingdom Metazoa; phylum Chordata; class Aves; order Passeriformes; family Thamnophilidae; genus Sakesphorus; species Sakesphorus luctuosus. The sequence continues at coordinate 925,002 of VWZD01013037.1, forward strand.
AAGGAATATGGGATCAGCTGAAAATATATGTGACAGTTTTATTCAGTTATTCTTCCTTGTCTTGATGATATGTTCTTTCATTGATCACTATTTTACATTATCTAAGAAATTTTTCATCTCTCATTGCAGAGAAGTACAAATTACAGACTCTTAATATTAAAAGAGATTTGAAACTCCACTGGGTAATAACCTGAGAAACCTGATTTTAGCTGGCCTTCCTCTGCACAGGGTTTGAACTAGGTGACCTCCAGAGTCTCCTTTCAGCCTAAATTTGATGGTGATTCTATGAATAACTCCCAAAATAGTCTATCTATCCGAGGCACTTGTGAAAGCTGCCATTGTTAAAGGGTATACTCAGTTTTCAGATGAAGATAAGCATGTGTTATCGGCTTAGCCAGGCCTAAATTTAAGCTTTAGTTTTCAGAGTAGGCCTTAGATTATCAGTTGACTCGAGTTGGGTCAGTCAGCTGACACTGACTGCTACTGGCCAATGGTATTCCATACCATATCCTGACATCACCTCAAGTACAAATGCAGTAGAGTAAGAAGAGTTCTCTCAGTTCCCATCATGGGCAAGGTAGAGACAGGACACGCTGCCACTGTCCTGCTGTGCTGGGCCTTGCTGCTGCTGCACTGCTGTGTTGCATTTTGTTTTAGTTTGGGGAAGAAAACATTTTATTATTATTCTGTCTTTCTTTTCCTCGCTAGGTATCTTTTGGAGTGCTTTATGGATCCGGAGTGATGGGATCTGTTTTCAGTGGAAAGTAGAGGATTGTTGTTAAATCTAACTATTGTAGTTTACTTTTAATTTTCTCTCTTCTATGCAAAATATAAAAATCTTCTATTTTAAGTGTTAGTTCTATGGGGTTTTTCCCCCTCAGGATTTACTGATAATTTTCTCTGTTCTGTATAAATATATAACTAGTTAAGTTCAAGTGTCCAGTTTTTTTTTAGTTTTCTCCCTTTTCTCTGTGAGGGAGGAGAGAGCTTTGTCCTTTGGTTTATACTTGGCATTTTGCCAAAGTATTCAAATCAAAACAGGATGGTATGAAGGAAATTGGGGTGAGAGGAGATAATTAAGGTCAGTTGTATTCTCTGCTCTATTTGGATAGTTAACAATAAACATAATCCATCATCAAGGCATATATTGGGGTATATAATATATATGTCCTGTATAACATCTAGAGAGAGTGGCACTGCTGGAAAGAATAGCTGGTTTGGGGTATCTGTCTACTTTTAAAATGTAAAATGACATTACATGTCTCTTCCAAGACTGATACCAGTTTTATTTCACAGTGCATTTTGAAAATCTTTGGTTTGGAAGCTGCATGTCCCACTCTTACACCTTTTCACTTTAAACAATCAGGGCTTGGAGAAAGACTGTTTATATGCTGCTTAATGTACATGATGTATCTGTTTCCAGTCTCATTCCCACCTGATCCACAGGAAATGCAACTAATATTTTGCAGACAGATATGAGCACTCTCTAACATTGCACTAAAGCATCTGTGGATGTGTGGTCCAGCTTAAAACTGGAAGGCATTTGGCTATGAGTGGTGTGGAGCCAAGCTAATTAAAGCTTGCTTATAAGAAAAATATTTTGGATCAGGCTAATAAACCTCATCCTAATACAGCTGTATTGTCTCTGCCCAGGTCAAAGTGAAGGCAAAGGCAGCCTGTAAAGTCTCATCTAGAGCAACAGTGGTCTCTCAAAAAAAAAAAAAAAAAAGGTGGGATTGAGAAGAACTACCTCAAATTTCTCTTTAATTTTGATGTGATCAGAATGTCCTGTTTTACATTTTCAAAATATGCTATTCTTGTATCTTGGTTTGAAGACACCTTTCAAAAATTTGCTTATTATTTCTTGCAATTCTAGCAATACTATACAAGTACGTGGAAATTAATTGCTAAACATTTTACTAGATAGTGTTAGAATTGGAACAAATTTTACAGTTTTATTGGTTTTAGTTTGTTGTTTGGGGTAAAGAAAAAACTTGAGGGAAAGGGTTTGAAAGAAAGAAGTTTTTGCTTTTGAATCCTTTTCAGGCTAAGAATACTTTATACATATCACATTCTTATGACATTCAGAAAACTGCTTTTGACCCTACCATGGGCAGACTCTTCTCTGCTGTAGCTGTGTTTGTATGTGCATTGATCCTCAGAGGTGTCAAGAGGTCCAGTACTTTTAGAATTCAGAATATTCCTCTGAACAGATGAAGAAAAAATATTTATAGATCTTGAAATTTCTTCCTAACTACATATCATTCAGGTATGAGTCTACAGGTTAATATGCCTATTTGAAAGCAATACCACAAGACTGAGAGTAGGAGGACAGCAGAAACAAAGGCAGAATAATGTGGGCAGCTGATAAGAACAGTAGGAGTCAGAAAGAGTAGTACAAGGGCTTTCAGAATAGAATATACCAGTTGGTGTGATGCCAGCTGGAATACTGAAATTGTCTGATTTGATTCCTGAGTCTTCCCTGATAGACTGTGTGGGCTCAGGTAGGTCAGTTTGTTTATGATTTTTCCCCCCACATCTCTAGACTAAGATGACAGCATCTGCCTGCTTCATCAAAGTATTGTGAGTTTGTCAATGTTTGGAGAACATTTTGAAAGTTTAAAGTGTTACACAAATACTAAGTAACATGAAATAAATAGGGGTTGCAACTTTCAACAATGTTGTGATGGATTAATAATTATGTTTTTCAAGGTTTAAGTGAAATAAATATGCATATAGAAATTTCAAGAGCATAAATGACCATATCTTGCCTTTGTGTCATGCATGTTTTGTAACAGTCACCCTAAAACCCCTTAATTTTGCTGCTGAATCCACAGAAAAAGGAAAAAAAAACCCAAACATTTACCCTTTCTGAGTGACTGTACTAGACAGTGGCACAATGATGCCTTCAGAAATCAAATGGTGAGCTACTTTGCGTGCAGCTAAAGATTTTATAAGGGAAGTTCTGAAGACTTGATTTGTTAGTCTGCATTTCAAACCACTAGTGTGCCAAGTTAAAAGTGCCCATAAATATGGAAATAAATGTTAATGGTGAAAGACAGTGCTGTAGACCCTGCCTAGGTGGAATCAAAGGTGACGCTTAAAGGCAATTGCATGACTCTTCATCCTTATACCAAGACTTCCCTTTTACCTGTATTTTTTTCTTC
>VWZD01013037.1:930517-990716 GCA_013396695.1 Sakesphorus luctuosus
ATTATGGATTTGCTGTCAATTACAATGCTGATGCAGCAACTGGCTCTCTCTCACACACATTTCTCTCTCTGCATACATGTAGTTGGAGTTAGTAATATGCGACACTTCATTAATTCCACACTCACACAATCCTTCACTAAAACCAGAACATTTGTCAGACCTGTATTTAAAGTGTTTGCAAGTATCAGTGTAGTCAGATGTGTCAGGGAGATGCTGAGCCACATCTGTCCTTTTGTTTCCTGGACTTTCATCTCATAACTTGCACTATGAGTATGGTTTCTAAAGTGAGGATCATAGATAGCTATTCTTCTAAGGTTAAAGTTCATTTCTAAAAAAAGTACAAACAGCAAAGTTGGTATAGATATTTGAAATAGTTGAGACACAGAGATGTTACAGAGAACTCAACATTCAATTTCCGGTCCATCTTCAAGATGGGCAAAGAAGAAGTGCTGATAAATCTCTTACTCATGTGGAGCAGTTAAGACACCTAACAAACTGGCTTGAGTGGGTCTTCCTGCTCATTCCAGCTCTGTACACACCCCTGTATGGATAGGAAATAAGAAAACTCTTCAGAAGACTTCCTAAGGTAATTTGATGACTAGTTAGGAAACTTGTTGAGATACATATATGCAGTAGAGTTAAACTGAGAATCAAACTTATAAAGGTGCAAACGGAGGCACCAAGGAGACCATTACAGTCTGGTACTGGTTTCAAAATGGAGATTTTGTTATAGCTGAGGAAAATAAATTCCTGATGGTGTAAAAATTCTGTAGACTTGATATTTTATCAGAAAGGAAATATTCTAGTAAATAGGACTAAAATAAAATTCCTATGTATTTGCTTGGAATAATGAATTTTATAACATTCATTCCCATGATCTCATAAAGAAAAGTTTTGACTAACAGTGGAAAACCTGAGATTGAAATTTGCTGCTATTCCCAGTGTATGAAATGTGTTCCAAACTGAAATAGAAAAATAAATTTGCTTAGAGGGGTTTCTGTGACACAGTGATAAATCTGTAGCTGAAATAAACATTCACCTTCTTGCTGGTACCAGGTACTTTTGCAGGGAAGGGAAATAAACTTTGGCAATGGATTCTGTCACTAATTATGATATCAGCCCACATACATCTGACAGCAGCATAAATATGGTGAAAATACTGGGGCTTATGGTTAAGAATGAACAAACATCAAATCACTGCAGTTTCAACAATAAAGAGAATGAGTAGGTAAAAACAGAAAAATTAGGTACACAAAGGAAAATTATATAGCAAAATGAGAACCTGAAGAAGTAGATTTGGAGATTTTTTTTTCAGACTTCAAGTTGATAGTTTTAGAGGTCTTCAGTGTGATACCTGGGCTGCAGCTGGCAGTGCAGTGAGCACGCTGTAGCATTTAGTGCCGAAAGTATTGTCACTTTTGGCTGCTTTTCTAGCAAGATTAAACAAAACCAAAGAAAAACAAAAAACTGCCATACAATACAGGTCATTACATAACTTAATATGAATACGGCATGAGACCCATACTTGTTTTGACTGAGATTTTGTGCTTCCCATCTAGAGACTTTCAGCATCAAAATTGTTCACATTATCAAAAACCATTGGGCAGATATTCATAAACCAGTGGCTCCTCCAAATGTTTGGACATGGCTGATTTGCTGTTTCTATTGCTTACATACATTTGGTAGTTAAAACCTATGCTATTATAAATATGAAGCATTGCATTTTTCTATTTTTATTAAGAATTAATAAAGATACACTGTGCGTAAATGACATTTTCAGAAGATAATTAATTAGCTCGTTCTTCCTTCTCACCTGTCCACAGTTCAGGAGCTCCGTAACAGAGCAAGCTTTAAATAAGTTATCTGTAATACGCTTTGACTCAAATAAGATCAAAGTAGCACATGTGAATTGCTTTTATTTTCACATAAAGCCAAGTTACAATCTGCAGATTCACCTGCTCCCCTGTATGAAACATAAAAGTCAGCTCTAAGATTAATTTTCATGCAGAAAATATTTCACTGTTATTGATATTGAAAGTTAAAATTGGAAGAAAAGTGACTTTATTCAGCATTCAGATTCTGGAGACGACATTGTTAGTTCTTATTTAAGACAGAAAGTAGTTCAATTAAACTACTGAAAAGTTTTTGACTTATGAATATAATGAGCAATCTTTTGTATCGTAATTGACTTCTAATCTGTGAATCAGAAAAAAACATTTCTGGAAAGCACTGTATTTTCTCCAGGAAAAATATCGGGATGCGACCCCAACCTTAAAAGAAAAATGTCATGCAGATTTTTCTGACCTATACCTAGCAGTTGAGCCTTTAAATTTAAAGGAAATGTTCTGCTGAAATATTCACTCCAAAGAGAGTAATTAGATGTGAGAACAAGAAATATGAGTGTTTTAATAGATAGCAATTAATGTATTTGACATAAGACAAATGTGTTTTGGAAGAAAAAACTGGATTTTTTGAGAAACCAAGTGGATGTAATTATATTAGCACATAAAATCTATAAATTGAAATAAGAAATTACAGTAATGGTAATAAAAATCTGCATCGTGGTAATTACAGTTTGAGTATTGATTCCATGAATATTAGGTATCCTCCTAACCTATTTTCACCATTAAACTTACGAGTGCTTTGAACAGATATACAGATCTAGAATAAATAGCCAAAAGTATGGAAAAAATTGCTAGAATTTTACAGTGGAAATAACAAGTGATTCAGTAAAATTATATCTATTTGCTAGGAAGGCTGTATTTATGATCTTGGCATTATAGGTCAGATTTATGGAATTTAATTGCCCAGTTCTTAATCACAGATGATGATGAGACAGTAGCCTGTTCAAAGTGATTGTTTGCATTTACATTGTAATTACTTTTAAGTTGATCTGTATGCTGAAAATCTGATCTCTCTTTTTATCCTCTCAGATAGAGAAGCTGAAATTATGGATATCCATTTTAATGGATTTTGGTTAAAATTAATTACTATTGATAAACAGGAAGAATAAACAAATAGTTGATTTGTTGACTGGAGTCTGACCAGGTGTCATAAAAGAAATACCCAGGGGGGGAAAATGTTGAAGTCTGACAGATATTGAGCACCAATATAATTTCAGAACACTAAAGTAAAGTAGGCTAGCTTATTTACTTCTGTATGCTTTACTCAATCTGTCCCTTGGTTTGGATTATCCTTAATAAATCCTGAGTGCCTGGTTACCTTTGTGGCACAATCTTTACAGCTAAGAACTTGATTTCTAACAGGACTGAAGTTTATTAGTAGGTGTTGACAGTGCAAAATACAGCCAGCAAGACCATTCTTATTGCTACACTTCATTTCATACTGACAAAACAGAGAAATGCAAATGGCAAATTCTTATTAGCACGAACGTTCATATGGATTAAACTACAGCTGGGAGTTCAATATCATACGTTCTGATTAGGCTGTCATTTCTCAATTCTACTTCAGTTATTGCCTGATGCATTAAAAGTATGCACAATAACATAATAATGTGCTTTTAAATATATAGTATATAGATAAACTCAATGTCTGTCTGGATTATTGTGTCTCCTTTACTCCTCTTCACTTTAGCAAACTAAAGTGAATATGGTACCACTTCTCTTTTGACTGCATTCTCTCAACTTCTAATTTCAAATGGTATGAATTGATACCTTTGCAACAATACAAAGCTTCAAAGAAACAAGACTTGTGTTCTAGTAATCCACAAGGAACAAAAAGATGAGCTGTGTGTACTTTGCTGTGATATTCACAGCTGAGAGGAACATTAGATGCTCACAAGAAAGCATGATGCTAAAGAATACAATCTTAGATTGGCATTTTCTAACAGAACATTTCTCATGTATTCTTTCATGAGGAATGATGTAAAAATCTAATCAGTAGATTCTGTGATCATCTAACAGATAATTCACTTCCAAAGGCATGTTCCTAAGAGGCTGAGAATCAGCTGAAGTACTTATCAGCCAGAAGCATGTAGATCAGTGCCTGGAATATTTCTGCCATGACTATTAAGCTTTAGGAATTGTCTGAGACTGCTGCTTTTCATCCCAAGATTTTGACTTACTGCTGCAGATGGAACAAGGGATGGGAGAAAGATGTCAGTCATGGTTACTGATCACATCTGATGTTAAAGGTGATTTATAGTACTAAATGTGTGCCAACAACAGGTGGATGACCCCTTGTTACTCCCATTCACATCAGTCTCACCCTGTGCATCTAAATTGGAGAAGGAGCAAATTCTGTCAGGCTGCCTGGGCAAGGCTCATGTGTGCCCCATGCCTCCCTGCTGTGTCCTGCAGAAATGGAGCCTGGATCTCCAGAGAAAGCTGCACCAGTCTTTGAACCTGGTGTTGGGGTGCTCAAACTCCACAAAATGGCATGGCACATACCTGCTGCTCAGCTTGCAGAAGTTGAGTTGTTGATGATATTCTCTTCTTTAAATAGCTTGGGTCTCTTCCCTTTAGTTAGCATGACCTCTGATTTCTCTTTTCTGTGTGAGTTGATGCTGGCACTAGATCTTTGTAGAGAGGGTTCAAGTTTGTTTTGTTATTTTAATGGGAGTTTCTCTTGTTTTTTTTTTCTTTTTTTGTATTATGGCATGAACACTTTAAGGTTTCTGTAAGCTCAGGGACAAAACAAACCTTGGACCTAAGGCAGAAGGTGCAGCTATCAAAGTGCTTGGATTGTGTTTGCAATTTCAAGACAACATTCTTCCTGAATAGTAATATCTGGAGACAAAACTGAAGATACAACTATCATCCTTTATGAGGATGCTTTCACTTTGGAAATCTAGTTTCTGTATTGTGACAATACCTACCCTTGGGATTGGTGCTGTGAAGATCAGTAGCGCTAGGTATTGTCTTGCACTGCAGTTGCAACATGTATCATCAGGTAATAAAACAGGTTTTCTCCCACTCAGCAAGGTAATTTCTTATCAGAGTTCCTATTTCAATTGCCTTTGCTTAGACTAAGGCTATGAGCACCACAGACAGAAAGTAAGCATCTGTCTAATCCAGAAAAAGCAAAGACAGAATGTAGCATAAGATTTGGTTTATTTGCGGTGCACCTGACTTGTAGTCTGCACAGTCAGCCACCTGTAGGACTGGTTTACACAGAACTGCTGCTTCCTTAAAGCTTTTGGTTTTGGTTACATATTACTGTCTTGAAGTCTGTAAGTCATGTTAGTTGAAGGATTTTCTTTTGCCTAATGGATCCCTTTGCTGGAAGATTGCTTCTGTATGTTCACTTTCCAACAGTGCAGAGATTGTGTATTCTTGAATGTAAAATAAAATTATTGCTTCTTCTAAATAAGGCCCAAGATTTTGACTTGTGTAATGCATACTTTTGTGGAACACACTCTTTTAAGTTCACCTGTGTTGGTTTTTTATTTTATTAGTTTCTGCTAATTGTAATATCTTAAGCAGTGGAAAAATGAAGAAAAGCTGGAGTTGTGCTTACTTTTTGCATTTTGTTTGTGCTTAGAACCATAATCAGAATCAGTATAATCAATGCAATGAGCTCCACGTGGTTGTTTGGAAAAACGGAATAGCTCATTGAAGGAAGTTGCAATCTAATTTGATTAACTTTCCTTTTTTTGTATCACTAGCACACAGAGTAGGAAGAAAGGCTGACAAGCCAAGTGTCAACTGAGATAAGAGATTAACAACTAGAAGTCTGTCTGCCTAATTAAGATTCTCTAAAAGCATGAAGCCTTGTGGCAGTAATTATCTTGCAGAGCTATAGTCACTCTGATGAATAACACTTTTTTCCTTTTTTGTGTGTGTTTACATTTTTCTACATTTTCATACTAAATTGTAACATCTCATAAAATATAAGATTTTTCTCTGCCTAAATCTCTTAATTTCTGCATAGTATGGTCACCTGAAGTGAATTGAGACATGATTCTTTGCTGAATAAATATGACTTGTATGCACAAGGTAGTGACTATTATATGTTTCATAGAAAATAGATCTCTATTTGCTTTCTTGCTTGGTTCTGTTTGTCCTTGTGAGGCTATAATTTCAGTTACTTGGTGTTTGCCATTAAAAAAATTTGAATTGATTTTTTATTACAAAAGTCATACAGAAAACCCCTGATTTGTTTTAACAGAGGAAAGCCAATTTTTCCACGTAGATATTTGATCTTGGATTTTCAAAACTGTACTTCCCTTTTCTTTCCCACTCTCTTCTTCCAAAAGTTTAAAAATTAAGTTTGAGGAGTGCATTGATAAATATTCTGCCAAAAAGATTACAGTCCTATCACTATCAGGCCAGTCCTCAGCCCCAGTTAAATTTTATTGTTTTGTTTATTGCAGATGGGGAACCCAAGGGGATTTCACCACTACTCACCCTCGGCCTGTTGTCAAAGTAAAACTCTTTACAGAAAGCACCGGGGTGCTGGCACTTGAAGATAAAGAACTGGGAAGAGTGAGTATTACATGTAGGCATGAGAAATATATGAGAAATAATGGGTAGAAGTGCAAATATTGATAAAACATGCTATAAACGTATAAGGCATTCAGTACCGACCTGCTCTGCCGTGGCTCTACCAAACACTGCTTTTGCTGTTAAGGATGACTTTTCCTAGTGTTCACCATGTGATATGTTGATGTGGATTACCTTTCAGAAGCTTACATAGGGGTTCCATGGTGGTTCTCTTTGTCTTGTTTAAAACTTTTTTTAACTTCTACGTGATATACCAATGCTTTCAGCTATTCAAATTAGGAGTGAAAGGGAGAGATAGAAGACTTGGCATGTAATAAATACAGCAAACAATTGGGGAAGAGAAAGGAAGAATCTCAGTGGTAAGGATGGAGCAGAATGGGAGAGGGGTCATGAAGATAATATGTCAGACAAAAATAAGAGCTATTCTTGTACTCCAAGAGAAAAGGAACTAAAAAAAAAACTGGACACTTAAACTTGAAATAGAACTGGCTTATATATTTATACGAAAAAGAGAAAATTAAAAGCAGACTACAACATAACACACACTCACACAAGTTAGATATAACAAATAATTCCTTCATCTCCCCACCCAACAGAAAACTGAACTCTTCCGAGCACAAATCTCACCATTCTAGCTACAAAACCACTCAAGAGAACTCAATCTCCCAAGAGACAGACCCAAGCAGAGAGAAAACTAAGAATAAACATTTATTTTTCTGTAGATAATGTAGTGGTGAGGTGGTGCTGGGCCTAATCAGCAGAGCAGCACAGAACATGTCCACCGAGCACCACAGCCATCTGGAGAAGAGCAAGCTCCTCATCCTCCACTGTATTTATATCTCAGTTTGTGTCATCTGGTATGAAATATTTTTTTGGTTGCTTAAGTCAGGTGACACCTGTCCCTCCTCATCTATGTAACACTATCAGGACCTACTAAAATTAAGACATACTCTAGGCCTACCTAAAACTAAGGCTTAAACTACCACATATAGAAAGAGTAAGGTAGTGTGAATGAGGCAGAGGGGCTGCAAATCTCCCCTTCTTCTCCTGTTGAAGTTTTCCCCCTCTAACATGTAGCACATGGAGGATAGCTCACATTTTAATGCTCAATTCTACAATCAGAGTCATGGCTGTTTCTCATTCAGGTAAGCGCATCTTTTTGGACAGAGCAGGGCTCTTCCCCCTTTTGCGTCTTCCGAGCAGAGGTGGCTACACAGAGACAGATTCTCCCACAGATTGCATCACTTGTTAAGGTCTGGACTGTATCCCCACAATTGCTTCTTCATGCCTGATCTCATGTCCTTCTAAGGGGCTTCCAAGGTCACTTGGTCAAGGGTGGCTGAGGTGAAGGTGGGATCTGCATAGGGAAGGACACACCCTGGCAGAAGCCAGGCAGGCAGTGTGGCAGGGATAGAGGAGCCACAGCGGTGCAACTGAGCAGACCAGTGTCACCAGGATATCTGGATTCAGAAGAGGGATCTGGATTCAGAAGAGGGATCTGGATTCAGAAGAGGGATCTGGATTCAGAAGAGGGATCTGGATTCAGAAGAGGGATCTGGATTCAGAAGAGGGATCTGGATTCAGAAGAGGGATCTGGATTCAGAAGAGGGATCTGGATTCAGAAGGAGTGGACTTACAGGAACTACACAGTGCTACTAAGCACGGAGAAGTTTCATCTCCATCCCTCCTTGCTCAGTCCTTTCAAAAAACCAAAAAGGAAGTCAATGCCAAGGTGAAGGGCAGCAGAAAAGGAACTATGTGGCCATTGTGAACAGTAACCAGCACAGTCACTGTCTAGGAGTCAGAGAAGAAATACCATCAGCATAAAGGGGCTAAAGGATCACAAGGGTTAACAGGATTCTTTGGCTCTGCAACCTTAAATAGTCAACGTTCAAGTACCGGTCTTGGTCTGCTTTCTTACACTGCAGCCTGTCCAACTTAATAGGACAAGAAGTTAGAAAGATTTAAAATTTAATTTTAAAGAATGGAAACATTTCAAATGTAGTATATTGAATATAGCTTTTGCCTTAACTGTATCCTGTAGCCCCAGATGGTTGGTCTGTGTTTATTTTTCACAGCTTCCTCTCCCTGCACACTCCTGCCTGCCTTCTGACACATCTGTATTTGTTGTCTGGTCAAACCAGTTTAAGGAAGGTTTCTTGGTTGGGAGGGATGAGGGGAAAGAGAGAAAATAAAAATAGGTAATTGAGAGGGAGTAGAGTGAGCTCAGTGCTCTGTTGTTGGAGTCTGACCAGCTTTCCCAGAGACAAAGCAAAGTACATAAAAGATGAGATAGGGAATAGCAGTCTTCTGTTTCTGTTCTTACTCTCCTGTTGCTTTTTGGCAGAGAGGCTGTTTGCTTTTATCAGATGCTCTGAGATTTGACAGTTTGTACCAGAATTAGGCTACTGAAGTAATCTCTTTGCTGTTTTTTTCCCCTTGTCACAAAAGATAAAGGCCATCACCTTCTTTACCCCTTGCATTAAAGCTTGTGCTGAGATTCGGAGTAGCAAACAGGAGTACCCAGGAGATGCTTTGATACTGCTTTTACACTTTATAATCCACTCCTGATTTACCAAAAATGCCCAGCCCATATCCTTGCCAAAAAAATACCTTCTGTAAAAGATAAGTCAGTAAAATATAAACCTCCTACAATGACCTTTTATGCAAGGTCCTTAGCAGCAGAAAATAACATGAAAAGGGACATTTTGGCTGTGCATTAGCCTGTTTCGATGTCTGTACTCCTGCACCTCTCAGCTGGTCTGACAATACTTGGGGTTGCTGACAGGCACCTTGCAGCTTGTGGGGGAAGATACTCAATTCAGGAGAAGAGGGAATCTCCCAACTTTCTTCTCTGGTTTAACCAGAGTATTTGAGAGTGGTGTTTTCTAGCTTCAGAGGAGGTTAGGAGACTATTTGACAGAAGTTTTAGAAAATAATTTGAAGGTACACTTACGGTATGTGTTTTAGTTTTCAAAGTCTTCTTTTGTTGGCGATGTCTTTGTTTTCAGGTCTGAGAGATTTATATTTGAGTAGCATTTGAAAATAAGCAGGATCCCACTGCATAAGCTTAATTCTTAACAAGTTTGGCAACTTTATGCCTGGTCTGTACACTGCAGTGACTTACACGAGTACATCTGATTCAATTAGGTTTCTTATGCTCTGCGAAGGTAAGAAGATACTTCCTACTGGTATTTTTCCTTTACTTAAAAATTGAACTCAAACCTGCTCCTTCTGAGGTAGGCTTACTGTGGGCATTAATTTCTCATCTGTCAAGTTCTTTCTTGAAAGTGTGTGTCTTGACCTGATACCACTGTTCTACATTATTGAAGCTTGCATTTCCAATACCCTGCAGTTATTCTGAAGGTTTTGTTCTGTTTAATCTATAATTAGAAATAGAAGGCAGCATCAAGCTACATGATTTGAATTTTGAACTTCCATCACATACTGGAAAGTTTCTTCTGCCACCAAGGGATCAGTTTTTTGGGAAAAGAGATCTAAGTTATGAAATGTGGAGCTAGCAAAAGTTTCCATTGACCTCATCAGTGTATGGCAGTCTCTCACAAACTTAAGATGAAGACCCTGATATCAGCACTACAGATCCCCCATTTCAGTAGGAGACACTACTGATTTCCAGAAGTAACAAGTTCATGGTGGATCAGAAGGGATGCAGACTCATGCTTTCAGTAGAAAAGACAGACTGTACTTAGAACTTTATGTACTCCCAGTTTGGGAGCTCAGCCTGAGGGCTGCTCAACCTCTACTGCAGAAGTCACCGGGTGAACACCAAGAGACAGGAAGGCTGTTGTCTGTACTTTACATCTTTTCCCTTCAATGCATTTAGGATGGAGTTAACTGACCGGAAATAATACTGAGTATGTCACTTGTCTAACATGTCTCTCTACATCTAAAAGAACCAAAAACCCAGTTGTGAGTGCCAAGAGATTTTGCTTGCTGCAGGATATGGTTCTGGCTCCCTGCTGGCCACTTTGTTTTCAAACAAAACCAAATCTTAACCTTTATTCTCTGTTCTACATAAAGTGGAGAACAGTTGAACAAATTCAGTTTTCTGCTGAAAGACAAAACAGAGACATATGCTACATTGAAGGAGAAAGGATGTTATTTCAATTTGGATTCTGCAGAACATGAGCTTCTGGAGTGGTCTGTGCCTGTGATTGTGCAGACCTCCACATATAGTGAACCCATGACTAACTTCCAGAAAGTGAGGCAGACTGCATCTTTGAAGCTAAGTTCATGCTACTGAGGAAATGTTAAGAGCTGACTTTGTTCAGATATCTTTGAAATGTGTGGTACAGGTTTTCTACAACTGACACCGATCTGGCCACTTTAGTAATTTTTGTATGTGCATACAGAAGGCAGAATTGATGTTTGCATTTATACATGCAACTGAGAAAGCTTGAAGAAGCCTTCAGTTTGGTGTAAATACTTCTGAAAAATCAGCCTGGTGGTTTCTGAAACTCGGGAATCTGACACCACTTTTTCTTATTCAGTACTTTGTGTATGAAGATGTTCAAGCCTAGTAATTCAAAGTGACAGCCATTGTGTGTGCTTAGCACACATGTGGATACAATATGAGAGCAGCAGGTGGTGTTTGATTGCTGATACTTCTTGAATATAAGAATATTTTAAGCCTTGTCATTCTGACTGTTCAATTAAAAGGGAACTATTGTCTCACAGCCTCCTTGTCACAGTCAGCTCCTGCCAGCAATAATTAGCTGTGCAGCTAGGTGGGTTTTTTCCTTTAGAGTTGTTACTCTGGGTTTGATTTAAAGACATTATAAAATAGCTGTACTGGCTAGGTACCTATAATGGTGTGATTGCTGGGTTTCTGAATGCTGACTGCACTGGGCACGTTGTTTATCTTCTGTGCCATATCCAAAGAGCCTCTGAGAGGAGACAATTTCGTTCCGTGACTATCTTAATTTAAAGTAATTTAAAGCTGGCCATCCTGGAAACTGGGGGGGTTGAAATGACTGAGGTTTCTCAGGTCTTTCTGTCTTTTCTTTTTTTTTTAAGTTTGGAAAATGATAACAGATTGCTTCCATTCCCCATTTTTTTCTTGCCCCTGAAGCAGTCTGCCTGTCACCACCCTGCCTTGCTGAGTGTTACTGTTTCCATGTTGACAAGGGGTTTCTCAGTATCTTCTTTGAGAATGCCTCTCATCAGAAATGCTTGAGGTATTTTTCATTGAGGCATGCTCTCTGTATTAGATATAGAGGAGAGTCTCATAAAATTTTCTAGCTTTCCTGTTGGGGACCACACAGTTTGAAGAAAGGATAGGAAGCTGGGTGCCAGAAGCAGGAGCAGCTACCTGGAGTGGCAGGGAGCTGGGGTGGATTGGTAGAAACCAGGGCAGCCCCATCCATGGGGCATCTCTGGGAATGGGGCCAGGTTGAGGGTTTGGTCTGCTTTCTGAAGATGACCCAGGCTGCATTATGAAGAGGAATATGTGGATAGGCTGCATCTTTCTTTTTCTTTAAGGTTGTATAGTGTGGGCTGTACTGAAGGCAAGATAAGGATTTTCTGTAATAGCATGCTGAGCGTCACTTACCTCTTCAGCTAGGGCATTAAGGAGCAGATGCAGATCTTCACTTTCATCTTTTTTTGCTTGTGACAGTTAGCCAAAACTGGTTAGCTCAGAATTATGATTACCAAGTCTGGTGCCCAAGATATGAGGTCTCAAAATGTGTCTTAGATCACCCTTGTAAAATCTGTCTCATTTCAAATCTGGATAGACTTGACAGATGGGCTGATTCCAGTAGGATAAAGTTCAATAAGGCCAGGTGCCGGGTCCTGCACTTTGGCCACAACAACCCCATGCAGCGCTACAGGCTGGGGACAAAGTGGCTGGGGAGCAACCAGGCAGAAAGGGACCTGGGAGTACTAATTGACAGGAAGCTCAACATGAGCCAACAGTGTGCCCAGGTGGCCAAGAAGGCCAATGGGATCCTGTCCTGTATCAAAAATAGCGTGGCCAGCAGGACCAGGGAAGTGACCCTTCCCCTGTACTCTGTGTTGGTGAGGCCACACGTTGAGTATTGTGTTCAGTTCTGGGCCCCTCAGTTCAGGAAGGATATTGTGGTGCTGGAGCGGGTGCAGAGAAGAGCAACAAGGCTGGTGAAGGGACTGGAGCATAAGTCCTATGGGGAGAGGCTGAGGGAGCTGGGGTTGTTTAGTCTGGAGAAGAGGAGGCTCAGAGGTGACCTCATTGCATGCTATTACAGAAAATCCTTATCTTGCCTTCAGTACAGCCCACACCGCACAACCTTAAAGAAAAAGAAAGATGCAGCCTATCCACACATTCCTCTTCATAATACGCCCTGGGTCATCTTCAGAAAGCAGACCAAACCCTCAACCTGGCCCCGTTCCCAACTCATCACTGACCTGAAGGGGAGTTACAGCCAGGTGGGGGTTGTTCTCTTCTCCCAGGCACTCAGCAATAGGACAAGGGGGCACGGGCTCAAGCTCTGCCAGGGGAAATTTAAGTTGGAGATCAGAAAAAAATTCTTTCCAGAGAGTGTAATCAGGCATTGGAATGGGCTGCCCAGAGAGGTGGTGGATTCACCATCCCGGAGGTTTTTAAACTGAGATTGGACGTGGCACTGAGTGCCATGATCTAGTAAATGGACTGGAGTTGGACCAAGGGTTGGACTTGATGATCTTGGAGGTCTTTTCCGACCCAATCGATTCTATGATTCTGTGAAATACTTGGGTCAAAAGAGTGGGTAACACCAAGCGCTTGGGTTCACCTATTGAATATCATAGGTTTTATGGGCTTGGATGGAAGTAGGGAAGGGGGAGCAGCTGGAATGCAAGGATAGAAGTTGGCTAAAACAAAACTCAGTTACAATTGTGGGATAGGGGAAAAAGTAGAGAATATCCTGACTCTTGATTTTTCTCAAGTGTGTTTATGATTCACCAGTCTGCTTGCCTCTTACCTTCTATCCTTTTGAAGGCTGCGTATTCTTTTGACAGCAGGACAATTGCAGCCAGGAATGGTTATCTTGAGAGCTTTATCTCAACATGAGAATACCAGCAGGAGGTATTTCTGCACAGCGCTTTTGACTCTGAACCTTCTGCTCGGTTATCTGCTCTGTGAAAGCAAGATTTTCCCCAGTTTGGTTTGTTCAAACTTCCAGAGTTCTTTGGACTACTCAGCTTATCTTTCATACCTTTAAAAGAAGGTAGGATCAGTGGGCCAAAGATAGAGGAAGGTTAATAGTTGCTTGTCTGGATTGACTGTTTGGCTCAGGTATACTTCATTTAACTTCTACTGTGATCCACCTGGGAACCTAAATATACAGCTGAACCACAAAAATGATGATTAGTTAAGTCGTCAGATTATATCAGCTTTATGTCTTTCAACCTATCATCTTTTAAGCCAAGAACAGAAACATTTTCATTCACAATTAAGAAACAGTGCTTTGAGAACATCACTTTGCACAAATGCATGCAAGTGTTGCTCTATGATATTTAGGATTTTTGCTTTTATTTTACATTCAAAGAGGAGAGGCATTAAGTGAACTTGACACTTTTTTAGTTACAGTGTGGTCTGAAGAACTGTAATGCTAGATGTAATTGAAACACATAGTCTAGTGTTTTTAATGATCATGAGATGATTGAATTTAGTGAATTATCTCAACCCACACTGTCCTGATACTATTAATTTGCCTTAAATGAGTTGAAGCAATGCAATGCAAAGCAGTTATGTTCGCTGTGTAGCATTCTGATCATTAATAGTTCATTATACTTTTTAATGTAGATTACCTGTTAGTTTACTTACAGTAAACACAGTCCCAGACTAGCAACTTACAGTTCTTGGTGCTGCTGCTGAATAACCTGCTATGGTGATATCCACAGGTATATAAACAATAAAATAAAATAAAATAAAATAAAATAAAAATTTCAGAAATTTATGATGTAGTAGGAATTTTATAAAATTTTTAGAAGTTCTAGGCACAGAGTATCCTGTAGTTGTGTTTTATATCTGCCAGAGAAGACACGTGAGCTGTTACCATTTCATTTTTTTAAAGTATATTATAAAACAACTAGAAGATTAAAATCCCTTCAGCAGTGTTGAAAGGAAATCTGAGACAGAGTAGCCTAGAAAGTTTCTCTATGGACAATGGCAATGACATCACATTGCAGTGTGCCATAGTGGAGAGAACACTTTTAATAGCAATTTCAGTAACTTCTTACTTTTTTTAAGGAAGAATTGCTGAGTGTTTTGGTTTAAGTGATTTTGTGGTAGCTTACACTTTGTGCCACCTGATGGTGTGGTACACAGTGGTTATCATTGCACTTAAGGGCAGTATTAGTATGAAGGTTATTGTGAAGATAATTATTGCCTGTCAAATGCTTAGTGTGCATGTGTGTACATGTGTTTGCATGTAACAAAAGTTTGGTTACAAATTTCTTCAGCTCTCATTGTTTAAAGCTGGAAGGCATGACAATATGTAAAACAGAAGCAACACAGTGTATGCTTAAATAGTCTGACAGATACTCATTGTGAGAGCTTTGAAATTGAAGCTCCATAATACTTCTTTAAAAATTCCGAAAAGAAATTGTCAGTACTGAAGTTATGAATTAATTATGCTCTCTTCTGCCTGTATTTTCATCAACATTCGAAAAACTCAAGAAGTTGACAGGTGAAAGATGTCACTTGAGATACATGAGCTGTAATAAGCTCTTAACAGGACAAAGAGAACTGCAGCCTGTAGGAAAAAAATTCTTAATATCACCTAAAGTCCTATGTGAATGCCAAGTGATAAACTTCAAGGAATGAGTAATAATTCTGTTTATATAATCTTGCCTTTAAAGATATAAACAAACTAAAAAACATTTGCTGTTTTATACATCAGAACAGAAAATTTGCCATACTCATAATGCTTTCAAATGTTTTTTAAGGGGTGGCTTTTACTCAGAATGAAAATCAGAAAGAAGGAATAAATTCTGTTATAAATAGTGTCTTCTGTGTATTTGAAAAAAAAATAGTTCCTGGTTTGTTAAAATAAGAATATACTGATTCTTCTGCTGCCTCTTTAAAAGATACTGAACATACTCAATACATTGACAGGTTACTTCTTGCACTGGTGTTACGAAGGTTGCATGCTTCATTAGGGGTGATGCACCATATTTCTCTGCGTGACTGGAGCTCCTGTAGTGACTGGATGCAGGAATGTGTTTCTGTAAACTGTTGAGATCAGAAGCTGAAGGCCTTCCACTTACATCATCTTTCAGATGGTTAGATCTGAATGACACTACTGTACTATTTTTGCCTTAATAACATTAGTTAGATTTATACTTCCTTGGAGATTTTTGCTCAAATCCTTGTTTTAACCTTCATAATAACAAAGAGGAGAATATATTGTGGTTTAGGTATGTGACACAAGGCACAAGTACTATGAGTAAGAAATTAACTTGATGGTTAACATAATGATTAATTTTAGTTTTCAAGAAATAAAAGATGAGAAGAATGCTGCTTCATGTGAATGGTAAGTCAGAACTCACTGAATTTCTTACTATGAGTAAGAAATTACCTTGATGGTTAATTTTAGTGATTTTAATGATTAATTTTAGTTTTCAAGAAATAAAAGATGAGAAGAATGCTACTTCATGTGAATGGTAATTCAGAACTCACTGAATGTTATGAAAGTCTCCCAAGTAGTGTGTCTAGAATATTTGAGTCTAAATCGATTCAAAAGTAGTGCTTATAAGAATGAAAGGAAATTATGTTTCAGCAGCATTTAACTGCTGAATGTGTCACCGTGGGTAAGGATTTGATGAAGCAATAATATTTAATTGTACTGGCTATAAATGGCTAAACTTTTTGGGTGGTAAATAAATATTTAACAGCTTGTGACTGAGGCTGATCTAAAATTAACTGTTAGATAGTAGTTAGTTAGTAAAACTGTCAAGACATTTATATGAATGTTTTAAAAATTAAATATTTAGAATTCAGTGTATTTTTTATTATCTGCCACTGTAGATGAAACAAAAGGTTTGCATTATATCACATATGAACTGGACCTAGTATCTTACATTTGTTATATTCAATTTGCAGCAAAGATTCTCTGGAATTCATCTCCAATTTCTGCAGTTTTTACTAAAACTGACTTTTACTAATGCTAATGATGAAAAAATGGAGATGGTAAGAAGGAGTATATTCTGATTATCTTCTCTCAGTGTCACCACTGGAGGCCTGATCCATTGCATAGTGCTACAGCAAATTGTTTCAACAGAGTGTTTCCAGCAGAGCACTCAATAATGTAAAAGTTTAGGTTCCTGTTTATCTGTAGATGATCATTTTGAAATGCCAATTAATTCAGAATGTCTTAAAAGGAAGAAATTTTATTAAGTCATCATATGAAAATTCCGGTTTGTAAGAAAAAGGAAGGAGTTCATTTTGAAAATTTGTCTGTTAAAATGTTGAGTCAGCTGGTTTATTAGATTGATGAAATCTTTTTTTGTCATCTTTTATACTGGAGGAAATGCAACAAGAATCTTTACTGCTTAGAAGTTTCCATTAAAGACTACCAGATGTTGGGTTTTTTTATCAACTCATTGAAATTTTTCTTTATGACTTGCAGGTGGTTTTATATCCAACCTCCAATAGCCCAAAGTCACCTGATCTGCATAAAATGATAGTCCCCAAAAACAGCCAGGACAATGACTTGAAAATTAAACTGGCAGTGAGAATGGATAAACCACCTCACATGAAGCACTGTGGGTAAGTGTCCATTTCCTGGCTGTCAGTATTTTATTATTTTGCCTCATTTTGCCTGTGTTTGAACTGTGTGTATCTAAAAGCATAAAGTTTTTAAAGCATTATAAATGTCTAAAACAATTCCTACAGTATGACATTGTGCTATATCCTCATTTTTTGCATGAAGTTTTAACTAGCCAGGAATATTATTTCAGATGGTCAGTGATGTGTAAAGAGAGATGATGAGCTAAGTCTGAAATGCAGAACTAAGAGTACAGTCTCGTTTAGATACTGGTTTTGAATGGTGCAATTTATAGCGCTTTGTTTCAAAAAGATATTTAGGAGAAACATATTTTTCTATTAAAACAGTATTAATTATGTAGCTGAATGTGACGGTACTTGCCACATAGTCTCCCCTTTCCTGTTTGTATATGCTGTATGGTCTTTCTCTTTAAAGGAGTTTGTGTACAAATACCAGTTTAAGGGTGTTTTTCTGTCTAAAACTATAGATTATTCATAAAGACAGCTCCTTTAATCAACTGCCACCGCTATTCCTCAGCCACACTGCAAAAAGAGGTAGTGTTGCTGACAGTAAGCAAGGCTCTATCTGTTGTTATAAAGCAATCACAAAGAATCAGTGTACCATCCATGCTATTTAGACTTCTTTTTAGTCTCCTTCTGTTAGTATTCTGCTCATTGTATATAGGAATTAATTGCCAAAATTCTATATGTATGATACTGTCTTTTAAAAAACAACCAAACTTGTTTCAATTTTGGCAAAATCTTAATTCACTGGGCTGAAAATTCCTGGGTATCAGGCTCATCCCTCATTTTGATTTTGGGAAACTTAGATGGAAATGATCAGGACTTTAACAATGAGACTTTCTTAATGGAGACCTGTGGCTGGTGACCAGGAGGGGTGAGAAGAGAGAGGGAAACCAGTTGTGGAGTCAGTGGGGAAACTGGAGCTGTTGTGCTTGGAGTCTGTGACTGAGATGAGAAAACTTCAAAATAGGGTGGAAATACATGACTAGGGGAAATGGGATAATGTGGCTGGAAAGAGGAGGAAAACTGGACTGACTTGGAGTGGAGAGGAGCTGGGGAGGAGAGAAAAATGTTTGTCTGTACTAAAGTATGATGCTCTCCTGTGAGTCCCTTCCTCCTGCCACATTCATTTGAATTCACCAAGCACTTCTGAATTGTTTTGATAATGGTGGTACACCTTTGTGTAGATTCAGCCCACCATCATGTTTTAATTTTCCTGCTGCTGGAAGATATTCAGCTGGTTGCAGTATTCAGCAGGATGGCACTGTGCTGCTGCCTGCCTTCTTCAGCAGGTTTGTCAGAAGGCAGCCATGGAGACAGGGTGATGTGCACATCAGTAATGAATAGTATATGGAAGACGGATCTAATTTGCATGTCACCTGGTTCAGTTGCATACTTCACTCTGCACACATTAGGGGTGTTGTGCTGCCTTGTATCTATCCCAAGCCATGACTAGGACAAGTCACCATTTTCGATGAGGTCACTGATAATGTTGGGGTCATGCTCTCTGCAACCTCACTTAGAGTATAATGTGCAGCTGGATCCAGCAACAAGGAAAAGGCTCCAGTGTTTCCCCTCATTGTGCTCCTGTGTTTCCCCAGAGACTTTGTCAGCTAGGAGCTGCTCTTCTGGGGTCTTCAGAGAGTCTTCCTAACCCCTCCATTTTACTTTTCCATAGTGGTTTATAACAATAGTCTTGTCTGACCATTAAAGAGCCCAGTCAAATACTGCTGTCAATTTTGTTCAATCATTATCTCTTTCATCTGCTGCTGATGGTTACTTCCTTACATTGATTTTGAATCCTAATCTCCTGGCACAGTTGTTTACTTCATTTTACATCAGGGTCACTGCTGTCACTATTCTCCAGGCAAATATTGTTGTTCTTCCCACCAGAAATTCTCAAGGTCAGTCATCGTTTCCCTTTCTTTATATCTATTAGCTATAATGATTATTGCCTACACACTTGTCTAGATGAGTTAGAGCATCAAGGAAGGGCTGTATGGACTTCACCGTAAATATATATGAAATTAAATACGAACTTAGTACTTTCTCCAATAACTATTGAAGAGGTAGATTAAATACTGTATGATGGCACTGGAGTTGCAGTGAGAGGAAGGAAGAGGGTGTTTGTTTGGAGGGAAAAAACCACCTGTTAGTAGAATTGATAATGTGTACAGTCAGGAACCATTGATGTTATGAAGAGCCATCATCCAGGCACACTCTACAGCCTTCTCTTGACTTTCTAAGTGAGTATAAGTATTAAGTGGTCATTTGCTGTTTTTTTTTTTCAAGAAGGATTCACACCTGTTTAACAGACACACAAAAGCTATTGTGGTTCTGAATTGATACAGTGTTATCAGAGTAATCTGCATTTGTGAAGAGGCTGGAAACATTCAATGGATGATGGACAGTATTACTGGAAGCAAAGGAATATTTTGCAGTCAAAATAGTTGAAAGATACCTGGAAAACTGGCTTTTAACCCATTTGTACTGCACAGAAGGACCTCCCTGTAAGAGACCGAAATGCTTCCACCTGTAGTAACTGGTGGTATGTTACTTGTTTCCTATATTCCAGTTGGATAAATTGGAATCTGATTCCATAGGGGCATTCAACACACAGCTATTAGCTGAAATCAGTGGAAATGAGGCTGTAAATGTACAGTGTGCTGTTAGAGTCCAAATATCACAAAAATTACATCTTCCTCTTAATATCTGAAGCCCAAAATTTTTAGTATTCAGTTGACCTGTTATCAAGGGAGAATAGTACCAGCTCCCAGGATCATACACATTTGAAGGTAAATCTTGGGAAGCATCTGGTAGAAAAGGTTCCCACACACTGGAGGAGCTGGGGCAGTTGAGGCATTGTGACTTCACTCAGCCAAAGGTTTATACTCTGCCAGGCAGTGCTATTGCAGTTCCATGGTTAACCTGCCAAATGTGAAAATGCAAATAACTCAATTCTCTGTAAAGCAGTGTTTGCATAAGACATAATGAAGCAGGCCGTAGGACAAAATAAAGTGCTGAAGAGCTCGAAGTCCTAACGAGTGAAAATGACTTGGAACTTTTTGTCTATTTTATTTTGTTTTTATTTTATTGTTAGTGTGTGGTGAGATCTTTAAGTACAGTGTCATAGAGTACACAAAAGGAAGGGAAATAGTTATTCTTACTGCTGGAATTTCTTCATGTTAGCAAGTTGAATTTTACAACTTTAATAACAGACTTCTAATGTAGTTAGTATAATTAGCTCAGCTAAGTTCTAATTCTTCAGTTTATTTTTCAAAAGCACCTCATACTTTATCCTTGCCCAATGTTTGAACTAGACAACTTACATTCTCTGTGTCAGTCTGAGTTAAACTAACATACAAGATTCTTATTTCTCTCATAGGAAAAGTAGACAATCTGTTGGCATTACATAATGTCTTTCAGATGAGAATATTAAAATTTATCCAAAATTGAATTAAAATTCTATCCCACAGCCAATTGCAGAAAGATGGATTTTATTAGATTAATTCTCTATATAATTACATTAAGAGACCGTTTTAGATATTTCAGGTTCTGCAGGGTTGGCAAAGCCCACGGGTTAAACTTAATGGTGGGTTCACAATTTTCCCTCCTCAGAAAAGTTTCTCCTATTTAAGGCTAACTTTACTTACTTACTCAGGAGATATGCTGGAAGATTTCAAAATAAGTGTTGCATTTATGCTTCAAGAATATTCAATTTTACAATATTAAGTGCTGTCTTTGTACTTAATCCACAAATAGTATTTTGGACTGCAGCACATTCAAATCATGCTCCCTCTTTATATCAACAGTCATAACCAAAAATTACATTTAAAATAATTTTTCATTATGAACTGTAACCTATCTAAGAGCAAGAAATAAAAAACTTTATGACTCAACACTACTGTGAATCTCAATTGCAGTTCATTTGTACTTCTCCAAAAAAGAAGCAGCTTTGCTAACCACATACTTTTACTCTAGTGTTTATGTTGACATGTTCATACAGTTAATCTAGTGTTACTCCACTAATGTGATTTCTAAAAGAACAATTGATCAAGGAAATAGTTCATGGTTTTTCTATGCATTCTGTTATGTGCTCAAAGAAAAAGGAATACTCATATGCATTTTACAGTAAACATAATCCTATTATTTATTTTAGGTATTTTTTTAATTCTTGCATGAAAGGCTCTCAAACTAGGCATTAACCCAAATTATATATAGCCATCCTTTTCTATTTCAGTCCTGTTAGTACATTACAAGGTGAAGCATACACAGCTGGTCTAAGTAATGACAAGGTAAATATCATTCATTAATGGGGTTTTGTAGAACAGTTCCAATTATTGACAATTCATGATGCTTCACGTTCCTTTCTCATAATTTGTAGTGTATTTGTCTTCTCATGGAGTGTTGTAACCTTTCCCATGTCTAAAATGCTGATCACATACAAGATATTTTTAAAATCTTTTTTATGCAGTAAAGCAAACATCCATACAAAAGGAGGGGTTTTAACATATCTATTATTTTTTCTGTTGCAATCTTGAATCTAAAATAAATCATCAGAGGGGATGAGCAAAACCAGAGCTGAAAACCTTCTCTATAAAATACTAAAAGCCTATTTATTTCTGTTGAATTAGAATAGCAGTGTTAGGGAGGTACTGTTTGCTTCAGGACTTGGCTCTCCTTAACTCATAATCATATTCGGGTTGAAAACCCAAGCAGGATTTCAAGGTATGTGGATTACTGTAAATACCTTCTCTAATGTGTGTGAGTTTTTTGATGTGCCTTTGCACATCTGTCTGCATTTAAAGCATGTACTGTTTTTAAAGGTAGATTTTGTGCCTGTTAAGTTGACTGTTAGCATAGCCTAGTGGTTACTGAAGGGTATTATTCTATTGCTTCCAATCTAGAAATAAAAAAGGAATATTGAGATTTTTTTAAAAAGATTGCTTTAAAAGGTTTGGTACTGTTCAATGGTCATACCTAATAAAAGGAAAATAAATAATAAAGTAAAATGAAATTCTGACTGCTTGAACAGGACAATATTACAAAGTGGTATTATTTGGGTTTGACTTTTAAAGTAAAACATTTTAGCCTAGCTCTTGATCAGACCCTTTTCAAAGATTTGAAGGGCTGTTGCCGTTTGATCACATACCCCTGTGAACAGAGACACACTGCAGACAAGTTAATGGAGAAAGATACAGGGTTGTATTAGAAGAAGCTTCCACGATCAAACCCAAGGCGGTCTGACAACCAAACCCCGAAGGTGTTACAGAGCGTCTGACCCCTAGGTCAGGAAGTCTCGGGGGTTTTATACCTCTCATGGACATCCAATCATAAGTTCTCATTTCTCTCTAATGCCCACCCAAAAGTCCTGCCAATCTGCCCCTTCGTCATGGGGGGGGGCAGATGGGCCTTCTCAGGCCTTCTCCTGTTGTTTGTCTTCTGTTATCTTGCAGGTGTCTGCTGGAAAATAGCTCGGCCTTGACAAGGCCTACAGTTTGTGGGAAAGACACTCTAATATTCAAACTTAAAATCAGGGTAACCGAACAGAGTCTATATGATTCTAAAACTTTCTAAAATTACATTAAATCACACTTTTAGGCATCAGGGCAAAATTCAGTCTTACAAGTTCTGTTCTGCTTCCTGCTATGATGCGTTTCATATTGAAATGTTATACCTTTGGTGTCTTAAACTTTTATGTTTGTAATATCCATTTGGCAGGCACTTAGGGTTTTTCCCCTGTCTCTTATTTGTAAAGCAAGTATTTTAGTGTCTTTTTCAAACTCGTAGTCTCTGAAATTTTAAGGAATCTGTGTGAAATTATTTTTCTTGCATAACTTGTTAATGTTTTGGGGGGTTTTTGTGGTTTTTTTTTAATGGTCGTATTTTTAGGATATAAAGATCACCATTAATTTGCTAACCTTTTAAATTTTTTTCTCCTTTGCACTTGGAATTGTCTGAAATTTTCTTAGGAGAGCATTTATAAAAAATAAATATCGCTACAGGTTCCTGAATGTGACTGAAGTATCACATTTCTCCTCCTGCTGCTCTAGTTTTAGAGCTAAAGGAAATCTGTGAAACAAATGCTCTGGTTAGAAATCGTCTAAGATGCAGAATTAGAGGATGAGTAATTTTCCCTTCATATTTTTATGACGCTTGTCACCCATTGATAGAATAATTCCTTAGAGAGAAAGATAAGTATAATATGGTTTGCAGCTGAGTGAAATGAAGCACAGGAATGAACAGAGATCACCCAAAGTCGTGGGCAATTTGCTGGCTTCTCAGTGGTAGGGCTATTGTACACCTGTCACCTGGATAAACCATTGTCAAAGCTACTAGTGAGCTCATAAGTCAGCTAAGAAGAGCCACAGGGACACCGAAGTTCGCCAGAACTTTGGTGGTGCCAGCTCTTAGGTGCTGTTTCTCCATGGTCACCTGGCAAAGAAGAGCAGGAGGAGAAACAGAATTAACTTTATAACTTCCGGATGTGTAATCTGGTGGCTGATCTGAGGATGAGATCTGCTCCCAATATCATTATTTCAGAAAAATATGCAAGGTGACTACATTGAAATTACTCTATTTCAGTTCTGGGTTACTTCTACAGACAAAGATGCCAGGAATACAATCACACTTCTCTTAGCAAGGGCTGCATGTTCCTTGTCACAGATAGGCCTTTGTAATTTAAATATGCTAGTCCTTCCTCTCAGCCAAAACACACAGATATGTCAGAATAATTCTAAATCATTTGTTTTACCAACAGTAAAAGGATGAAATAGAAACAAATTTTTGGCTAAGCTTAAAAATCAAGTTTAGTTTTTCTTGGATTAAGTAGGTATAGAGTTGCTTTTAAGTGAAGAAAAATGTTAGAAACCTACAAATACCTAAGATTTTTCCAGCATCTTAGAAAATCCTTACTAATCCTTGCTATTGTGTGGTAATATGTAGCGTAGACTTCTGCAATTACTACTGTTTTCCATGAGATTAAAAAAAACCCCTTTGTATATTACTTTCAACAGTTACTGAAAATATGTTTCTCCTTAGCATTTTTCTCTTCCAGAAGGGAGAAGGGGATATCGGAGAGATTCCTGTTGCTCTTTTTCATTTCTTTTCAACAAAGCATAATTTACCAAATGTTAAAATACACAAATATTTATCTAACTACAGCATTGCTTCATCTACATACGTAAACTCTTCTGTATTTCTTTATAATAATTGATCTGTTTTCCAAGTTTGTGTGTAGCTGATCTGCTTGGAACCATAAAGTCAGCATAGTAGCACCATCTAGCTTTCTGTTTGCTGCTATTACATTTCTTCTTCCAGTTTAGGGAAGGGCAGCAGAGCTTTTGCTTCAGCTTCTGCCTCAAAGGATAAAGTTCTCCCTGTCCTTTGGTAGAATGCTTATTTTTTGGATTGTGAATGTCAAACCAGGAAACACAAGGAGAGTCAGATGGAAGAAGCTTTTGCATTTGTTTGAATTTTACAAACTTTACGTATCACATAGTTTTGAAACCTTTTCTGATCATTTAGTCATATGGCCTGACTATGGCAGCCTAAAAATTTATGTGTTTATATTGGAGTTCTCTGAGTTTTATCAAAGCAACTACTAGATAGGGAGGGATACCTTGACATGCTAGTTCATCAGTGCTAAGACACTGGCTATGGAAAAAAGGCTGGAGGTGGTAAGGTAAACTTTTCTTCATATTTCTTGCATTCTTGAGAAGTATAGCTTGACTACTGAATTAAAATAATTGCCCAATTACCAGACACAAAGCTTTGAAAAGGTGAATTACCAGAGCAAGAGGTGGGCTTCAGTCATTTCATCTTTTTCTTCTACTTAATTCACAGTTTCTCAAATCTAAATTCAGATCAGAGATAGACTATGCGTAGCTGCTTAATTGATTTTTTAAAAGCGAAGCCTCTTTTTTTTTTTAAATTAAACTCAGGCTAATTTGATGGATAGTAAGACAATTTTGCTACAGATACTCATGCAGTGAGAAAAAATATTTTCACTTCTGCTGATGTTTATTGGATTTTATATACTGATCTTTGTAGATAATGTCTGTTTATATACTTATGAAGATGAATATATTCATCTTTATTCAACTCTTAGGATATTTTAAATAAATATTTTTTATGAAATAAATGTCACTACAATTAAGTCCTGTGAGGATTTTATGTTTGCACTGGTGGTAGTTTAGAGTTTGTGATGTCCTCTGATATATTCAGCTTGTTCTATTTGGCAGCAGACATCCTTCATTTGTATTTTTAATTCCTGCAGTTTTGTTCCAAATATTTCTTATCCTAAGAACAACAGAGTAGTATTTCAATACATCAGTATTTTTTATAATTTCTATTAAAATTACTCCTACTTAGTCTCAAATGCATTTAGAAGGCAAATCTTTCTGCAAATACCTGACAGAGATTGCCCAGTGCTGACATCAGGCCTTCCAGTATTTTACTATGACCTGCAATCCATGTACAAGTGGGAGATTATTTGACTACCCTTGTGCCATTTGAAACTACCTCTGTGAAAAGATAATCCTTCACCACCCTTCCTCATGAATGGGAAAGGGATGCCTACCACAAAGGAAAGATTTGTTCTTGATTCACTAGCCATGTAAGAAAAATACTCCAGATTCCTGAGTCTGTCTCAGTTGTTGCCCTGTGAAGTCTTGTTATAACATGTTGAAACACTGTGAGATGCAACAGTCTGCTGCAAGATGATCCTGTCACAGCAACTGTGTGTATTGATCTCAGCTGTGTCTAAGTAAAACTTAGTCACTCCCTTTCACTAGGATTTTCTAGTGTGCACAGTTTTTCTCGTCTGTCCTGTTACTGTCAAATGTGACTCTTTGCTTGATGTCGCTGGCCTCTGTGTAGTGCCCAAGTTGTCCTATGAACTTCATTCTCATCTACCCACATAGGTGAACTCTTTTCCCAAAAGCATCTTATAAACTAGTGGAGATGTCTGTAATATGGAAGATGGACAAAAGCAGACATATCTAAGGGGAATTCTCTTATAAAGAGAGAACAATGCATGGACAATGTGACCTTGTATTTGCTTGCCATATACCTTTGAGACACTGGGCAACAGATTTCATTGTAATTTCTGACAGGAAGGCATAAAGAAGTACCAGGATTTCAGCTGACTTTATTTGACTTCAAAGATGAAAGAGGTGTGAACTACAAAGCTTTCTTTCCCAATCCATATTCAACCTAGACCTAGCATGACAATCTAAAGTTTGATCAAGACAAGCACGGTAACTGTAGGTAGTTGTGCAGCACTGAAGCAAACTATATTAATGCCAGTGCTTTACCACTTATGGAAGATATGTTGCATGGCTGATGAAATAGGCTTTGGTTGAATTTCAAACACGGTGAAGTGTTGAAGACAAAAGGGGAGTTGGTAAAAAAATGCGATTAGTACCAGGAGTATACAGCACAGCAAATACCACTGCATATTCAGGAATGTCTGCTCCTTACTTTACATCAAGGTGTGCCACAATGTCGTCTGGCTTGCAGCACCACAAATCTGTGTGTGTAGAGCATATTTTCTCTGCTCAGTGCAAAATCCTGAAGAAGGATATGTCACAGTCTGCTATGCAGAGTATCCTGGCTGCAAACATCAGAATACTTCGTGAAATATAGTTGTTGCTGAGTACCTTGAACTGAAAAGGACTGGCCTTGTGGATCTGTAACACAGCTACTGCATGAAGTTAACCTGATTCCTTTGAAACCACAAGAGCTTTTAAATAAAACTTAAGAAGAGGAGAATATCTTTTCAGTGGTAAATCTCAGACAGTTGCTGACTCCAAGGATCCAAGACCCTGAAGACAAGCATGAGTATGCCTTTCTGAAAGACAAGACTCATGAATCCCAGCACAGAGTAAACAGAGGAATTTCAAGAACTTCTGACATGTGGAATGAGACTACTGCGAAACTTTGAACTCAGAAAATTTGGAAACTAAAACACTGAATTTACATTTCACCAGAAATATTGGTGAAATTTTGGCCCATAATTAATAAACAATTTCAAGTTTGGGTCCAATAGCAATGGTGTATATTTTTTGTTTATTTAGTTGAAGGATCAAAAGTGTGTAGCTATAATTATCCTATCATGATAAATTCAGACAAATCTGTCCTTATTTTTACATTCGTAAGGGAACATGCACTTGTATATACTAAGGTCAAAATTTCCTGTGTATGTTATAAGCAACACTTTTAGTGATGTGTGTTATTATTCCAAGGTGTCTCATATGAGTATTTTCTATTACACTAGTTTAATTTGTGCTAAGTGCTAATATTTCATTGTGCTAAAAGAATTTTGACATGGAGAAAAGGGCTAATGTGTTAGCTGTCTTCGTTTAAAAGATTTTACTGTTATACACTTTTGCAAAATGAATTGACTATAATCAGTTACTTTTTAAAAATTAAATTGAACTTCATGAAAAATGACACATTAAAATTACATTAATGATTGATTGGATAATGATAATGGGGTAATGCAAAATTACTATGGAAGGAAAAAGTAAAAGTGTTTATCCTGCTGCTAGATCCTTAGAGAACAGATTATAGCTATGAGCCTGATTTTCAGTGCTTCCTACAGTAATTGCTTCTGAGAAGGCACAGGGAATATTTGAAGACTTTAATGATATGCCACTGCCACTTTAATTGCTAGGAGAAGCCAAGAGAATCCTAATTGCCAAGAGAAGCATTACTAATTAAAGTGTCATTCTTCATTCATTCCATAGTAATTAATCTGAAATATTTGTAAAAGCTGAGATATAAATTTAGATCTAGACTCACTGAGCTTAACCACAACAGATTTTGTGTGAAAAAGATTTATAGCTTAGTCAAGGTTGGTAGTCAAACTTAAAATATTTCTTTTTTGCAAAATTTTTTGCTTTGGTTTTGCTAATAACTTTTTAAAATGCAAAGTAAAAGAATTAAGAATAGATTTAATAATCTGTTCTCATTTATATGTAATTTTTGTTTAAATCGTGATTCTACTCTCACATTAAAAAAATCGTTAAAACGGTTTATATAGGGTGTTCCTTTTTCTTGTATTTCACTTTAAAGCTACATGCTTCTTGAATGTTAAGATAGGTTTTCTTCAGCTCTGTGGTGAGCAAAATTATTCAGATTCATTTGTATATGTATTGCCTTTAGCTCAGAACTTTAACACTTGTTGTGTCTCTTCTTACCTTTACTAGGATTGAGTATGCATAATTGATTAGATATAGAGAATCCCCATGATCAGTATTGCATGTGTGTCAAATCCTTCATCTCTGCTAAAATCCTTACTCAGCCTCACAAAATAATCAGTTGGAGTGAACTGCTCATGTTGGTATCTGTCTGTTTCCTCTATACTGTGTTTTGTACCTTGTTCTCTTCTCAGCCCTCTTTAATGCAGTTATGTCACAGTCTCAC
Organism: Sakesphorus luctuosus; assembly: GCA_013396695.1. Classification (NCBI taxonomy): domain Eukaryota; kingdom Metazoa; phylum Chordata; class Aves; order Passeriformes; family Thamnophilidae; genus Sakesphorus; species Sakesphorus luctuosus. Next base: position 959,183 of record VWZD01013037.1, read on the forward strand.
TGCATCCTAAGCTCTTACTCTTTCTGCATGGATTAATTCTTATGGTTTACCTTAAAGGTGCCTTGCATTCATATGTAAATGGCAATTTTTTTCTTCGTATCCTTTAATATGTCAGAACTTATGACCAAGCATCTCAGTGACCAATACTACAGCTCAGTAGACTCTTCTAGTCTATATCATCAAATTTTTGTCTGCAGTTCTCAACTTTAAAACTCTCTCCATCTCATTTTCCTGGTCTTTGTATGTATGTGTGAGACAAAAAAGAGGTGAAAAAACCCTTGGCAGCAATTCTCAGTTCATCATGTTAGAGAACAGATCATTTCCAGGCCATAAAGATGGTGGTGAGCTGTCCTGCAGCATAACTGAAGACCTGTCAGCTCCATTTGTGCAGCTGACTCCTAATTCATGGCTACACCATTTGAGCAAATTTGAGTGCAGCATCACTGTATGAGAGAGGCTGGTCAACTGACTACCTTTTAGCAGCAGCCACTTGTTGAAGCAGTAGGATGAGATTAAGCCTAATACCAAGATGGCAGATTGCCAAGTGATGACCCTGCTGGGAAGAGAGAAGAATTGAAGGATGAATGGTTCAAAGAGCAGTAACCTGGACTTATCTATGAAGGATTTTTAGCCACTGATGGCTACCAAAATTATGCTACCCAATACAAAAAGATGGTAGTCTGGAAGACCTGAACTGTGTTTGGCATGTGTCTCCTAGACTGCAAAGGGAGCAACGTGTGGAGTGTGCCCAAACAGATCTGTGAAATGGCTCAGTGATTGCTGAGGACCTAATGATCACCTTATATGCATTTCTGGGAACTTAGTTCAGTCACTGTCTCTTCTTGTGCTAGACTTCCAGACCTTTAGTGGCTGGAACATGTGAGGTGCACTAGCTGAGCACGGCATGTGATTTCATTTAATGCAAGCGGGGCGTGGTTCACGTGCTCTGAATCAATTCTGCAGAGTGAATCAAGTGCATGCCTTGTTAGGTCCTCACAGGGAAGATCATCAGAGCAGTTTCATGTACTTGAAGTGAAATATAGGCAAGTATTTTTTTTTTACCTCTGCATAATTTGTCTTGCTAAAATTAAATCATAGAGTAGGCTGCTTATTTTTAATACAATAAATGATGAATAAACTTATCAAAAGTGTTCTAAAATTTGTAGTAATAAGTTCAAAATATTGGGAACTTGCCAATAACTCCACAGCATAATTGAAGAGGCTCTGGTCACTGGAAAGTTCAGGTTGGCTTCTTCTGCTTAAATTTCTTCATGTTATTGTTACACCATTCCCATACCTTTGGAAAAGTATCATTCATATCAGAATTTGACTTACAGTTTTGCTTAAATTTGCTACTCTGTAAATGCACCCAAAATATGCTGACAGTATCATTAGAATGAAATTACATACAAGTATCCCTGCTTCATAACCTAATCCAGAATTATAGAGTATGTGCTTATATATAGTATGTGCTTATTTTGTGCTATATTTGTATTTATTTCATATTAAAATTTTTAACTATTTTGCCATCTAGATATTTTGAAAGTTGTCTAGAAACTTCCCTTACATGCGTGAGTCTGTAGTAAAGAAAATGTAACTGACTGTGGTAGTCATAATAACATTATTATTGTACATATTGTATGCCTAAGCAAGATTTTTATTTTCCCAGACTGCAGGACCAAACATCATTGAAATCATTGGTTTAGATGTTTTTATGTTGCTTAATTCTACTGCAAATGACCATAGCACACATATCACATAGGTGAAAGATGGAGTTTATTCAGTAACCTTTATCATCAGGTGATCTGAATTATTTCTTGATACTAATCTGTGACATCAAATTTAAGAGAGAGTTATTTTCACCTGATGTACATAGACATTGCATATGAACTGGCATGGCCTGGTGTTTTTTCTTTACATCGGGTGCCAGTACTATTAGTTGCAAGAATGAGGGCTTGCCACCTACCTATTATGTCCTTCTGTCTCTTGTGCTGTCCATCTGTTACTTGTAGGAAGGTAAAAATCTCCTAATCCTAGTCTTGTGGAATATAAACACTTGCAAATCAAAGGCAGTTATGAGAGCAAAATTAATTTTTAAGACTAACAGTATGTAACCAATCTAAATCTCTCTATGTGTCAGAATGCTGCCTCATTTAGATACTGTAGGGTCAGTTGGGCTATGCCGGGTCTGAAGGTGGATTTTAAATCATAATACGCTATTCTGTCTGGGCAAAAATAATTCTAACACAATAGTAGAAGTAAAAGCAGAGGTCACCTTTTATAAATTCAGTTAAGTGATTTTGTTTTTTTTTCTCTGCAGCAGTGTAATTTCAATTATTATGGTCTTGCATTTAATTTTGACATAATAGCAGAGTCCTCGTGGCCCTGAACTACTCTTGTTTTGCTCAAATAATATATTTTTCACAGCCAACTCCCTTTAAATAGTCTGTCCATGTCCTGTTAAATGTCAACACAATTGTGTTAGCAGTTCAATACTGTGTGTTTTGTCAGGGTCCTTGAGTACTTCTCACAGCCTCAAATAGGCATCACACTGGTAGGTTGGCAGCTTCTGCAATGTCATCAATGTAGTGACACTTTCATACTGAGTTCTGCACTATTAACTCGCTCTGTCTTTAAACAAAAACTGTAAAGAAGAGTTCAGCCTACACTACAAATAGTCTTTTTTGTGTACTTACTGTCACAAACCTGTTTTAATTTAACCCCATCCTTAAATTAACTTTATGTCTGTTCATTGATGGGGTATTGCTTTGTCTTTTCATAATGTATGAGGTTTTGTTTTTTTCACTTTACGTATAAAGGATAAAAGAAAGCAAGTAAGTGAACCATAGAATCATAGAATGGTGTGGGTTGGAAGGGACACTGACAGACACACCTTCCTTGGGCCAGGTTGTGCAAAGACTCATCCAGCCTGGGTGTGTACACTGTGAGAAATGGGGCATCCACAGCTTCTCTGAGCAACCCATTCCAGTGTCTCATCTCCCTCACGGTGAATAATTTCTTCCTAATATCTTATCTAAACCTACCCTCCTTTAGCTTAAAGGCATCAACCTTTGTCCTATCACTTTAAAAAATCCCTCTCCAGCTCTATTACAAGTTCTCTTTAGTTTCTGGAAGGCTGCTCTAAGGTCTCCTCAGAGCCTTCAGTTCTATGGACTGAATAACCCCAACTCTCTCCGCCTGTCTTCATAGGAGAGATGCCCCAGACCTCTGAGCATCTCTGTGGCGCTCCTCTGGACTTGCTCCAGCAGGTCCATATTCTTACGTCAGCAACCCTAGAGCTGGACACACTACTCCAGGTGGGGTCTCACAAAAAATGCATGTATGTTAAATGCTGTGCATGGTTTGTCTTTGGAGCAACAAACAGAAAAGACCTCTAAGATTATCTTTCACGCTGCTTCTTCCTATATGGTGTGAACTGGGGACAAACTGGCAGAGAAAGTGTTTGGGTGGGTGTACGTTTGAGTTCCACCACTAAGTCTCCATCGAGGTCATGCCAGTTTCACTTTCCTTACCACAGAGAGAGCTCCTCTGATAATGTTAGAAGATTCTTGACCCAAAACTGCAATCTGCTTTTCTTCAGAGTTTGTTCCAAAGATGAAAATTGGAATGGTTCTGGTGGGAGAACCCTACATAATCCTAAATACACAACTAGTTACCACTCAGTGGATTTTAAATCCCACTAATATAGTGGAGAGGGTTTTCACGCTCCCAGGAGCAAGGCTAGGGAAGCGGCGAGCCGCCTCCGGCAGCGGCGCTTCCTAGAATCATGCCTCGTAGAAGCTAGGGTCGGCTCTTCCCGCTCCCAGCCCGGCGCGACCCCTCCGGCTGGAACAGACGCAGACCAAGCGAGAGTCCACGAGGAAAAAGCCAAGTTTAATGTCGCGCGCTGGCTTATAAGGGGGCGCGCACAAAGTTCCCGGATGAGGGCGGGGACGAGGGGCGGAGATAGGGAGGAGACGGAGAGGAGTCACGCACTCCATTGGGTGCATGCAAACGAAGGGGAGGAGGGGAGGGAGGAGCGGCAAGGGAACCAATAGGGAGAATGAGGTGTGTGGGAGAATTCCAGGGGTATTGTGGGAAGAAGAAACTTGGATCGTAGCCATCTTCCAGGGGAACAGCGTCCACGTGGGAGGCCCCATGGTCCCGATCCCGCCGCCGCACGCGCCGCCCGGGACCCCGGGCCTCAGCGTCCTCATCTGCCCGGCGCCTGCAATCCTTTCTCGTTCTGGTCTCCTCCGACAGTTACCCTTGCTCAGTAAATCAGTATCTTAGAAGTGACCATTTTTATTATGTGTTCCTGCATTTGTGGTCTTAACCACTGATTTAAATTTTGAGATTATTTTAAGTTCCAAGTCTTAAGTGGAATGCAACATGTCATAGATCAAGGAGAAGAGAACGAGAAACTTGGCTCAGTTTGTAATAGTGCTGGTTTGGACAAGTCTACCTAAGTATGTGCTCCCCTCACAGTTGGACAGCTGATGTCCAGTTGCTTTTCTAAAACTGGATGTTTGTAACTCTCTAGCCTTTTTCATCTGGTTGTAAGTCTTAACTTTGAAGGGCAAGCTAAGATCTGAAGCAAGGGTCTGAAGACTTAGACTATGGAATGATTCCTTTTAGATTAAGGGCAACAAGGCCAGGAACCGATACCACATGATGTGGATATGGGATGTCATTTTACAGATCTTTCAGTCAAGCCATTTAGAAACACACTCTGAGTGATGAATGCATCCAAATTAAATAGGAGGTATTATGCAAGCAACACAACTGGGACTGGTATTCAATGTTAAAAATATTGCCAGTAGCTGAGAACACATGCTAGGCTAAGATCTCTAAAAATGTTACAGATGTTACAGTTGCTTTTTGTCATTCACTATTTATGAAAACAAGCATCAGAAGAGAGGAACTAACAATTTGTATAAATGCAACTTCACCAGTATTTTGTATATTGAGAAGCAACTGATGCATTTTCAAACAGAAAAATAACTGATCCTTAGATTAGAGTTGTATGATTAAATTAATAGAATAATCATAACATGTAAAATTTTATTGCTATTATGGACTGTGAGTGCTCAATTTAATCACAAATGCTATATTCATTTTTAATTGAGCTGTATGTATTCTCCTTAATGGAAGGCTTGGGTTTCTCCTTGCACACTCAATATATTTTAATTGAACACCTGATTCCTGCCACTAACACATTAACATCTGGACACTATCTTTTATGCATATAGATACACTGATTAAAACTCAGCAAAAAAGCAGATAATAGGAAAACGAAAAGACAACATTATGGAACACTTTCAGCCCTAATTTTGTATTATATACTGAGAAGCTTTTAATTACTTTACTTCATTTAATTAGTTCTACTACTTAGATCAATTGGGTTTTTTTTTTTATTGATATGCCATGTTAGCAACTTCACTAATTGGCACTAAATGGCATGTGACTGTACTAAATATCTTGTCCAAAAGAATTTCTTAAGTTTTCTTTGCATTTCTGAGACTTCTTATTTATTTCACAGTCTTTTCAACAATGTATAAAATATTTTGACAGAGTGGCTTGCTTTAAAATTTAGCATTCCACTTTTCATTTTTGTTCCTGAGTTAAAGACAAAGAAGATTCTAAAGTGTTTACTTCCTAATGTTATATTTTAGCATTAGAAAATAGCACTGCCTTTTGTAGCTTTAAAAAATTTTAGTCTTTCTTCACAAGGAAAAGTGTATTTTAAAACATTCTTTAACATTAAGATTTTAAGGATGATTTGTCAGCATTTACAAATTTCGTCTGGAAGAAAACCGACAGTGCTGTGTCACTCCAGCTGTTGTGCTTTAGTGGTTTTGGGATCTATTCTTCACGGATCTGTTTTAAACCAATGATTTAACAAATCTAACAACTCAAGTATGTATGAGTATGGATGAACTCAAGTTATAGGAACATTTTAATGCATAATATTAATTTCCAGTGAATTAGTAACAGAGGTTAACTATGGCCATGCCACCCTGACGCCTGATCCCATCAGCTCTTGGAAGCTAAGCAGGGTCAGCCCCAGTTAGTGCTTGGATGGGAGACCTCCTGGGAATACCAGGGACTGTAGGTTCTACTCCTGAGGACTTCACTGTCACCGTCCAAGCTCACTCGGCCGTAGCAGATGAACCTGAGGAGTTAAAGGGTGGGGCCAGTTCCACACGCGCTTTGCCTCACCTAAAAAATCCACTGTGCAGGCTCAAGGGACACACCCATCTGGGTAGAGCCCTTCCCGAATCTTTATTCGCAAAGCCTGGCCGTGATGATGAGTAACAGAGGTTATGAGAACAGACACTTTATGAAACTGTAATTATCAAAAAAGATTTTTTTTTCTGAATGAGATAATTTCTTCAAATAATTGATTATAGACCTCTCCTTAATTTTAGATTCTTCTATGCCACACCATTTTTTATATTTTTCTTTAAAGATGTAACATATTTTTTTAACATAACTCACTAATTTCTCAAGATGTATTTGGTATCTCATTACCAGGCAAAAAAGGTTACAATTTAACTAATTAGGACTTTTTCAGTTTACCAAATACTGACACTTCTGCGAATAATTTCTAGGCTTTTTGAGTTGTTGGATAATCTTTATAATATATGTATTCAACTGTGTTGGCACTTCAACAGATAAAGTAACTCGTCATTATGCAATGAATGTTCTCGCCCTAATTTGAGAATAAATGTATTATTAGTATGTATGACTCTGTGCTCCCACAGATACATGATGCATGCCATAATATGACATTCTACTTGTTTAAAATACTCAGTTAAAACTATTTGAAATGTAAGTTTCACATTCCTTGCCCTGAAGTCTGATTTAACCACTTTTTGTGATTACACAGTGGCATTTTCTTTCCTCTTCAAGTCTGTCACAAACAGGTAGCAGGGATCAGTCTGAGATAGATTTTTTTTTGGTTTGGGCCATGGCATTATACATGTGCTGACATCCACTGGAGGGCAGCATGGTTAAATTAAGGGAGAAGATGGGAATATGATTATATTCCAGCACCTAAATTAATCTCACATTTTATTGTTTATATTGTTTTGGAAAAGCAGTTATAATTGAGAAAAGTGCATGTTTTCTTTGCCAATACGAATAAAGCAACTACTTGTTAATTTTAGTAGTTTTCAAGCATGACTTCTTACTAATAATAAATGTGAAGTTTTTCCTGTATATACACAATCTATTTTAGAAGAAGGTTATAGAATAATTAGTATGGGAGTTATTAAAGACTAGTTGAAAATTTAGCTCTACAAATTGCAATAAATTCTGTTATAGAATCTTCGTAAATCAAATATTTGCAGAGAGGAGAAGACTATTCCAGTATGTTTACAGGACGTAGGAACTGCTCTGCCCTCTTAACTCTTGACTGAGTTATGACAGGAGACTCTTGACCTGGTTAAAGCAGGAAATTTTATATATGTCTGTCTAAATATATATATATATAAATACACACACACACACATACAGTTCTGTTTAGGCAAAGAGATTGAGAAATCTCAGTCTCAGACCTGAATAATAATCAATGAGTGATGCTAGAAAGATTAATGAAAATTTTTGTTGCATTTAAATTTATCATCCAAACACCCACAGAAGACGCTATCCTTTGTGTTATTTACAAATAAAAAAAGTATTTCTAACATTTTTTTAAAAGTATTTCTAAAACTTTAAGTAATGAGAAGCTACTCAAACCTTTGCTCATTTCCTATTAATCAGTGCAACTATTTTCTCTTAGATTTTATGGATTTCATTTTTTTCAATTTCATGTAACAGGTATTTTGCAGTTGAATAGCACTGTAGTATTGCAATTTTGGGGAGATAGTTACTAGTCAGAGCAATCCTGCGTGGCAGGAATGAAGTGATCCCAGTAGATGGCTCTGATGCTCCCTCACAGGTAGTAATTTCTGTGTTCCTGAACTCCTTCTACAGCTCGGACTGCGAATTAGCTCCAGTTTAGTAACTCCAGTGCAGAGACAGAGCATTTGCATGTTTTGTTTTCTGTGTATTTGTTACAATAGGGAACTTTTGACAAATACGTGCAGTAGTTATAAGCTTATATCTTTTTTACATAGCACATTTTTATCCTAACCATCACCCAAAACAAAACCATGTTAGGATTTTTTTTTCTAATAATGTTAATCCATTTTAAAAATACTGAATTCCATGAAGGAATACTTAGGTAACTTTCTCAAAGGGAATATATTTTTCAGTGATGCATTTCTATTTGTTTTCTAGAGGAAATTTTGCAAAATTCAGTGTTAAATTGTTTGCTTCTGTGTGGCATTTCCAAGGAGAAACATCCAATCACGTTAACGGTTCTAATTCAAATACTGTACACTGGAAGCTGGCTCTTCCAGTCCACAAGACAATTGCTGAATAATGCCAGTGTGTGACAGTTTCAGAGTGAACCAAAAGTTCTACTTCCAGACACAGGTAGTTGAGATGTGGAACTATGCTACTAGATGTAAATTTTGAAAGTTTAAAATAGTTGAGAAAACCATTATGGAAATTAATTGAAATAAAAATTAATAAAAAAGTAATAAAAACAGATTCACCATTTCTAGATAAAGAAACTCCTGGAAACAGTAATAGCATGACTACATGGGAAATTTCTGGGGCGATGTGTAAATGCACACCACCTTCCACATCCTGTTGAGAACACAGTACAGGCCTAAATGTGGTCTTGGGTAGCCACTTCTATGTTGGAGAGAAGTTTCTTCATAAAAGAAAAAGCAGCATGGAGTGAGAAGTCTTTTTGTTCCTTTGGCATCTTGAAATTCTATGTGTTCTGTATAAAAAAGGTTTTAAAAATGAGTATTTTCAGAGAACTGATTGGCTGGGTCATACTATGGAATCTTTCTTCCTAGTTTTTACCATCAAAAGATGGCCAGGAGTATAAAAGTACTTTTTTGATTCAACTTTTGACAACAGGATCACCTACAGTTGTTGTTCTGCATCAGTGGGTTTCCTGAGGCAGAATGACTCCATCAGAATGTTAGATTGGCCTTGATGTTTTGTACCAGATGTTCATCTATCCCGGTATCCTGTCTCCCACTGTGACCAGCAGCAGATGACTGGAAAAGTTTATAAGAGTAATCTCACTACTTTTTCAGATTACACGCATCTGCAGACCAAGAACTTTGTGAACCAGATTATGACTCTGCATATACAAATATTCAATGCATTTAATTTTTTTTTTTTTTTTTTGTAACCAGGAATGCCTAAAATGCACAATGAAATGTAACTAATTTGAGTTCATGAAAACAAGGCCTAACAGTTGCATTACTATATAAGACTGGAAATTAATGTCTGGCACTGTTCCTACGTTCCTTAGAGGTGCTAGAGATGGGATGGAGACAGTCCACAGCACTGTTATGCAGGCAGCATTGTGTTTTTCTGGTGCACTTTGGCCACAACAACCCCATGCAGTGCTACAGGCTTGGGACAGAGTGGCTGGAGAGCAGCCAGGCAGAAAGGGACCTGGGAGTACTAATTGACAGGAAGCTCAACATGAGCCAACAGTGTGCCCAGGTGGCCAAGAAGGCCAACAGGATCCTGTCCTGTATCAAAAATAGCGTGGCCAGCANAAAAAAATTCTTTCCAGAGAGAGTAATCAGGCGTTGGAATGGGCTGCCCAGAGAGGTGGTGGATTCACCATCCCTGGAGATTTTTAAACACAGACTGGCCGTGGCACTGAGCGCCGTGATCTAGTAAACAGACTGGAGTTGGACCAAGGGTTGGACTTGACGATCTCAGAGGTTTTTTCCAACCCAATTGATTCTATGATTCTATGTTGGATGGAAATAGAAGTGGCATTGATTGGTTCCAGTGGTTATGTGAAGACTGCTAGCATAAAAGGGAGTTTTCCAGTGTATCAGAGCATGAAAGGTTAAACTTTTAATCCAGATGAAAATAACATAGTACCCAATATAGACCTTCTTATTTCTGCAATGTGGGGAAAGGCTGCTATTTCAAAGATTGTATATGAATTCCAGGGCAGTCCTGTGGTGTAATGGAAAGCACTCAGAACTCCAAATCTGAAGGACCTGAGTGCGAGTCTCAGTAGGGACCGTCACCTGGCAGTTAAATGCCCTCCCTGCCATCCAATCCCCTCAGATCTCAGCTGCTGAGCAGGATCAGCCCCGGTTAGTACTGGGTGCTGTAGACAGTCCAGAGGACTTCACTGCCACTGTCCAAGCTCACTCGGCCAACCCAAATGGACCTTAGGAATTAAATGATGAGGCCAGTTCTGCGCACACTGTGCCTCACCTAAAAAATCCACTGTGCAAGCTCTAAGGGCACACCCACGTGGGGAGAGCCCTTCCCAAATCTTCATTTGCGAAGTTTGGCCATACATATATGAATTCCAAGAAGGTTATTGCATTTTCCCTACTGTTGCTTCAATTATACTCTAGCACTTTTCATTCTGGATGGCTCTGTAGTAGCATAACTAAAAAGAATTTTTTTCTACCAAGTGTACCAAACATTTTGAAATCTTTACAGTCAATTTAGTCCCTATTCATTATCAACTAAGTTCGGTCATTGCATCCAGAGATGTTTTATCTCATAGCATTGGCTGAAAAGAGCAAACTAAGGTTTATTATTCCAAGTTGTGCTTCAGAATGAATACTTTTGTCAGACAGCAAACATTTTCCATGAATGTCACCTTATCAACTTTTCATGATGCCTAGGTACAGAAAGCCTCCTTCATATCATCTCTTTTCACACAACTCATTACAATGGCTAAGTGTAGAGTCTTTGCACTCTAGGGATCTGGTAGAGCCCATGGAAACAGAAGGGTGCTTCCAAAGTGGAACCTGCAAAGTTCTGAAGATTAAATATATCCCCCCAAGCACTTTACACTGAATCTGTACAAAGTGCAAGGGAAACACATTCTCTGAAAGTGGCATAGTGGATTGCAAAGACAAACATATTTAATTTGCTGTTTCCCTTTGGAACATTTTCTTTTCACTTTCTTTTAAATCATGAATGAGTTGCATGTTTTGACACACGGAGTTAAAAGGCTGATCAACTTTACAGGCTTTTGAAGTGCATTTTGCAATATCTGGAAGATAAGGGCTGTTGTGAGGCTTATGTTTTTTCTGGTATGCTAGCAGCTCAGGTTCTGAACAGTCTTGCTCTTTCCCACTTTGATTTCTCTCCCACTGAAGTTTATGTGGTAATGCTAACCTCTTGCACTGGACATGTGGTGAGAAGTAATCGCTTGGTTTATAAAGCACTACTCAAGTGTCAAGCAATGCTCCTATTAAGAGGAAAATGCTGTGTAAATGAGGACTTGTTAAACTGATTCGTTTCAAATCTTTGGTAATATTTTAAATGGTGATTTTAATTGAATTCTTTTAGGGATTTTTAAAAAAATTCCAGCTGCCAAGGATTTAAAAAATAGTTTTAAAACACCATAACATTCTGAATAAACATCTGTGTGCACAAGTTAAAGGAAAGTGATTATCATAATTTCTGTGCTTCATTTCAAATCACAAATAGGGATACCATGTGTAACATACCTCCTCATGCCTTTGCCAGATCAGACATACCCCTTTATACTAATTCATAAGTACTTTAAAATACCTATTCATTATGATGACAACAAATGTTATGAAAATAGTTAGACTTTACAATCTTCAAGATGAAAAATGTACGCATTTTGTTCCTCTTATATCTCTTATTACAAAAAAAATTAGCTCTGCTTAGGTCTTCATGAAATTACAATTATATCAATTCAAAAGTACCAGTGAAAAGTAACATATGAAATACATAACCAACCAGAGATAACCAAACTCAAATATTCTTCCTAGAAGAGTTTACTGCACTTACTGGCTTCCACCACCGAAGTTTTCAACACCTTTTGATTGTTTCCATCTGTGGATGTGTATGATCTAGAAATAAGAGTAAATCTTTCATACCAGCAGGTCCTCAGCCATTTAGGCTTTCTAGATCACAAACAGCATAACTTCCTGGCTGGAAAAAGAGTCATCAGTTTTTAATCTACTTACAGTATCATGTGCTTCCAGTGACAGTGAGATGTCTAGGCTGGATTCTGGGTGCTCACATGCTTCTGAGGTCTGCTTAAGGTCTGTCAATGTAAAGAACTGTTTCCACAACCAAAGTGGATGGTCAAGGGAGAGCAGTGCAATTGAAACTATTTATACTAAATCAACATCAGCATTTAAATTCAGATTTTCGCTTTGAAAACCCATCTCTTGTTTATTGCTGCTTGCTGTGCTTTTATGTTCATAGATTGTTATCTTTTTAGATGAAATTAAACCAAGAGATGAGCTTCAGGAGTGTACCCATGTAAGCTGCAAACGCTGGTAGCTATTTTGTCCATGGGTTCAGACTAGAGTTGGTCCAAAGTAAGCTGCATCAAAGAGCTGAGGGTGGATGTCTGCCCCTCAGCACCAGCCGTTTTGCAGTTGTGCTGCATTAGCTGTTTGCATTGCAATTCGTTTACATTAGAATCAGAGTGCTTTCTACATTTATGTTGCATCTGAAAGATTTCATTCTTTTGTTGCCTGGAATTCATTCGAAGCTAAAGGATGTTTTTCTGTCTTAATAAACCCTCACACTTTACATACCAAATAGATTTTTGTGATATATAAAGTGGATTAATAATTCTCAAGTTGCCATTGTAGTTACTTCACAGGTTCCATAAGTACTGGCATGCAAATTCACAAATGCTGAAGCACTCTGGAGTGTAGTAAGATGTCACTGTTAAAGAATCTAGGGATATCTGCTCTGCCAGCATACAAATAACTATGTATACTGTAAGTGAAAAGTTGTTTAGCAGGAAAAAAACCACGTTTTCCTGCTCATATTATGAGTATCTTGCTCATTGGAATAAATGGAACTGTTTTCTGTGGCTATGATGTTCGTATTACTTGACATTCTTCAACATTTTTTTATCCTTAGCAGGCATAATTACAGTAGTTTAGGCTGATTTTTTTTTCATTCCATCTGTTGAAGGCTTATTTAGTTCTCTTTCTCAAGAGCACAGAAAGTACTAAAATGAATCTGAGAATGTTTACAGCTAGGTTTCTTATGACCCAGGTCATATTGTTGTCTTGAATCAGTTTTCTCTCTCGTCCTCAACTGAAGACAAAAAAATTTCTTAATCTTGCGGGGTCAAATAAAAGAAGGAATGCGGTGCAAGGAAGATTCCTTTTATGCAAGGCACAGGGATGACTGAAAGTGCCTGTGGGCATTTGGTCTCCATTGGCTCTCACAGCAAATGCAGTGATGCCCACGGATAGCCTGTATTGTTGTCAGTTAAATGGGATCATGAGTGTCTGAAAGGTGTTTGAGAATGAACTGAAAATCATTTTCACAAGTGGATGATTACTTCTGCCACATGTTAACCGAACTCTATCAGAGTGGCCCAGATTTTTGAGACTGCATTAATTGCTCTTTCAACCTTGACTGAGGTTTCTCTTTAAGAAAGGCCTTTGCTGGACTAAACTGCTACATGTATTGATTTTTCTTTCTATATTTTTTTCATTGTTTGTGATAAATGAAGCCTTTTACAAGTAGAAAATTTATCATTCAAGATGTAGATAGATTGCTTCATTCCTTAGAATAAAAAAGCTGGTCTAAAAATGATCTCTGTAGAAGTAATAAGTCCATTCTCATTTCTCCATCAGTGAATAGCTCCAGTATTCCACACACAATTATATTTTTCAGCTATTCATTAGTGCTGATTTTTTTTATCAAGAAGTAGAACCCTGCAGTCTTGCAGTGAGGTGAGGACTTAGAGCAAATAAGCTGCCATCTTCTTTCCTGTGTATGCCATCATATAATTGAAATGGAACTATAATGTTTAGCAATATGGTTTTGTATTTTCGTAGCACAAGGAAATGCGCTTTGAAAGGCATTCAACCTTTATGTATTTACAATATAGTGATGCCCAGACTTTTAAAAGAAAATGGTTGTTCATTTTGTTTGTTCTATTTCTGGAGAAGAAAATTAAACTGACTGAGGTGAAAGGATATATAAAATATTTTTATCTAGTTGTTTCTGTGTTTTGTAGTGGCAATGTAATTTCTTGTATTTTTATTTGTTTTCCAGGAAAATTGACTTTAAGTATTAAATGGTGGGTTTGGTACCATATTAGAAGTGTTGTGAGGTATAATCATGTACATCTGTGGCTTCACACAAATCTTAATTTTTACTTTTTGAGAGTGAAGAGAAAGAAAACAGTATTAAATAATGCTGAAGAAAAGAAGATTGCAGAACTGTTTTTAAGAGAAAAAAGTCTCAGAAAAGTGATTGCATGGTTTGTACATTTCATTGCATTTTCTTATTACTGCAAAAATGTTAGAAAATCTTCACAGTGGGGTCACACTTAATGACTCAACTTGTTTGATCAAGGTCCTGTTTTCCATGTGCTGTATAAAGGCAGGTGTATTAGTCTTATGTTACTGCAAATTATGTGAGTAATGTCAAAATACTGAAGAAGGCGGCCACAAATGTACATACTCTCAATATGCTTTCTGATGTGCATATGTACAGATACAGAAATTATGTGTACATAAGTCATTAATTATATTAATATATTTCTACTGAATAAAAGCCTGCCATCTGTATATGTTTCAATGCAAATCAAAATCCCAATATTTCCTAACTTCTTGTCAGTCTATTTATTACACATTCTCAAAACATGATCTGTGTTTCTTGTTCCTGCTAGGTGTGTTTGAAATTGTCTAAACAATTAATGCTGTGCATCTCGTGCAAAGTTTTTTTTGATGGAGAGAGTGAGTGGGGCTGATTGGTGAATACAGCTACACATATGGGTAGAGAAATAGCAGGCTACAGTTGTGTGAGTTTATGAGTGTGAGGGTCTGGTCTGGTTTGTGGTAATGACATTTACCTGAGACCCATGAAAAATAATACAATTCCTCATCTTAAAAACAAAACATTCTTCAACTTAGACTCATGAAAAATGATGCAATTTCTCTTCTTAAAACATTCCTCAGCTTAGCTCTAGGACTTAGTTCACTTCTGAGTCTGTTAGCCTAATAATTTTCTGCTCTAGTTGTGAAACCCAAGTGTCATTTAATTCTGAAAACAGCTATTGTAGATTTTTTGCTGTTCTAGGCATCAACTGCAGTTTCTACAGATCCTAGATATTACAGTCTAAATATAACAAGGTTCTTGGCTGCTTTGCATCCTTTTTTTTTCCAAATGAGAAATAATTGGGATATAGAAGTTCAAAGAGGATTCTAGACGTCTAAGATGTTCATGTCCATCTGGGTATAAACATTAGACTCTTGAGTAAGAATTAATCTCTCTACCTTTCAGAAGCATGCACAATTAAGTTGAGCACAAGAGATACCTCTTGCAAATGGCTGAAACTTTCTGCATTAGACAAAAACTGTCACCATTAGAGATGGCACTGGAAGAGGGATTAATAACATAATATTATAACTGTATGTTTATAGTGATTTGTAAAACCAGACAACATAAAGCTTTGCATTTCTATACCAAATCCCAGCTTTGTGTCATGAATACTATTTTCCTTTATATTACCTAGTTATCAAGTCTTGGGTAAGATACGTGGATTTTAAAGTTAGTTAGTTAGTTAGTGTTCCACTCCTTTGTTTCCCAAGAGGACTCTTATTTAACACCTTAGTTGGAAGTAATTTGTATGAGGAATAAAAGTGCACATTGCTATTTCATTTCTTTTTGTATGCTTTCTTATTTTTTCCTTTAGAATTTATCTTATGTTAGTTCTGCCTGTACTGTAGGGCTATATGTGGTATATCTCACATTAAAAGTAATTTAATAACCAACCAAGTAACTTAAAAAGCAGCTCACATTTTCTCTTTAGCAAGTGTTCTATTAACACCTCTTATTTTAAAAGCACCTTTCTATACCAGGCTCAATTAATAGAATTAAATTGAAAAAGAAATTAACAGAAAAAGAAAAATTAACATCATTAATTCTGAAAAAGAATTAACATGGTGTTTCTAAGTTTGGGTTGCTCATTTTTCTGGTGTGTTCCTGTTAAAACATGAAGTCACTGCCATTGAGGATATCAGGATTAGTCACCATGGATGGTACCACAGTTAGTCTCCAGCAAGAACAAGCCTCTGTTAGTCTATAGCTCCTTTACAGTCACTTAAGACATGCCAAGAGGGTGGGAACATGGTCAGGATATCGTTGTACCGTAGCAGTGGAGAACTGTGTATTTTCAGTTGGTGTTGACAAGGCAATTGCCCTCATGACACAGATCAGAGAAACCTTCATGGTACTCTGAGGGTTGCAGAGGGATGCAGTGGCAGAATCACAGTGAAGAACAGGGCAGTCTTAGGGCTGAGAGAGACCAGAGGCCACCTGTGGACCCTTTTATTTTTCTTCCTCAGGTCATTAGTCTTTAAGGGCAGAAGATGTGTGAAATTCATAGTTTATTCACCCTCCACTCTATGGCAATAGTAGAGAGATTAACAGGGCAGTAGCAGTGTTGTGTGCTTTGGGGAAAGTGAATGCTCTGAAACATGTATGAAAAGAAAAATACTTCTTTTTTTGTGGGGGAATCTGCACCCATTGCTCTGTTACAAATATAAACTCAAATAAGCAGGCCCTAGCAGGCCCTTTTTTTGTTTTTACCCTTTCTGACATAACCCTTACTCCTTTCTTTTCATTGAATTTATAATAATCAGAATTACGAAGTTGAAATGAATGTGGCAAGATCTGGACTATGCAAAGAAAGCCACATCAACTGGTAATTGTGTACAAAAAGCCAATTTTTTTCTCCCTCATACAGATAAAAAAGCAGAGTAACCAAGTGAGACAGAGATTCAACACAGGTGTAGCAGGACTTGAAGAAGGGAAAACATCAGTGTTGTAATCATAGGAGAGCCACTACATAATCTGGCAAACCACCATGGTTAAAATAAGCATTATGCTGAACATTCATTTTAGACATAAATTTGTCTTTTGTGATGACAAGTGTGGGAAAGAATGTGCTTGAGTGTACACACAGGACAAGTGTAAAAAAGGCTTTGCCTGTATCTTGCTTGCCCAGTTCATGTAAGAAGTTGGTTCATCCCTCTGTTTTCTGAGTTACAAACAATCAGGCAGCAAAGCCATAGAAGTGATCAGAAAGTAGAGGGCTGCAGACCCTATCCTTTTACCAGAGCAGTCCCTGTTCATCTATCAATCATCTGACCAACCATTTCCCATCCAAGTTATTAGTTCTTCATAATATATGTACCTGCATCCTCTGGAGAGTGCCCTGTGAAGCCAGTATTCACTGGTCTGAACAGTTATTCTTTTGTCTTTGACCAACCTAGCTGTATTACATGCCCTTGACAGAATCTGACCAGACAGAAGGAACATCTCATAGTTAATATTTTGCTCTCCTGTCAGGTCTTAAGCAGCAGATCCTTCCCACTCATAGACTTGCTTACAATCCCACACCTTATCCTTTTCCTCTTGCTGTCATTGTTAACAACAGTGCAACATGACCACAGTGACAGAAAAAAACATTCATTATAATACCAGAAAACTTACTGCAATTTCTTGGGTAATGAGTGTGCTCCCTCTACTACCAACCAGTATCAGCATCTGTGGTTTTCTCATCTCACTGGTTGATACTCCTCATTATATGATATGATTCAAAGCCTGGAAATTGCAAAGGTGACAAGGAGTTTTTGTAATCTAAGAGCCTTTATAGCAAAGTGTTTCTGTTTGGGAAATTAGATTTTAGTTTACTCTAGAAAAAAATATAATCTTGTGTGTCTGCTGAAACTGAGTTATGTGAGCATTTTACCAAGCTGACACTGTGACTGACTTCTCACAGACTAAATAAACACTAGCAAACCTGTGGAAACCAAACAGGACAAAAACTCTTGAGGAGTTTAACTTTTCTAACATTTGGTGTTTCTGTGTAGTCAGAAGTGTTCTACTTTAAGCCATTTTTAATATTTTTCAGACATAATTGGTGAAATATGAGATAAGCAGGTTAGTCTTCCCAAACATGAGGTCATTTGTTTCTGCTTTTTTTGTCTTCCTTTGAGTGAAAAGGAATGTCTTCGCATTTTTATGATACGAGTAAGGAAAAGGAAAAAAATCACTTCCTAAATGTGACAACACTGAAGGAGTAGCTTAGTAGGTAGAGCAAATTAACAAACAAATTTGTATCGGGTCCTTCTAATGTCATGCTTCTTATGAATGGAAAAAACACTCCCTTTATTATTTCCTTTGCAGATATTTGTATGCTCTAGGACAGAAGGTTTGGAAGCGGTGGAAAAAACGCTACTTTGTTCTTGTTCAGGTTAGTAGTCTGCCATGAAATTTCAATAAAAAGAATTCCTGGACTATCAATTATGTATGATTTTTGGTCCCATTCGTAAATCGGTATCTTCAGGCAACATATGCAGTACTACTCCTAGCTCTTGCAGCATAGAGAGCTTTTTTTTTAAAATTTACATACCTAGTAAACAAAAGTGTTACCATGTTTTACATATATATACATGGGTCCCTACACTGAGCAATGTTTCAGCTGAAAGTTCTGAGTGAAATTTTTGTGACCTTTTAATAGTCTGCTGACAGCTTTCTACCAGAAGTCCAGGTAAAATAAAGTCATATTTCCCAAAAACAATTGTATTTAATGTTTAATTAATTTAAGTTCAGGGAATGCTGTTCCGTGTCCTTTGTTTTATTGGCATAAAACTCTTAAAATCTGAGTCTCCGTAAATGTCATACAAAGTTTGAAGCCTATTAAGGCTTTTTTAAGAACAAAACCTTCTAAACCTACTTTACAGAAAGCCTGATTCCTTTATCACTCTGTGAGTCACACTCATCTAGTCTCCTCCTACTCCTAAATGATGAAAATTGTAAGGATGTAAAAGAAAATTACTGAACAAGTTCTTTTTTTTACAATAAAGTTAAATGCCAA
This sequence comes from Sakesphorus luctuosus, assembly GCA_013396695.1. Classification (NCBI taxonomy): domain Eukaryota; kingdom Metazoa; phylum Chordata; class Aves; order Passeriformes; family Thamnophilidae; genus Sakesphorus; species Sakesphorus luctuosus. The sequence goes on from VWZD01013037.1 coordinate 978,150, forward strand.
GAGTATTGCATATTATTCTTGCCGAGTTTGATGTCAGTATGGTGTTTTCCCTGGCTTCAGTGGGAATTGGCTTGCATGTTGGCCAGCAGTGAGTAGTGGTTGTAAGGTTGAATAGGAGATTTTGGAAAGTCTACAGGATTAATTGAGGTTCTGATTTTAGCAAGGTCTTCTGTGAAGAGATGAGGACTTTTTGTGACTATTAGTATTTGTCCGTGTTGGAAAGATCTCTATTTAAGGCATGGATGTGAAGAGAAAATAATTAAATTTGCAGAGGAAAAAATAAGAAAAGCTACACGCTCCCTTGTCCTTCATGCTTTTCCTTAACAGTCATCCTACTACTCCCTCCTTTCACAAAAAGAAAGAACTTGTTCTTTTCCTCTGAGACATAGGTGTCAACTGATTTTTAAATTGTACACTTAAGAGACATATAGTCTTTATGTGAGTGCAAAATGGAGCCATCATCTGGGAGACCAGTGTATTCCAATCAAGTTAATTTTTACTATCTTCTGCTCTCTATGCTGAAATTGCAATACTAGAGGAGATTATTACAGGAATTTTCCAACTGTGATGGGATTTAGTCATATATTTCATTTTAAAACAGCTATCAATTCAATAAAGCTATATAAAAAATACCATGTTAAATCAATATTTACTGTCCAGACAGCTCTGGCTCATTTATGTAGTCCAGCTGTGATACATACACTGACAATAAACTGAAGTCAATACATGTGAAATAAGCATTCAGTAATGAACCAGCCCGTCATATTGATATATTATTGAAATATTGACAAGTCTTCCTCTATAGATTAACTTCTAGCTTACAGTAGTCAAATATTAAAGCCATGAAATTCAGTTCTAAGATAGAGGGTCCCAGTATGATTTACACATACTTTGCAAATTTAACTCAGTTGTGACATTAGAAGAATAATGTTGATTTTTAGGAGTGTGATGTGAGTAATGCGCACCTTCATTATTGCTGCACGTATTTGCAGTTGTAAGTGATTTCTGAAAGAACAGATCAGTGTTATAGAAAGGTTACAGAATCTGAAAATTTTAACCTCTTCATTATATTTGTTTTTTTATCCTTTGCTATCCAGTCACTGCTCTAAAAGGTTATTCATTTAAAACCAGAAAAAGACAGGGACATACATGTTTGGTAAAAAGCCACAGCTGGACCTGCTGTGTTTTGCTTCATTTACTGTCTGATAATATCTTTCTCCACTAATCGGAATGCAGATTCATTTCTGTCATTTTAATTTCATCTGTTCTAATGTTTGAAAAGTCAGTCATTTGTTTCATGGATAATTTTTTTCTAAACACGCCAACCACGCAGGCTAATTCTTGCTGCTGAACTCCTGGAGTGGGCTGCCCAGTGATGCCCTGTAGCAGACACCACAGAGTCAGCCTCCAGGTTTGCAGTAACACTTCCTCCCAGCACATTAAGCAGGGTCTTTGTGCCCCGTGGGGACATCCCCTGGTGACACTGCTCATAAGTCACGTTCACATTTCTGTGCCTATCTGTCTGTCATACGAACACAGGTTGTTGCTTTTCCACTTTGTTATAAAATAGGTGGAACAGCTGGTAGTCAGGTGTCTGGACATCTAGAAAATAACGAAATTCAGGTAAATGCAGGCATAGGAAAAAGATTGCCTTTTCTTTTGTCAAGATTACCATTCAAGAGGATTGATTCTTTTTTTGTCTGAGAATGTGTTGTACATAGTCCTGACTTTCGAGTACCAATTATTCTATGAAATATTTGTGCTAATTTGCTGAATTCTAAGGCAAAGCTAATTACAGATGCATTAGCTAGTAATAGTACACTGAAACCCACTCATAGATCTATATTAAAAACTGTAATTTCAGGCTGTTCTGGTGATTTTTTCTGCAATAAGTGACAGCAGCCACTGATAGCCATACAGAAAAGGGTTTAAGAGATTGCAAGTATAAATAAATAAGGCAAGTTCTGTATTTCTTTCTGGTGTTTTTGTATCTTTTTTGGTGAAGAGACTTTAAAATGTCTGATTTTCAACAAAAGTTGAGGTCACTGATTGTGACTGATTGTTCTTTTAAAATAAGATAATGCACTTGAAATACATTTAAAAAAGTAAAGTCAACAGCATGTTAAGGTCTGTGTTGTTATAGACATGAGGTGAAAAATGATTATACATAACCCAGACCCTAAGCTTATCTTCAAAAACATATATGGCTGAAGAAATCTGAAAAAAATGGGCATCCTGTGCATTTCTGCAGTTAGTTTTGATGGCTCAGATTGTCTGGACAGTGTGGTTATATGGAATTGTTGGCATGAAAATATGAGTGCTTTCCAGGTTATTTCATTCAACCAAGTAGAATATTTTTGAAAAATGTTTTTACTGCAATGCCAGGTATCAAAAATTAAAACTGTAGGATCAGTTTATAAGAAAAGAAGAGGAGGAAGCTCTCATGAAATATCATGCTAATTGCAAAAGATTTAGAGGTCTGTGACTAACCAACAGCTTCCTCCATGCCTGTGCACAAGGGCAAATATGGTTCTTGGGAATATAAGCAGGGAAACACCAAGCAGTGACAGAAGTGATGTTGCTGCCAGGCCTAGAGCAGATGGTGTGGCGCAGGGGATGAGTCCCATGTCAGGGTCCCAGGGGGACCACCAGCCCCGACTGTCCCTGTCCACAGCCCAGCATGCGATTACAGCCTCTCAGGGCCATCATCCACAGCCCCAGCGATGCCACAGCAGAGCTGGTCTCCAGCTCCCCACACTCAGTCCCAGGCTTGTCCTGTGCCCATGGAGGTGCCCAGTGCCTGAAGCTGGGGTTGGGACTGGCTGCCCCAGTGCCCCCAGCTGCCCTGCTACTGGTTGGACCCTGACAGCAAAGCCCTGCCCTGCCAGCCCAGGGATAATTTAAAATCTTTAAACCAAAATACAGTTATTTTCTAAAATACATACTATGAATGAAAGCTAAACTGTGGGCTCAATGCACAGTGAGGTGAGATTCTGCCATGCCTGTCATGCTTAAGTATGGGATGGCTGCTTGAAAGAGTCCCTTCTAACCTGGAAATTTCTGGATGGGCTAGATTGTTTTTTGTGTTTATGTATAATTGTCCTGGTCTTGGTATGACTCACTTAAACAAATGTACCAAATCTGATGTGGAAAGCTGGCACTCAGTTTTAGTCGCCTGACAGTGTCTTTCGAATTCTTATCTCCTGTAAAACTGCCTTGCTTAAATTATATTAATTACACTTGAATAGCTGTGTTTAATTTCACTCCCCTGTAGACTTCTGCAGTGGTTCTGGAGACATCAGTTTGGCATTCGAGGCCCGATGGCCATTTTGCAGAGAGAGCTGTAGCTTGTACAGGCTGTGGCAGGGGATGTTCAGTCACCATGCACTGCATACACATAGCATAGCATAGTTCTGTTTCAAAAAAGCCCCAACACTTAAAATAATGAAATATTTTTAGAGCATTATGCAGGTAATAATCGCACATTCCACCCTTATTTTCGAAAAACATCGATCTTTTATGGAGAGAAAAGATACAGCACCAGCAAATATATGAATGAAGCTGAAATCAGCTGTCCAAATTTTACTTCAAAAAGGATCATTCCTGAAGTTGCAGCCTAAGCAATAACTAGATAACAGTTAGCTGAGCAGTTGGCAACAAAAATAAAGACAGTCCAACATCTATCAAATGAGTCCTTGCCTATCCATAAATCCTTGCACAATTTTACAGATCTAAGAAATAACACTATAGTTCAAAACAAGTCTGTTGGCTGGATACCCTACAGTACTTGGCGATGAGAGTTTCAGAAGTACATATACATGCAGTTCCCTTAAGTTTCAAGTGTACTCAGATTCACAGTATTCCTTCTGCTCACCTTTTATAATCTTCCCAGCTCTTCATTTAAGGCTGGGGACACCTCAGTTTGGTTTCAATGATTGCTTTTCCCCTCCCAGCTGTTACATTTGTTTCTATATCTTTCTAGTCACTTTTTCCTCAGGTCTCCTTATCGTTTTCTATTCTGTCTACAGAGTCTAAAACTTTATGGTGACATATTCTTTTCTTACTGCTTTTATTATGTATTTAATAATTGTACTTTATGAGAAGTAACTAATGTTGGCCTACACAGTTCAGTATCCAGTAAGCCAAGCAACCCAGAGATGGATGAGAACACAGGTGCAAAACATGCAGAAATTAGACTGTAAAATCAAACTGAAGGTTCTGGTGCTTGCCATCTTTAACTAGAAATGGCTAGATTGTGTGTTCTTTTTCCGGGTTCATGATAATTGTGGAACTCCTTCTGCACACAGTACTTTTGTACTTAGAAATTTTGGTTGGTTTTTTTGTTTTTTTTTTTTTTAATTTCTTGGAATAAATTGCTCTTTTTGTATTACAATAGACTGGTAAATTTGGTCAGTGTTACGACACAAAGTGTTTTCCCTACCAGAACCTAAATTACTTCCCTTCAATTTTTCTTAAAGCAACGGCCCCAAATGCATTGTATTTCAGGAGACTGTAGAGAAATGTTCATGCCTTTGTGTTTTTTATTTTTCCTTCATTTTTGCAGAAAGGGGAAAGAATGCAGAGTTTAACACTGTAAACGTTTCTGGGGGAAAAAATAGGGAGTGTATTTCTTCAGTGCAACTGAAGGCTAATTTAAACCATGGTACCTTTGTTATGCAGTTCTGGAATAGAATTCATCAATTAAAAAGTCTTTCTTATTCAGGTTAGCCAATACACATTTGCAATGTGCAGTTACAGAGAAAAGAAATCTGAGCCTCAGGAACTGATGCAACTGGAAGGATACACTGTGGATTATACAGCTCCTCACACAGGTACTTTTCATGATTTTGAAGAATGATACTGACGCACACTATGTTTGTGTAAAATAGCTGATTCAAATTGATCATTTTAATTAAGCACCAAATACCCCCAAGGTTCTTTGGCATTTATTCCACTAGGGCATTCTGGTGGGAAAAATCACCATTTTAGAAAGAGATTTGTTGTAAGACTAATGAAAATAAACTTTACACTAAAGTTTCCTGAAACACCGTAAGACCATATATAATACAAGGAAAAAAATTATGAATTGTAGTCAGTCTTTCTCTTTCTTTTTTGATGGTGGTGGCATGTGGCAGTGTACTGTGAAGTATATTCATAAACAACGCAGAAAGGAAGGCTTGTGAAAGACAAATTACTCATAGTAATCAAAAATAAATGTGGAGATACCAGAAAAATCTGCACAAGTTAATATTAAAATGGCAGAAGGAAAGCAAAGTTACACATGCAGAGAAAAACTATTCTACCTAAACAGTGGAGGTTATGAAATTAGGAGACTTCTGAAGTATTGAAGATTGATCTTTTAAAATGTTGATTCAATGTTTAGAATATTCGAGAAACCAAACGATGCTCAGAATGTGTTTGAAAAAACAAAACAACTCAAACAGTTCTGTCATAAAGAAATCCCCAGCACAGCCACGTTGACTGTCGTGTGCTGTTCTTGTTACATGTTCTAAGAACAAAACACTGGAATGAGAAAAAGGACTAAGGAAGGAACAGCAACACTGATAAGAGGTATGGAGCTGTCTCTGTTCAATAAGAGATAAAGCTGACAAGGTTCCAGCTAAGAAAATAATGCCAGGAAGGAGAATATGTTAGAGAAGTGCAAAATAGCATATGACACAGAGAAGATGAATAGGAAATAAATTGGAGCTGAATTGAAAGTGGAGTCATGTAAATATTTTCTCATGTGACATATATTTATTCTGCTTGTATCTTACTTCCATGTATTACCATTTGATCCTATAGCTCTAGATTTTATCATATTTTAGGTCATAAATACCTATAAATTATTTTAACACACCCCTCCACACATACACACCCAGTGTAAACCCAATAATATTGATTGTGATTAAGAAGTACCATATATTTATCAAGATTACCTTCTTATTTACTGCTTCAGGTCTTCAGGGTGGTCGAATGTTTTTCAACGCTGTTAAAGAAGGCGATACTGTGATATTTGCCAGTGACGATGAGCAGGACAGAATACTCTGGGTTCAAGCTATGTACAGAGCCACAGGTCAATCTTATAAGCCAATTCCTGCAAGTCAGGCTCAGAAGATGAATCCTAAAGGAGGCAATGTCAACACAGATATATCCCCACTTTGTAAGTTGGCTTTCGTTTTCTTTTGTGGGTTTGGTTTTGGTTTTAGCTGTTAAAATATGTAGCAGCTCCCTCCATAAGGTTTAATTAAGCAGAACTTACTCACTAGGCAAATGTGCCTAACAGTTTGTTGTTAGCCAGAAGCTCTTTAACTCAGATTATTATTAACAGTGAGGAAAATCCTGACTTGCAGGTCATTTTTTTTATTATCCATGAAAATACAGCAATTAGTTTCATGTTCATTACAATTGACCCACGTATTACCATGGAGACGGTGTTTGCTTTGCGTTATGTTTTTCGTTATCCAGTCAGTTTACTGTTGAATAGAAAAGCATCAAACTATTCTCAGAATTCTTATAGATTTAGGTCAGTTTTATCATACATTGTATGTATTAGTTCTCTAAAAATTGCTATGCCACAGTACCTTGTGAGCTGAAAGGCACTAGATAGGCTGCCGGATTTTTTCAGCACACAGTGTAATATTGAACTACATATAAAAGTTCCAATTTTTTCTTCTTTTTTGATGCATTTTTAATGTTAGGACATACAGTTCTGATCACATAATTTGTCAATGACAATTTTTATGATTCCTATTTTTCACTTAATACATAACTTAGGCATTTCCAGCCAATATGAGATCACATTGTTTAGTTTCTGCAGTATATCTTGCAATGTCACCTCCAAATACAGAAAGCAAGAAACCAACCAGGGTTTTGCAAAACAAATGTCAGTTTAAAGCATTCCAGCCTTGAATGCTTGAAGAAGAGCCTTGAAGCCTCTTCTTCGTCCTCTAGGATGATGAAAAATCAACTCACTCACCCTGGTAAAATGTGGAAAAAGAACTTTCAATAAGTTGGAGAAAATTAAATATCTTTAAACTACAGGATGTAGAAAAAAGTCAAGTTAAGGAGACAAGTTTCAATGTTTTTCTGTATTGTGTTTATAAAATATAGTCTGTCATCCTGATATTGTCTTGATAGATATCAAAAGCAACTGAAAGTAGTCATTTAAGAAATTAAATCATCAGATGATGATTAATAGGCCACATACCTAGTGGTATTGAGGTTAATTCTTTGCTAGTAAAAAATACTAATATTTCTGTTTTCCTTTGCCTTGTAGACAGAATTCCCTCTTCCAAAGTTAATGTTACACTATTAGCTGGAAATGACAATTTGTCAAATTCAAACTTTCCCTTAAACATTTAACATCTTTAATCAAGTGATTCCTATGATCTCTACCATGAACTCTTTCTGTTTAAAAGAAAGGAGTAGAATGGAACGACTAAGAGACTCCTTTTGTATACCAAGGGCTGTATTATTTTGCAGTTACTGGTGCTTGGTTCCACATAAGATAATTCCTTCTTCAAAAAAGTGCTTAAAATGACAGGACCAAAATCCAACCACCTCAGATCTAGACGAAAGCAAACACATCAGCAACTCAGGAAAAGAAACTAGACATTATTGTAATAGGACAGCCAGTGTCTGCCTGATCTTTACAGCAATTATCACAAATGCAGAAAATGGAAATGTTACTCTTGCATGTGCACAGCAGCAGCACTCCAGAAGGCCAGCCTGAGTATCTCTAACTGATCTGAATGTGCACAAGCATGTTAATGCAAAGAACAGAGTATTTAAGGATGGATGATTGTAGAAAAAGCAGAAGTTTCCCAAAGACTTTAATGTTTCAGGGAAAGCACTAATGAAAAATAAATTAATCTAAGTCACATAAAGGTGTGGGAAGTGATCCCTTTCTTAATGGACAGTGTATTAGGAAGTGTGTTCCTGCAATTGGAAAGGCTGCTGAAATGGTGAACACTGTTAATAACTTGGTCATAACACAGGAGTTAACAGTTGTACATCAGGCTGTATTCATGTCTTAATGAAGGAATATAAAGCGAAGCATCATTCTAATTCTACACCCTCATAAGTTCAAGGATGGTCTTTTTGTGTAAACATTTGCTGAGAAGAAAGAGAGACAGATACTGGAAAACCAAGTTTGGGAGGAATCATTTGATCTGAGATGTATAGCTTTCTTCATCTCTCCTTTGGAATGATGTCACATCAAAACAGCTCACAAAAATAATCTGAGAGAGAGTTTTCAGAGACAGATTATAACAATTATAACTGTTTAGAGCCTATATATAAAACATCAAATCCTATTTCTTTAGTAACCAGGGAGTAGCAAAGGAAGTGATATACATAGGCCATGTATTGGTATTACAAAACACCAAAGCAGTGGCAGCACAGTTGAAGACATTTCCAAATGAAACATCCAATCTGACCAGAACACCACCAAGGAGGAAGCTTGTGTGAACATTTAAATCATGCAAGTGGAGCAGTCTGTGTTGTGCAATCCAGAAGCAAGTGCAGGCAATTTGCCAAATGAATTAATGCTTTGGAGTTAGTCATGCAAATATTAACAATCTATTTGCGTATATCAATGATAAGTGCTTAACGTCTTTCCCTATCGTAGTTTAATGATGCAGGAATAAATTATGAACTTCATATTTCTTTAATGTTATTTGTATCACTGTCAGACTTTGAACTGGCTACATCAGAGAGTCTGTGGAAACACCAGAATATGATTAATGTTAAGGTACTGGTGTCATAAGACATACACACAAGAAATACCACTGCTTAACCTTAGGGTGGCATTGCTCAGTTTTGGAATAACTGGTAATATTCCTGTAAAGCAGGTCTTTTAAAATAGTTCTCAGATGTTTATACCTTTATACAATTAATTAAAATTTTTAGAAACAAACAAAATATATTTTTTCATTTGTTGTAGTTTTCTCAGCAGGTGTGGTAGCTCTATGCTCATCATACCCTTTGCCACCTGGAAGACTGGAGTAACTCCAGTTTCCCTGCCTGTTCCCTCCACTCCACTTTATGTCAATTTCTGGCTTTCCTCTGACTACCTTGATCTCCCTTTTAGAAATAAAATGTTAATACTGGCCTCTACCACCTTAGGCAGTCATTAAGTCAGCTTTACTTTCTTCTCCTATGTGACTCAGAAACATGTAAAAACTGTCTACTATCCTCTTCAAATCTGTCCTTCAGTGAAATACTGGCAATGCAGTGGTGGTCAGTGTGGTATCCCCAGCCTGACAGTCAGGCCGTATGGGCCAGCTACTTTGTCATTCTCTGCCACTTTCTCTGCAGCAGTGATTTCATGGTCTGATATCTAAATTATAAGGTTCCTGGGTCATAGATTGTCTCTTTGGCCTGTGTTTCTAAGCATGTAGCACTTTGGAGTCCTGGTCAATGATCAGGAATTAAAATGTTCCTGATATAAGCTGTCACTACTGCCTGGAGTGGCACCTCAAGGATTGTAATGCATGTCTTGCCACTGTCTTTCAACCAGTTCCAGCCCCTTCTGTATCAGTCATAGTTTTATCCCACTACTCCTAGTCTTTATATCTTTTTAATCCCTCTACCTGCTCTTCTCTCTTGCTTGCCTGAGCTAGTTCACATTGCTAGTTCACAAGAACCTGCCTAAGCTACTTCACTTTGCTTCCACGATGCTTAAACTCAAGCAGGGATGTCACTGAGAACCACAACAGGGAGGAGGGTCACCACCTTGCAAGGCCAGTTTCTGTAGTTCCCATTAGCACAAAGTAAATGCTGCAGAAAATATGTATTTGCTTCTGGGCTGGAACAGAGCAGAGGTGATGCCTAGGGATGCTAGGAACCACTTGAGAATGTGCCATGAACATGACATTCTTGATAGTCTTAATTCAGCCAACGCTGCCGTGTCACTGAGGATGTGAAGATTTTTATAGCCTTTGCAACTGGACTAAAATTTGAAATTTCTTGCAAAGACGGCAAAAGGCATGTTCAGTATGCTATTCTGCCAAAACTAATATCCTTGTCTAAAAGAACACCCAAAGAATTTACTAGAACTCCTGCAATAGGTGTTGTATGTTTATACCATCATTTGAAAATATATTTATCTGTCCTATCTTGATCAAAAAAAAAATGGATAGTTTTTTGACTAACAGTTTCCAAAAGGTGAAACAAATGCACGATCTGAAACAGGCTGTGCAACATGGAAATAGCAGCCAAAACACTGATTCTGAGATAAAGGCAAATTGAAAAGCAGGACAAAAAATTCCATTAAAAAGCAAAGAAAAAGCTAATTGTGAAAAAACAGGAGAAATACTACAGCCTCAAAGCTCTCCCCAGATATTTTCCTAATATTTTTTCAAGATGGAGTAAGTGTACAGGAAAAAAAAAATTGTATTTTTTGACTGTGTATGACAATACAGCACTTTATCACTTCTGCATTTGCATGTTGCTTAAACAGGACAGCTAAAGCTCATTTATCCAAGAATTTGAAAAATACAATCACTCTAACAATTTTTTAAAAGTAGAGGGTTAAATATTTTTTCATCACAATCATATAACATTTATTAATTTCTCATAAACTTTGTTCAAGTTCTTACTTTTGTTTAAAAATCTGTTTCATTTCAAAATGTTTACCAATTACCTTGTACATATACCCTAAATAAACAAAAATATGATGTACTACATTAGATCTATTTTTTATGATTTTATGCTTGCCTACAGCTGGCAAAGTTAAGTTTTTAGTTGTTTTTCTGTTGCTAAAATATATTTGGTAACAGATCTTCTGTTACTGTTTGACAATATTATTTGTACTCCCTGATTCACTTAAAAAGATGATCAGTCATAGATCTTTCTGTAAAATTAAATCTATTTTTAAGTGAAGACTTTTACTTTTTTTTTCCAAAATATGTAATAGCAGATTCTGCTTTTGCAAGCAGAAATTCAGTAGGTCAACTTACACATTTTGATCATCTGGATACTATATCAGTATGTTGAATCTGCTTCCTTTGCAACATTCAGTCTCCTGATTTCAAAATACTTAATTGCTTATCAGTACCTACAGCTTCTCTTTTTTAAAGGGGCATCTTTTATATTTACGTGATTAACAAGAGAAAAATATCAAGGCAGTTATTTTAAGAAAGATTCAACTCTGCATAATTTGTACATGATACTAAAGGCAGAAATGTTAATCTTTTTTGTTTCATCTGTCTTGCTATAAATAATGTCTCGATAAACCAGATATTCTTATAAGAAGGAAAACTTATGAGAAATGTAAAACTTGGTCACTTACACATTAAACATAATGGGTTTGAAAGAGTTTTATCTGTTTGTGGTCAGTTTGGAAACTATAAATAACTTCATATGTTCAGAACTTTCACAAATGTAGTTGTGTCGATATCAGTTGTTTATTTTTTAATTAATGTCTTTAAATACAATTTAATTGCACTAATTAAGAGCGAGCATTTCCTGTACCTTTGTCAAAAATCTAAACTAGGTTTGTCGATAATGATAAGCTAGTCTAATGCCCATGGAAATGCTGATCTGTGTAATCACATATGCTGCAGATCTTTCAATCATTAAAAATACTTGCTGCTGTTCTCTGGGATGGTGCTCTCATACCTTACACCATCGATGTATTGTCATACTGTTTATTTGCTACATCCACCTTGCTGAAATCTGTCACATGGATGTGACTCTTGCTTTGACAATGCAAAGCCAAGTAATACGAATTAGTTTCTGCATCTTTCCAGGATGTGATGTTGCAGATCCTTCAGCTTGAATTAAATAATTCTCCCATCCACAAATACAGCTGAAAGTTGGACTTGACATGGATCAATATGATCTGGGGCTAAATTTCTAAATGTGACTGATTATGTTAGCATCATGCCCACAGATCAATATTGAGTTTTATTATGAACCTGACTCTATAATTGGGTTTAATCAATAAACTTTTGTCTCCTTTCTTTAGAAATTTTAGATTTCTACTATGCAGGTTTTCAAAATTGCATTTAGGATACACTTAGATCTATACTTTCCTGGTAACAAATAAAAAGACGTAGGTTTGAATTTAAAGGAACAAAGAGCTAAGACCCTATTGAAAGGGGAAGTCAATTTTTAAGTTGATAGGACTGTTCACCCCAGTACAGTCTATAGAATCCAAGACAGCTAATGTGCTAATACATAACTAGTCCTTTTGGGCACTGTAAGGCTTTTCCTGTCCATACTAGATAGATAATTCACATTGAAGACTTTGACAAAACATAGCATTAATGAAAGCAATCACTACAGCTTCTCTTTTGATAAACCCGCGGGGTTTAAAGGCGTTGAAAGATGCAATCTGTGGAGAACAATAAATTTGGGGCTTTGATTGAAGTGCCATTTGGGATGGTATGTTTTCTCAATGTATTTACACAAAAATGCTGCTCCCTTTTTCAGTACTCTTTGCTGGAAGGTTGAAGGAGCTCTTTGCCATTACTACATTAGGGTTCGTCTCATTAAAAGCTGAGTACAAAAAGAAGGCTGGAAATGACCTAGCTCAAGCCAGTGTGTTCATTTCTGCTC
>VWZD01013037.1:992342-1114357 GCA_013396695.1 Sakesphorus luctuosus
CTCATATCACATAATTTTTTCCACTTTATTGTCCCAACAGCAACAGAAAGGATAACTTTTTTTACTTCTTTTTTTCTGTTGATCTGACTAGTCATGTAACACAAAGATAATAATGGGAATTTAGGCTTGTTTGCAAGTGTTAAAAAAGGGTGGAAAGGATTTTTGATGACAATCGCCTCTTTTTCAAAATACTAGCAGATAAGTATGTATAGAAAAGTTAAAGGACTCATTTTCTGTCTGTGGGTTTCACATGAAATCAAAGAAGAGGCCCGAAGGTACATCTGTACAAAGTAATTGGCACTCAAAGAGAAAATGGTTAGCTTTCTAACAGTGCATGGGGGTCAAAATCTTTTTTTATAATAATAATATACTAAGACACTTAATATAACCTTGAAATCAGGAACTTTTAGAAGAGGTTAGGAGAAATGCACAGTGCTATAGCAACCATAAAGCAGATGTATTTCTTATCATTCCTTTTTAAATTCAGCTTTTAATAAGCAGAATGGATGATGGATTTTTTTGAATTACATATTTAACTCTATTTTTTATTTAAAGAAATTGGGAATGTCAAGGTAACAATAAAATACATGGATATAAGTGATTTTTTTCCTAGCAGCTCATTTTCTGTAATTTTCTAAAAACAATTCCTCCCTTTATTTCTCCAAATACAGAGTAACCATATATAAAATTTGGGGGGTTTAATGTTGGGGTTTTTTTCCCCAATTACAAAATAAAAAATATGCCATTATCTAATACTCCGTAGGACATAGTTGTTATGTGTTTGTGAGGCATGCATGATATGGCATTGAAAAAAGGGCAAGGAAGACACATGTTTATATGAAAATGGCCATACTGAAACAGATCTCTTAGAGAGACTGAAGTTAAAGTAATGAGTTCTTTAAAATTTTGTATTCTAGTCACAATCTTCTCCTATGAGAACATACAGAAATTTTAATAATGGCTTGCTTTTGTACTTCTAGGCAATGATAAGCAACATTTTGTTATGTTTTCCATAAAAATGTAGCAAGAGATCAGTGACAATGATGTATTAGCAGAACACCAATCACAATAACCACAGCTGATTATATCTAGGGCTAGGATATGTATTATTGGAGAAAATCATTTAAAATCCCTTTTATTTCTCCTTTCAGTAGAATACCTTGTTTCCTTTCAAATATAGTGTAAGCTACACGAGGCATGACAACATGACAAAATATTAGATTAAAATGCAGAATACTATTCAGGGTTCTGTAATAAATCTAAGTGTTCTCTAGAAAGAAATTAAGGTCCTTAAAGGCAGTGGAAACCTTAAATTGAAAGAAATTAATTAGCAAACAAATTTATTACATATGAAATAACTTTTAGATGTCCTTGTTCACAGATAATACATTAAATTAAAGATTTTGGGATAATATAAAATTTAAATTCCTGTCCCATGCAAGTTTTTTAGTAAAGTTAAAACACAGATGATTTACAACTGATGTGAATATATTTTAAGTGTATGGTATTCCATATTATTTCAGTAGTATTTTTGCTGATATTTTGTGTAAATATTAAACATCTGAGCTTGCAAAAGTATTCACAAGCAATAGGCAAATATTGGTCTTTAGCTGCTATGATGTTATAAATTCATGACTTGCAAAATCATTTTGTTTATCCAAGTTATTTTTATATTGGAGTTCAGGTTTTCCTTAGTCTAACTTAACCATTTGGCAGAAATGATGAGAGGGAAATATCACCATAATTAAGAAATGAACGAAGAAAAATGCCTATTTAGAAAGCTGTGCAGTAGTTGTAGTTTCCCATGGGTTATTATTTTTTCCATGCTGTATTTTAGTAACTCACTGGTTTAATTTTTATCATATTTATGCCTTAAGAATCAATTATATTTTTTACACTCTGGATTCACTCAAGAACTGGTTTTGTGTGTGAAGGAGTCTGTACTGTGTTTGGGTTATGCCATTCTGGTCTCATCAATACTGCCCAAAAAAGTCCTCAGTATGCCTGAGAAATCCGATTAGTATTTAAGGTTGAATCTTACATATTTTACTCAGGTGGCTTTTAAAACAGTACCTAGCTTTGTTTCTCTTTACTAGTAAAAGTTGTTAAAACTGTTTGCATGTTTCATAAGAAACAGGGTAAATGGTCAAACTGTGGTCAAAACATAAAAGTTGCAGCCATGGAGAACTGCCCATCCAGAAACTGTGTTTTAATGTCCACCTAAGGGACATGTAATGCCCCTCAGCATTACCCAAATGTTCACTTGTACCTGACAATTAATTGCTTGAACAAAAATTAATTCTTTTAAAGTGCTAGTTTATTTCATATTATGTTTTGATAGAATTTAATCTGTACCAGACTTTGGATATATTAGCATGCTTTTTTTGTAAACTATATATTTCATAGTACTGCTATCTCCAAACTGCAATAGTTTCCTGACATTTAACCCTTTGAATGAGAGAGCTGTAGCTGAATCTAGCTTTTTCAAGTACTATCAGCATTAGTCAGATATAAATCGTTCTAGTATAAAAAGTTTATGTAATGGACATAAAAATATGTTCTTCTATTTTTTGATTTAAAAGCTGAGAGTGAAAAAAGAAATCCCAAAATCTTGTGGGGTTCTTTTGTCTTTCAGGGCTGGTTTAGCCCAGGTCAAGTCTTCGTATTAGATGAATACTGTGCTCGCTATGGAGTAAGAGGCTGTCACCGCCACCTCTGCTACCTTGATGAATTGATTGCATATTCGGAAAATGGTTCTGTTATCGATCCAACCTTGCTCCACTACAGTTTTGCATTTTGTGCATCTCATGTTCATGGTAACAGGTAATTTAATGATATATTTTTAAATTCATAGTCTTTAAATGCGTGGTCTGAGTAAAAGTATGCATAGGCTCCTGCATGGACCAGATAGGGAGGCAGGACACTACAGAAACCAGTTCCATGAAAGTTTCTTCAGGGGTATTAGAGGTTCTGTACAGATTACTATTAAAAAAATCTCCTTTTCGTTTTAGTGCAATGTGTTTTCCTGGACGTTGTATAGACAGGCTGATTCAAGGCTAAAGGATATCAACCTGTTAAAAGGATAGGTTTCTTAATTCTGCATTTATATTGTGCTACTAAAACAATTTTGCAGTTTAAGGGAAATTTTCTCTCTTTTTCTATAGTCTGTAGCTTGGCACGTAATCCTAATCCTACTATACTGAGTTCTTCTGGCTGTACTATCACAGTGTGAAATAACATATATTGGGAATTTGGTGTGACCCCCAGCCAGGAAGAGCTATGACACTTCTGGTATCCTTTCCACTAGACAGGTAGACTGTTTCAGGAGCGTGTGATAGAGTGATGCTCTTGGGATGATGTCTTCATTGCACTTGCAAGTGAAAGACTTAGAAAGAATTAAGTTGCTGCTTTGCTATGCTAAGCATGTTCTTTAAAAGAAGCTTTGTTTCATCGATGCCTTTTTCCAAACTGTGAGAGAACTAGCTCTGCTGTTGAACAGTGGGTGTTTCAGATAGGATCATTGGATAGCTCAGGTTGGAAGGGACCACAGGAGGTCTCTAAACAAACCATCTGCTTGAAGCAGAGTCTGTCCAGAGGTCAGAGTAGGTTGCTCAGGACTTTATCCAGTCAGGTCTTCACTCAGTTTGAACTGGTGTAATTTCAATGTAGTTATATCCATTGTCTCTTGTCTCCCTCCCCATGCACCTGGGGGGCTGTCATCCAGTCCCCCTAGACACCTCCTATTGTCCAGGCTCAACTAGCCCAAATCCCTCAGCCCCTCCCTGCTCAGAGCAAGTGCTCTGGTCTCTAACTATGGTGGCCATTCACTGAACTTGCTCCAATTTATCCATGTCTTCCTTGTATTAGAGTGGGGAGTGAGGCAGGCAATCTATCAAATTATAAGAGAACATGCATTGATATCCCATTCTGTGCACTAGATTTGTAGACTGTTGTATGAAATATGGCCAAAAAGTTCAAAATAGCAAGGGAAAACCCAATAGAGCCTCTCAGCTGATCCAATCCTGCCACTGGAGGAAAACCTCACAGTCCCCAAAAGCAGTTACTGTGATGCTGTCAGTCAGTCTCCAAAACTGAATCTTGGTAGGGATTGAAAGAGAGAGATATTTTCTTGCCAAGATGTATGTTTATGTTGCTTCTCAATCAGTCAGCCACAGAGGCCATTTCACTTGTCCTCAAGCCAGAGAAGAAAGGGCAATCCTTAGGAAGGATATTGTTTCCTTCACTGGCTCAGAGAAAGCCTCATCTGGAGCTGGGCATTTGTGACCTGAGTGATTTCATAGTGGTAGATTGACAGTATGTAATCCTTGGTAATAATATCCAAAATTGAAATGTTTTTAAATGTGCTTGAAATACTGTCAAGGATCTTAACATTCATGCTGGTAAGTTAGGAGATTTCTGGCTTTTACTTGGTTGTAAAAGCATTCTTCTTTGTCAGTTCCCAAAGAACCCGACACATTCTTATTTTCTATTGAGTCTAAGTCTTTGTTGTTTCTTGCCTTTTTATTACTGGTTTCAACCTAAGAAGACAAATATACAGTGATAATTGCTCAAACTTATTTCAAGAATTCAAAAGAAAGGTAGATACATTTCTT
Organism: Sakesphorus luctuosus; assembly: GCA_013396695.1. Classification (NCBI taxonomy): domain Eukaryota; kingdom Metazoa; phylum Chordata; class Aves; order Passeriformes; family Thamnophilidae; genus Sakesphorus; species Sakesphorus luctuosus. Next base: position 996,956 of record VWZD01013037.1, read on the forward strand.
TTTATTTCATAATTTGAGTGAAGGACAGCAGTGCACACAGTGCATGAAAATATCTCAGGGAGCACATCATTTACACAGTGGTAAGCACTCTGTATTCTGTCTATTCCTACTGTACAGATATTCTCTGAATAGCATTATGAGTGTTTTAGGAATAAAAGGAGTGTTGAACAGAGAGGGTCTGACTAGAACTGAGATATTGTAAAAAGAAGAAAAAAGAAACATGAAGAAAGAAGAAAAGTAAGTCAAGGACAGAAGCAGACACGCTCACTGAGAATGACAGACACACATATACAGGCACATAATATATCCACTCATTCATCTACCGCAGCACTAAGAAATAGTAAAAGGGAAAAAAGGATTTCACAGACAATGCACAACAGGCCAAAGTTCTAGGCTGGTCTCTGGCGTTATACATCTTAGTTTTATAACTCAGGCTGGGAATCAGAAAGACCACAGAACAAAGAGCTTTATACTCTGGGCACAATGTATTTAATTTATATGTCACCTTTGCTTCACTCAGGGATCTTAGACCCTCCAGTAGCCTGAGAAAGATCATCAAAATTGATCTTGAAGTCAGGTGATAGAGGAGCATGTAGAAATGCACCGTAACTGTAGTTCATATTGTCCATTTCTTTTAGATATGAATTTTAAAATAGTAGGCAATCTAGTGATATCAATCAAACGATCAGATACAGGTGTCACCTTCATTGCTGGTAGTCTGGTGAGGAGGAACTCAAGCACAAATCAGACCAAATCCACAAAATATACCAGAGCCATACCACTTCATATGGTGAGCAATCCAATTACTACATCTGATTTCCTAAATAAAACTGGTGAGGAAGCATTTACATACAATGGACCCCAATTGGCTATTAGTCATAGATGCTGTCTGAGATCGCTGTCACAGTTGTGGGATTGCATGTACAGAGTGCTGCTCCCAGTAACATTATGAAGAAGGCTAAATCAGCTTTGGCTCTTTACACCTATCAGACATTTCCAAAACTCTTCCAACATGTTTTTGGTTCTTCGGGCATGCCCTATGCTCTTTTGCTGCACCCTAAGACTTGCAACATAAACTCATTTTTATGCTGCAGGCTGTACTGCTCTTGCAGACCGTAACGTAATAATCATGGGCTTATTTCAAAACACCTGGAATAAACATGTAAAAATAAATTGTTGCCCTGAAGCTTCAGGGACATTGAGGAGCACAGAGGAGATGTGAACTGAGCTCTGGTGTAGGCTGTATGCAGCAGACCTTGTCCTCTAAACTCAGGACCAGAGAAAACAGTCCCCAGCTGTTTTCTTTCCAGAGATGAAGATATAGGTAAGAACTTCTGATAGATTTATCAGGCATATGGGTGCTTAGTATGTCTCTTGCTGATGTTGTTCATTTGGGAACAGAAACATTTAGTGAGGGTTGAAGACAACGTGCTGAGTCCTAGAGTGAGAAATCCAGGCCTTATTTGTGACTTTCCACCTGGAAAGAGTTAGCCCATTACAACTGGGCTGACTACTTAAGTAGAAAAGGCATTTCTGCTTTTGTGAGTGATACTCTTGATGCATTCTCTTCCTAAATAGCAAAAAAGAAAAATATTTTACCAAAAGACTAACCTTGCTGTATTTAAACAAAAACACATCCTTGTTTCTGAATCAACTATTTTCTTTTCCTCCAGTAAATAAGGTCATCTTTCATTGGCTGTACTTCTGGTTCTATCTAGCTTTCCAGAAGCATCTCCTTTGGCTTCTCATCACAAAGTTTTTCTTTTGAAATGTTCCACTACGTGGTCCCCATCAAAGCCAAAGTCATTAGTTCACAAGTATACTTTTTGTACTGCAGTTACGCATACACTCGTGTATTGCTGGTGAAATGAAATGGGCAGAACAAGGAGCTATAGGATATTCCTGCATGCTGACATTTCTGTCTAAACAGTCCAGGTAGGAGCTATTGTTTTCTTCTCCATCACGTTCACTCTTGTCTACTTTTCATGCTGTGACTTCTATTCAGTCCCTCTTGTCTGAAATGAATGCTGGTGGGTATCGCATGAAGTGTAAAGTGACTTCTTTCCACCTGCTGGGTTACAGACTGAATTGAAAAATTCAAAATTCAAGCAATATTCCCTGGTTATATCTTTTGCTATTCAGGAAGATACCTGATTTATTGGAAGTTCAGATATGAGAAATGAATGTGAAAGTAGTGCTACAGCCATATATACAACAGTATACAACTGAAGATAGTTTCTTTCTGTCTTCATTGTAAAAGCTTCAGCACTTGTGTGTTTCCATAGAACAGTCCTATTGAATCTGGGTTCTTCTAAGCCAGTCAGTCATCTGTCTCCAGCATTGACCTGCTTGGAGTGTAAGAAGGGCAAGCATATGCCATATTTCGTATTTTAGACTCCCAACTCTTTGCAGCTCAGAATAGGCCTGTTTGATAACCTGGAGTGACTCCTTGTTTCAAGTACTTGTCCATTGCACCCCTGAACCTCTGTAAGCCCTTTTCACCCTCAGCACCTTTGGCAGCAAATTCTACAACTCAGCATCCTCTTGTTTGAAGAACTCTTGCTTTGAACTTGACTCCTACCCATCTCATTTCATGCTCTGTTGCTATTGGAGAGAGAAAGGAGAGAAAAGAATAATCCTGTTCTCTTTGCTATGTAAGATTTAACAAATATGAGTGAACAATGCAGTGATTAGACTGGATGGATGTTTTCTGCTACTTCCTTATCCTTTTCTGGTGATTCCCAAAGATGCTGATTGACTTCTTTGACTGCTACTGAACAGGGACAGTTTCATGGAGTAACCCATGATAGCACCAAAATCTCCATTTGAATAACAACTGATTTTTCCTTACATTTATCTATGTTGATCACTGTTTACTGTTTAATTGCTACCTGATTTCATGAGGTCTGTCTAGAATTCCACACTATGCCACATAACTATCATTACAATTACTGTCAGCTCAGTTCTTAGCTGTCAGCCATGTCATTTATGAATACTGTAAAATAACACAGGTGTCAGCACAGACCTCTGCAGAACTCTACTGATAACATACCTTCACAGCAGGTACTCACTACTCAGATTTTAAATGTAAATGTAAGGACTTTTAATCAGTGGCTACTTGATTGCCTTAGAAGCTTTTGATTAAGGACTCTGACAAAAGAGCTTTGGAAATCTAGGTACCTCATATGAATCAGGTCACCCTCATCCATCTGGTTTTGATCCCTTTAAAGAATTTCAACATCTGAAGGTAAGATTTCGCTATCCTGTGCCTTCAAAGCTATACAGACTTCACAATAGGTAATATTTACCCATTTTTTTTACTTTCATCCTTAAATAAAAGAATGTTAGTTTCTTACATTACAGTTCTGTTTATTTTTTGGGATGTATATAAAAATTACTGGCTGGTAGTTCCCCCTACCTTCCCTAGAGACTTCTTCTGATCTTTAAATTGATCTCACATTCTGCCATTCTGATTCTGATTTCCCATTCCTCAGGAAGATGGCAGATGTCGGTGAGAACTTTCTCATAACCATAAGTAATTCAGGTTCCCAGGTGGCCCTGTCAACTTAGTGCTATCTGTTTTTCTATTTTGTTCCATAAGGGGTTTTTTACTTGCTTTAATTTTTAACAGATTCTGTGCTAAAAATTAAGAATTCTTTTGCTATGAACAAAGAAGGGGTCCAACATAGAAGTCTTCTTCATAATAATTTCCTTCATAATAATATATCAGTACAAAAAATTCACTTCCTATCTCTGTAATAGCCTTGCCCTCTCTGACAGCTGCCTTTAGATCATTGCCATCATTTGGCATGTCGACACTCTGATAGGCTTCTTGCTTCTGTTATGCTTGGAGGAAATATCTTAAAGTGGAATGAAGGAACACATAAGACAAATGAAACTATGAAAACTTTGGAGAGTGCTATGCATTCATATATTTCTTTTCATTTTTCAATGTTCTGTGATAAGAACCATTTATTGCAATTTTACACTTCATGTCAAGTGATAAAAGAATGTTCAGAGAAATCACCCCTTTTAAATCTGAGACAAGGAACTTGGTAAAAATAAAGAAAATAATATCATTCCATTGCTCTATCTCTTCTAATATTTTTTCTGGAACTTTTGAATAGATATTTCCTTCTTCCCTGACTAACTTAACTCTAAAGTAAGGTTGTCTGTATCTTGATGGTTTCTCCTTCGTTGTTGATGTTTCATACATAATATCTAATAAGACTTAATCTAAAATTCCAGGAATTAGTCCAGTAGTTTCACCATTTATCTGCACATGGTCACCATTTGATATGAAAGTTATTTTCCAATTAATCTCTTCCCAGAAGTGTTATGTTTTATACATGTAAAATGTTTAAGTATCATGTAGGCTCTTTCTTAGGTGTTTTTCCCAAGAAACCATTGATAACAGGATTTTGTAGAATGTTTTAGTTTTAAGGACTTTAAAATGCTTCCTCTTCTGCTGTGCTTCTTAAACCACTCTCAACCATAAATATTCTGTGCTGTATTGATGGCATGTACAAGGTCTTCTTTCACTGTTTTCTTTAACGGTTGGGCCTTCTGCTTTAGTCTTGTATCTGTTCCTAGGCTGTTCAAAAGTTGAAGGAAGGAACCTGAGATCCTTTACAGGGTGGATCCTTAGGGAAATGTATTGCATCAGAAGTTATATTACATCAGTCTACGATTCTCTTTCATGTTTGATACAGCATCAAGAGACTTAACAAGAGTCTTTTAATTGTGTAGTTTGTCTCATTTTTCTATCAGTCTTCTAAAATGGAAATGGTACTCAAACCCATGTTTTTATTAAAAATTAATTTATCAGCCACCACTTCCCCAGAATAATGGAATGAAATTATGTACTCTAGGATTGATACGCTATGTGAGTTTGTGCTTATAAATGAGAAGTAGTATTCTCTCAAAACTGGTAAAACTAGTTGATCCTTGAACATTTATATCCCTCTTTTTCAAGTGAACTTACTCTTCCCCTTTTCTGAGGCCTGCTGGGCATGCTGAGAACAGAAATTTTTCACTGGATCTTTCAGTTTTATGTACTGTCCTGTGCCAAATGTCATCCAGTTCATTCTTCCTTTTTGGAAGCTGATTCTCTCCAAGATGTATAGTGTACAGAGGAAGGTAAACCTTTATTTTAATGTGTTCTCCTTTTCAGTTGATTCACTTATGATCATCCCACTCCAAGCCTCTGATGTGAGACTTCTCTAAATACTGATAGAGCTTTCTATATATTACTCACGTAAATAGCCACAAGAAATTTATCAGTAGGGTTCTCTTGCTTTCAAAGCTAGCAGCAAAGCCCCTCACCCAGTTGCAGGTACAAAGAGAAGTCATGCTGTCTTCCCCTTTGGTTAAAGGAAGCAGAGTGTCCTGTGTTGCAAAGTGTTCCTAGATGTAATAACGTTCTAATAAAGTATGTCCTCACTGCAATATTAACAGAAGCACATTTTTCAACATGTCAAAACAAATCTGCTGCTGAAAACTCTCACAGAAAATGTCAATAGAAAATTAAACATAATTTACATATTAGTAAAGAGTATCAGAACAAAGTTTTGCATATTTAAGGTGATACTTGCCATCTTCAGCAATGATGCTGAAGATGCTATTGCATACACTTACCTTCCCTAAACATTATACAGTGTTGTGTCATTAATTTTAACTGATTACTGCCTATACATACCCTTATACATTGGGTAAAATGGTATTATATTAGCAGGCTTTGCATTTCAGTAGAAGAGTATTAATGAATCCCACCTAAAATATAACTGCATAAAATACCATTAAAATTAACCTGATTTATCATCTTAATCTGTTTTAGTGGCCTTTAGAACTGGTCTTTTTCTTTCAGTTGTGAAAAAAGGATATGACCTGTAAGCAGATGTAGGAGCAGCCTGAGAAATGCATAGAACAGAAGGCTCTATTGTGCCGTTTTTTGGTCTGAATGTTTGAACAAAACACTTGGTCTTCAAGTGTCTGCTGATTAAAGCTATGTTTAAATGCCATGTGGTAATGTGCTTTCTTCATTTTCTGCTGATTAAAAGACTTCTTCTCTGCCTGCTTCTAAGTTGATAGTGTAAATAATTGTTCTTAGATTTCTCTGACATGAACCATGGACTTTGCAAAAGCCTTAATTAATACAGCTGAATTTTAAAGGAAACATTGCATATTAAAGTCCTATAACTAGATAATAAAAATTCTACATCAAAATTCTGAACTATTTTATCTTTGATTTTCTAAGAAACAAGCAGCCAAAGTTCTATTTTACTAATTTGAAACTTGTCACTGTTCTTTCACTTGATTGTGTACCCTGCTGAATTTAAAAGGGAAGCACTCTTAGAAAGCGCTGAAGTCTTCTAAAACAGTTTTTGTTTCTAGAAGACAAGATGCCACTTAAGTTTGGTTTTGTTTTTTCTACACCCTTGAAATGTAGTTTCTTACAGGAATGTCTTGAAGTAAGACCTTGGCTGAAGTATTTTTCCTTTATATTGTTTTTTTTTTTATTTTATTTTATTCTTCATCATAATTTCTCCTATTTGGCAAATTCTTTTCGGAGAGCCTTATTGTTCTTATCTGTGTGTGTATGTTAGAATATTGTTCTGTGCCTTACTGTCCCCATTGCAGACAGAAGTGATGGTCTGTGTTTGTAATGAGGAAAACTCACTGGAAAACTTCCAACATTTTTAAAATAGGTAGAGATGCAAAAAAGCATCAGTATCAATGATGTTTCGGGACGGGGGGAAATGTCAGCCATGTTCAGTTACTATTTCCAAGGCTCTCTCAACAAAGCAGTCTTGCTTAAGGTAACAATTCACTCTCCAAGAGGCCACTAGGAGAAGCTGTTTCCAAAGTTGAGGGCTGAAAATAGTCCACAGTCAACGCAGTGTCCATCATATCTAATTCCCGTTGGAACTGAAATACAATCTTATCTCACATGCCATAGGTATTCATAAGAATCTTAATCCTACTATGCATCAAGTGACCTCTGCAAATTATTGCAGGTTTTAAGAACTCTAAACATCAAAATAATTCTAGAGGGGACTCCAAGCCTTAAAGGGTTTTGTCAAATGAGGAAAAACAGTCCGTTTCAAGAGGAAGACTGAAATTCACCATGTAATCAGTCACCATCTCCAGAGGAACTGCTGTCAGGCCAACAGTCTTGCAAGATTTTCGCAGTAAAAATTTGTTTCAAAATCCTGACCAACCTTTATTTTTGATTCATTATTTAACTATTTTATGGTCAAACAGCTATTTTCCACTTGAATTTACTAGCTCTAGTTCATGAGGTATTTATTTCAAATCTCTTTTGATATTTAAGTCTGAGTGAATTAAAACAATTTGACACTTGACCAGAGATAACATTACATTAGACTGTGATCTAAGCAAACAAGACAGGCCAATCCAAATCCAATTGGCAGAGTTACCAAAGAATGGAAAAGTAATATAAGTGAGAGAGAGAGAAGGCTACTCAGTTTTGAGTGTTCACTGTTTCACCTATTTCTCTAATCCTGAGAATAGTTGTGAACAGTAAGGAGGAAAAAGAGTGTGGAGGAAAGGAAAATTCACTCTCCCTTTACCTTCTTGAAAAAATGATGTTAAAATGAAACCTCTTCTTAAGAAAGTACATCATTTTTCTTGACTATATTCTTGTAAGAGAGGTCCTAAGCTGCAATAAGAAAGCTTAGCACTGGTTTTGAATTGAAAAAATCGAGTCTGAGCCACTATCCCTAACATTTGGGATAGTAGGAAAGACACATTTGTTGTTGCTTTTAGAAGCAAAATAGTTCTTGCAGACTTTATGGTGACCTAAACCTTTGCAAACCAAATGACTGCTTGAGTCTGATGTTTTTGGCAGGTGCAGTAATTCATAAATAAAAATAACCAGCTCAGACCAGTGTTATTTATTGTATTGAGTTGTCAAAGTAATTAAAGAAAAAAGATTTAGAAGATTAAATGAGTGGGAATTTTGAAACTAATCTATTTTTTCTCTCTCAGCTCATCTCAGAGTCAGATTCCTTTTTTTCTGTGCATTCTTTTTTTACCAGTAGTAGATAGATATTCCCAAAAGTACAATATATGTCTCAGAATTGTGATGCAAAAATGCATTTTTATACTGTTCTTCTTGCAATAAGATTGCAACAAGAAGAAACAAAGTTATGATTCAGAGTTCATGCTATTTTTGTCAAAGCAAGTTTTCAAGAGATGAATTTTTCAGTGCTATAGATGGTACACTTTTCTGACACCTTTTTATGTAGTCCTTTTCTTCTGGGACATCTGCTTCTCTGCAAACATCCACTGAAAATGCATTTAGCAGTTATGAAAATTTTAGTTGTTGTCAGCAAGGTTCTTTATGACAACAAACTCAGTGAAGTGACAGGTCCCTGGTACGTAGTGATCCTGGCCTTAGTGCAGGTTGACAGATATGACATCCTACTGGCTCACCTTTTTCACTTACTGTTATCTGGACCCTTAGGTCTTTTCTGACATATATATGACATGCCTCACCGAGGCTTAATATGACAGAACTATTTGCTTTATCACGCCAGAGCGCGATCTCTCTTGACAATGAAATCAGACAGTGCAATTTACTTAAATCTGAGCTCATTCCATCTGTCACAAGGCTGAGGTAAAGTATCCTGGCATCCATCAAAAGAGAGAAGATAAGTTTTTTGCTCTTTCACATCAAATTTATACAATGGTATATTGATGTGCCTGGTTACTCCTATCCCCACCATATCTGATTTTTTATTGTCTACACAATAATTTAAGGAATTTAGGCATTCTTTCCATCTTGACTTGACAAGTCACAAATATAAGTGATTTAAAGTGTGAGAGAATTGTTTATGTCATGACCAGGTAGTGACTTACCCTTTTAGATTTAAGTATAGTGCAGAAAGTTAAAGTAACCATTTAGGAAAAAGATGGTCATAGAATCCTAGAATGATTCTTGGAACATTCACAGAGTGTTATTTTATTTTGTGTTATTTTACTACAATTTTCTCAGTTCTAAAAACATTGAGATAGTTTTGGAGTCTGTGGAGAACATACAAGGCAGTTCCAAACCTAGTGTCGGCCTCAGAAACTCAGGTGGAGAGCAGTAGCTGATTTGTTGCCCTGGAGATGGGAAGTTAAGAGAGTAATGGAATGTGTTCAGATACTTCATTTTAAAGTATGCTGTATGTGGGTAAATTGTGACTACATGGCAAAAATACCGTTTGGAAACTGTGTATTTGAAATCTTTTACTTTTGTCATCTTTTTAATATTAATACATTAATAACATCTTTAGGCTAAGACTTTAGACTAAGTGTATGCTTAACATCTTTAATACAGGGCTTATTTCTAATTATTAGGACTTAAATTTGATGTTTGAAAAGATACCAGTGCTTTTGTTTTTTCAAGACTTTTTAGTTGCATCATTAATGCTGCATCTATATAGAAGTCTTGATTAGAAGATGCTATTTGTCAGTATAGGGTGGGCAATCAAAACCCATGCTCGCTGTGCAGGGGTCTTCCAAAGTGTCGCCTGCTATGGCTTTTCACGCAATAGTTTCCCTCCCACATTTGTTTTAGAATCACTTTCAGCCCTATTGTGCCTCAGGGAAAAGATATGAAAGATTCAAGAAGTTGAAATTTAACAAGGTTAGAGCAGGCCTCTCAACTGTGCCGGTAGTACTAATTTTCTTTGGAAAGGATATTGTCTATCTTTTGGAATGATTAGGGAGAGATATATGCTACCTTGTGTTCATATTGGGATTAGAACTTGAATTTAAAAGTTCAGCTAAAAAGTTAAATACTTCGTCTAGTTATAGTCAGCTCTTTAACCATATTCACAAGTAACAGTTTATCCTTCAAGGCAATGGCAAGGGGAAAGGTGAGTTAGCACACATGTTAAATGGAAGCTGTAGAAATAAAGATCATTGTTCAAAGAGGAATCAGCATGAAGAGATACCAACAGTTATTAAATATTTTATATTACAGGCCAGATGGAATTGGAACAGTATCTGTTGAAGAGAAAGAAAGATTTGAGGAAATTAAGGACAGACTTTCCTCCCTTTTAGAAAACCAAATAAGTCATTTCAGGTGAGTCTATAATTTATTCAATGAATGCTAAGATTTTTTTCTGGAAGAATTTTCTCATGATGTTCAATTTTGGTCTTGAACAAGTAGAGTAAAAATAAAATAATCAACCTCCAAAGAAATTTTCGGTAGATTAAATATTGAATAATTTATTTACACAAGTGGTTGTACTTAAAATTGGTGTATCATGTGAGTTCTATTTTTCTATGGTAGAGAACACTGCAAGAATATAGGCCTTGTTTTTGTTGATGCTTTTAACCTTAAAGCTTTATATAACTCTAACTAAGAAAATTCTCTGAATAAAAGGGACTGAGACATAACTGTATCTGGATTACTATTGATCCGAAAAATCATATGAGAACATCTTTGATAGATGGCAGCTAAAACTTTTCTTGATGTCTAATGTCATTTTCTTGGTTTCATGATATACATATCTTTTCTAAATCAGCTCAGGGCTATCATCCTCACTAAAGAGTTTGTCATATTAAGGACTACCAATACCAGTACAAGATGTTTAGGGAAGGAGTACAAGAAAAAGCAAACATCGAATTTCCTGCTGTTTTGTAGCAATTGATGGTTTATGAAGCTTAGCATAAAAATGGAATGTAGACCACAAACCTGTGGTTATTATCACACTAAGCCAACCTATCTGCCAGTATTCTGTCAATCTAATCCTTTTTTAGACTGTATTTGTAGAATTTTTTGTCTCTGTATCACCTTATGACAACCGGTTACATAGTTTAAGTAGTGCCATGTGAAACATCTTTGTTTTGTTTGGTTGGCTGTGAGTTTGTTGAATACCCCTCTGGTTTGATGAGGTAAATGTCTGGGACACAGCAGTCTTCACTTGGGACTTCATATCTAAATCAAACTAAACAGAGCTAGAATTCTCCTCGCAGAGTATTCCTTTTCAGGGAAAAAGTGATCCTTCCTTTCTTTGAAAGATGCATCCCTGACACATTTTCTGTTTCCTCTCTTCCATGGGAATAAAGAGCTCTTGCAAGAGGAGTGATACAGAGCAGCACATGATAGAATTCTTCCAACATTCAGGCCTTCACGTGCATGAGACTAATTACAAAATGTATAATAATGTCTAAATAATCTTTTGAGTTGGAGCAAATAAAAATCCCCATCATGCCTGCTAACCTACTCATTAGAGTATGTCAGTGAACTTGAGTTATGTCAGTGACCCTTGAATCTTTCTGCCTCAATCTTGGTGCATTTTGAACAAATTTAAACAGTATTAGAAACTTCTCCTTGAGAGCAATTAAATGTGTCATTCAAAGATAAATGTCTCCATCCTTCAGAGGACTCTAAGACTTGCCTTAAAATCCTATTTAATCAATACAGACAGAGAGATGAAGAGCAATAATTATTTCTTTCTGTGAACAAATGTTAGAAATAAAAAAGACCCAGGTGAAATGTCTGGATACAAACAAGGATACTGACATAATACCAGAAGAAAGAAGAATAGATAGTGCCCTAGAATCTGAATTTACAAAGTTTATAGAGTCACAATTTAGGACATCCTGTAAAGCATTGGAAATAGTATTTTAAATAAAACCTTGACTCAAAAAATGTAAAAAGATCACCACTATCAATTAACAAAGAGTAACCTTGGCTTTGAGATTGCTTTCTTGGGAAAACATGATATTAAAAAAACCTCCATATTTCCGTCCATCAAAATTGTTGTAATAACTGTGAATATTTTGAAAAAATACATTCAGTAGTAAAGGTTTATGCAAAGCATGTGCTAAATTTCTCTACTTTAGCCTTACTGTTCTTGAATGCCCTGTATTCCTCGTCATCAGGCTGTCCCACCATCTTCCAGGCTGGCTTCCTCCTTCCACTATTGTTTCTACTGTCAGTGTGAGCACCCATGCTGTTTACATGGGCTCTAGAATATTTCAGAGACTTCAATGTCCACTGTGTTCAGATAGGTTTTACAGTTTTTAAATGCCAGATTCTCTACAGTAATCTCTTTATCTTCCTCATGGAATCACAGAAGGGAGGTGTTGTTTATTTTTTTTTACCACTTTGGTTTCTTAATTGTGACATACATTTGGCTTGGGCTCCTGCTTTTTTGAATTTTCCCTCAGGCTGCTAGTAGGTTTCTTGCTTTTTCGATTGCACCTCTATGGTTTTTGCTTTTGTTTTTCAAGTTCTTCCTTTTTTTGTAATTCCCATTCTTGTACTGAATTTTCTTTGCCTGTTCTCTTTTGCTACATTATTAAATTGTATTGTCTTATGATCATTACTACAGAGCACCTTTTCCATTGTGCACCTCTTAAACTGTGTCCTCTTCGCATCTGAGCCCAAATCAGGAATAACATCTTTTCTTGTGGGTCTTAAATTAGCTCTCCAAGGAAGCAATTCAAACCTGTATCCCAAAATATTGTCATTATATCTTGTCCTATGGGGGTATCAGTCAAGTGTATATGTCTAGAGTTAAAATGTTGAATTTGCAGCTCCTCTCATCTCACTTAACATTTCCTAATCATGTTCATCATCTTTATTAGGCAGTCATTGGTACAGACTTTCAAGGATCATCAGTGCACACTTTTTTTTCCCTGTAGTATATGAGAATTTTTCAAAGCTTTGTCCTCTCTCCGTTACTTAGCATTTCATTAATTGGTGGGCTGTCATGGGCAGTTTAACTGAAGAGTGTCTGTCTCTTCCTGCCTTTTCAGAGGTGCACTGAACATGTACTGTGTCCGCCTAAGTCACCAAGTCAGACCTATGGGTAAAAGATGCTTTCCCATGCCTGCCAAGTGACCCATAGCTTCCAGTTTTAATACTCCTCTGTGGCCCTTTTAATTTGCATTGCTATCAGCCTGCTCCATTATGACTGAGATGCAGTTAGCCCATGCTATGCTGGGTACTGTCATGTATTTCCCAGTCCTTCAGGTACTTACACCTTTCCTCTCTGTCACCGTACCTACCCCTGAGATTTCAAATCTCTGCCTGACACTCAGGCATCAAATGTGGAAGAGACAGTATTTCTGAGAAAGCTGTCATGAGAGTCTTGGACTTTAACCTCTTGCCTGGCTGTGTGAATTTTATCTCTCGAGTTGTTACAGAGATAAATTCAAATACTGGAATTCTTGCTGCAGGAAATCCTGTTTTGACCTCATTTACAAGGCTTTGTTTTGGCTGACCAAAATGTAGATCTAAAATTCACCAGTCTGAATCCTTTTATCATTAGAAAAGATTTGACTAGTGGAAAACATTAGAATAGGAGCCTGACATTCTCAGCAAGTAATAATAAGACAAAAATAATCTCAGCAAAGTAAAAAATCCTTTTTCCAATTGGGGATATCCCAGCAAGATTTTATAGACAGGATTAAGAGATGTTACAGTTGCCTGAGCATTGTACGCTCATTGAGCTGCTATACTGGATCATTCAGTAGACAAAAAAAAAGTTATGAATGCAATCACCTTTTAATTTACATAATTTTAGAAGTGGACATGGTTTAAGTTGTAGCTGATACAATTTAAGATGACATAAAGCGCTTTTCTAAGGTATTTAAAGATAAAAGAAAAAACTATGGAATATCTGCTAGCATTAATATTCCCATACATCCCTAGAAACAAAAATATCTGACATTTTATTCTTGTCTTAATCCAATATTAAAACAAAATATAATATATAGAATACTACTTCACAGGTCCAGTAGCACTCAAGCTACATGAGAAATAGTATCTCTTTCCAGGAAGATGACAATTAAGTTCATCAGAAACCTCTAAATATCCTTCATAATTGAGAAATTGGAAGTTATGCTTTTTGCCTTTTGGGGATTTTTTTCTGTATTAAGGCCTCAGATGCTGATGGGCTGATACTGCAGTACTATGTATGTACCCATAGTAGATTACTGAAGAAGCTTTCTGCTTTTATTAGTACTTTGTGGATGATAGTCTTCTGCTCACATAATTTAATACAAGTAGTGTGCAGTTACAGCTCAAAGTAACTGTGTAACACAGGTATTATAATTCTAATAATTTTTTGTTTCTCTTTTTTATTTTTTTTCTTTCTTTGATTTTTATTTTGGTTTTCTTTGTTTTTTATTTTATGTTTTTGCTTTTTAAGATACTGTTTCCCTTTTGGACGTCCTGAAGGAGCTTTAAAAGCCACACTTTCATTACTTGAAAGGGTAAGTTTGAGAAACTATTTTAAATTCTGCACTAAGTCTGCGCTTTTCTTTTGCCTTCAGGCTGTTGAAAGCAGACTCATATCTTCTCAGGTATTTTACTGCTGGTTTTAACTGCTAACTGGAAGGTTGGGGGGTTTTCTCTGTGTCTTCGACAGAGGCAAACAGCTGTTTTCTCTAGAGCTTATTTACTGGATTTTCACTTCAAGCCACTGTAGCAACTGTTTCTTTTTAATTTAATGCTTACACAGCATTTACCTGTAAAGTAGTACAAATCTACTCCACGGCCCCCCTTTCCTGCTTTCAATGCCTTCTACACTGCTAATGGTGTCAGTACTCATATGTTACATTAAAAAGCCTCTATATAATTCAAATAATACTCCATAATTGCATAATCCAAGTCAATTTAAGAAGCAAAAAGCTATATGCAGCAAATCTGACATGGAGTAGCTATAAATGTAAGCTCCTGCCCCGCAAATCGTCTTGTGTTGCCTGGAAAGGGGAGTATCTCATAACAATAAAAGCATCTCAGTCAACTCTGAGGAAAGAGGACTTTAAATTCCAGCAGAGATTCCAGAGGAATTGTATCAGCAGGAGTTGGATAAAGGTATGAATTCTAAAGAAGCTTAGATCCCAAGCTGTGTTGCTTTGCCAAAATCTAAGAGGTTTGGTCCTAGTGAATATTAGTTGTTCTGCACTGCAGAACACTCCATGGATAGAGATTCTGTCCTAGAAGACCTCTGCCATGTTCAAAAAACACTTAGAGAGTCTGAATCTATGTTTTATTTCACTTACAATCTCAGCAGTTGTAGAGCTGTGTAGATTCCTTTGTGTTATATGAAGCATCCATTTCCACTCACCGTTCCTGCTGTTACAAATAGCAGTGTTACTCTAACTTGTGCTCAAGCAGCATCGCTGTCAGTCTTGACTGGGAATAAATGTGTATTCCTATGTCTGTGGATGAAGAATGTGTAAGAGACATTTTATTTTGTCTTTGAAAAT
The DNA here is from genome assembly GCA_013396695.1 of Sakesphorus luctuosus. Taxonomy (NCBI): domain Eukaryota; kingdom Metazoa; phylum Chordata; class Aves; order Passeriformes; family Thamnophilidae; genus Sakesphorus; species Sakesphorus luctuosus. The sequence goes on from VWZD01013037.1 coordinate 1,012,199, forward strand.
TTTGAAAAAAAAAATCAGATCCAGAATGAAAGGTTTTGAATACTGTATATTCACTTGTTTATAACCCAGAAGTTATTAATTGAAAAGAAGCAATTTAACATGGGTAGATAAGTCATATATGTGTGCAGGTATGATAGAAGTCTTCTTTGTAGCAGTCTTCCTAATAGCTTCTCTGTTGCTGAACCTGTTTCTTTTCTACTATGTCCTTCCCCAGGCTATATCTCTTGCATCTTTCATCTAACAATAATTTTTAGATATATTATATAGGGGTGTAGCTTGTCTGGGGATCCACTGGAGAAGTATTTTTTCAAGGTTGTGAGTTATCTTAAATTTTATTACTTACCTCTAAATGTGATAAAAACATAATTGGGTTTTGTTTACACCTACCTGTTGAAATTTAATGGAGCATAGAACTGAAGGAAAAATGCAAGTGAATTTTTATCAATATTCCTTTTTTTCTATATAGTAATCCAGAGTATGTAATGTTGCATTCATTTAAAGAGGTATAGATTCTCAGTTTACCTCACTTGCAACAGGTGAGGTAACAGCAACTAACAGGCTTTGAAAACCTTTATATGGTCTGTTCTACATGCCCATAATAAAATATTCCACCAGAAGTTCAATATTTCTCCTGCCTACTACGGATGACATTTTTTGCACAGCAAGGACATGTTGAATTGGAATAACTTTACCCTGTTGAAGAGCCCATGGTTATGCAATGGTGGAAACTTTTCCACATGTGAGAACCGAGCATATTGCCGCAGCCACCTTTAGTGATAACCATGATCCAGCCCATCCACACTGGATGCTGTTATACTGGTCTTGACCTGACCCAAACAAAAAGTGGCAGGCTGCAAGATGCCAAACAGTAGGGATAAATACTATATAGGCAGTCAAACCAGGGTTGAACAGAAACCTTCAAAGACAAAAATCTAGTTTCACCAGCTGAAACAGTTCCTTTTATATTTCTGCCTTTAATCATTATCAGATTTGTAGTAACTTTAGGATTTTTTATCCTTTTCCCTTGGGATTTGGGTAATGATTGTAATCAACTGGTATAATTGTCTCTGATACAGGTTTTAATGAAAGATATTGCTACTCCCATACCACCAGAAGAGGTGAAGAAAGTGGTTAGAAAATGTCTGGAGAAGGCTGCCTTGATCAATTACACTCGACTTACAGAATATGCCAAAATAGAAGGTTAGTACAAGTAATCTACTGCCAAAGTGGCTGTAAAGGCCAATCATGCCTATTAACTGCATATTCTGTGAGCAGCCTTTTCCCTTTCTAGAACAAATCCCTTCCACAGCAAGGGGAAATGTCTCATTAAAATCTCAGCGGTGAACTGTGGAGCTTTTTCCTATTCATTGCCTTAATATGCCTCCTGGGACCCTGTTTGAATGAAAAAGTAGGACTTCCTAGTTTAAGTTGCCCTTTGTTCTTACTTTTGAGTTCTCCATAAATCTAAGAGGTTGTTTATGGGTTATTTTGTTTTTCTCTAACTATTTCTAGTAATTAAACTGCTGACAGGAAATTCTTTCCTTAATAGCAATGTCACTACCTTGAAATTTGAAAACTCTGGGTATAGATGCTTTTCTAAAGTATTTATAGGGCAGGCAGATAGATAAATGTTATTTGTTTTTGCTGCTGTATTGTCAGATGTGTAATAATAATTTTCTGATTATTAAAACCTTAATTACATCCTGATTGTCTAAATTAATTAGTGGGCCAAAAGATTAGATTTGAAGGAATTTGAGTATTTTCCATAAAATATATAATGAAATTAACTGAAATTTTGCTAAAACAAAGGACTAGGATACATAAAATCATTTTACTATTTGTAAACCTTATATAGAACAAAAAGGAAGTCATAATAGCCTTGTCAAGACTCAAGTCTTACTCTGCATAAAGCAAAAAAACCTCAAGATACACCTGGACAGATAGGAGCAGAAAACTGTGCACATCTATATAACTGAATTTTGGAGATAGAGTTAATTATGAGGAAATACTGAAGGATGAATTCTAGTTTTAAAAAAAATATGATTTTTTATTCATATTAATTTTTTAGTAGCATGTATTTCTAGCAATTCACTAGAAGAAATAGTTAGCATAGCAGCAAAATGAGGATGCCTCATACATTTAGCAATATTGTAAAACCAAGGTTTTTTAGCTTTTGTCATTCCTGCTCAAATTCTCTGAAAAACATGAGGTAACCAATCTCACAAGTGATTAACAAAAGACCCATCTCATCACTATAGCAACTAGTATTATATCATGGGAGTAACAATATGAAACCATCGTAGTAACCAGTTTATTATAATTAATTATGATATCATGTTGTGTTAAAGAAAAAAGGATGAATATTAAATGTATTCTGGAAAATGAAAAAGAAAAAATAGCTGGTTTCATTAGTTTTATCTTTCTGTATTCATAAGGGAAACATTTAATGTTCTTTAGTTAAGTCTTGTTGCAAACCTGTTGCAACAGTGGGTATAAAAGTAGAAAAGATTTCTTATTTTTACAAAAGCTTGCAAAAGATATCTAAACTCTCTGACAATAAAATGAATTGGAAAAGTTTTTTGCAATGATGTAAATACATTTTTCCCAAGATTTTTAACTATATCCTAAATAACTGTGGAACTTGCACTGCATATAGCAAAGTTTGCACTTTAAAATATGCACACTGTTAACACTGCAGTAAGCTGGAACAGCGCATGAAACTGTCACCCACATTTTGAGTTGCACATTTCTTTTGGGATTTATTGCCTTTTGGTTGAAACAGAACTAGATTGCTTTAAGTAGTGTAGCACTCATGTACTTGTAAACTCAAAGCACAATAGATCGTTGCATATATAATGAAAAATAGATTAAATACTTTTCTGAGAATAGAGTACTGTTTGAAAGCAATGGGCTCCAGCATCATAACATCTGAAAATTTAATTTACTGATTTTCAGTAGAGATGAGACCTCTACTAGTCTGTTCTGTACTCTGGTCATTAAAATCATCCTACATTTTTATCAATATAAAAGCAATAGTTTTCAGCAATAGGTTCCATTCTGCTTCTTTGGGCTTACAGAACCATTACCGTATCCGTGCACTGAAGTTACGTTCTTCTTCTTAGCGTTTGCATTAAATGCTTACTCTTCAAATTGCATACAGAAGTCATATAGTCCTTATCTTTATAATATTACTGAAGGTCTCCAGTGTGGCTGTCATACATTTTGGAGATTTTTGTCCTTTGAGTATTTCTTCAGTGAACAACATCATATCAGTCAGTCAAAATACAACTATTACATGATGATATCAGCCACAGACCAATAGTAAGTACCTAAAAAGCAGACACAAAGAAGTTTCTAATAAAACTATTATTCTCCTATTCTTACTTTCTTATATTCTTTTACTATTGTTTATGTTTCTAAATTCCCAGAAACAATATGGATGCAAGCATAGTACATGAACCTGAAATAAGGTCTATATCGGACTAGTAAATATAAATATACTTCTTAAAACCATAGCCCATTTCTCCTTCCTCTGACAAACCCCATAATTTGTGCAATGTACTCAAGATTTTAAGAACATTTTAACTTCCTTAATTAAATAAGCTTTATTTCTATAATGATGTTTTTCTTCTCTTTTTTGTTTTTATATTTAGCAACAGCAGAAAAGGACTCAGGTGATTATTATTTGTGTGCATGTCTGCATGTGTTACAGGTGTAGTGTGTTTTGTCTGTTGTTTTATTATTTATTATTTTTGTTGATTTTAATACTGACCAAGATACTGACTAGAATATTTGTTTACCGTAAAATTAATTTCAATGTAGTATAGTCCATGCATTCTTCATTTACACAGATACTTAACTATGATGTACATATTTATCAGCAATGTAGCTAATTTTCTGTTTTGGAATATGATACAATTGTAGTTTCTGTGAAAAAGGTATAACTAAACTAAGTGATGCACAAAAGTTTGACTGTTAAATTCTAAATCAGTTTGTGTATTTAGAGAAATGTATTTTATAGTTATCAGCAACAATTGTATCTGTTCATAATGGAAATGCTGGATTTATTGATGAAGGTCTTGCTGGGAGAACTAATTTGGTAAAACTGGTTTTACATTTCTCTGATATGGCTTTGTTTTGTGATATGCTTATTTTTCTTACTACAGCTGAAGGTTACAGGGATGATAGTTCTTCATGTTCCTAGTTTCATGAAGCTAATATGTTGTATATTCTTCAGTAGCAGAGGGAGGCGGTTTTGAGTATTTATATCCCAATATTTAAAAGTCATGATACAAAGGGCACAGCTGAAGTGGTATTTGTGGCTGAGTAGTACTGGTGGCATAGAAGTATGAGGAATTGTTTGTATATACACTATAAAATAAATGTGCACACTGCTTTGTCTTACCTGACATATCCACATACCCAAAGAAAGACTGATGGTGATGGTTTTTGGAGTTTCCCAAATAATATCAGCCACTGTTACGGGAAGAGTCATTGAGCTGGTAGTACTCTCAGGATGACATCTTTTTCCATCCGGAAAGATGGACTGGCATGATGACTATAAAGTTTGTGTGAATGTAGTTCAAAGAGGAGCTCCTTGGCAGTGAGGAGCTTGAACAATACTAGCAGATTATTAAAACTACTTCTTTTAAAGTCTGTGTTCATAACTGAAGATTCAGAAAATTCAACTGATTTCCAAAACTTCCACTGTTTTTTGTTTGAAAGCTTTAAATGCCCTGTAAAGAGAAGAGGTCTATTTGGAATTCTTAAAAAAAAGAGAGCAGACAATGCACTCGTGGAATTGCTGTTCATGTTACAGTCTATTAGGAGGAACTCACATTGCTCAGGTAATCTGCTGACCCCCTCTGATCAACAAGGAGATGTTCCTTGAGCAGGGAATTTAGAGTGCTCAGAGCGTCTTTCAGCAATTTCTCTGTGAAAGGACCATCTCACACCATCAAATACAAATATACCCTAAGACAGTTTCCATTCTAGGGAAGATACCTAAAGCCAGATAGAACAAATATTTCCATTTAATATTTTTACACCTTTAGGTATTAAAGAAATTATCTTAAAATTAGAAGTTCAGAAACATGTTCAAATTAATTTGTGAAATGTGAAATGAAAAAAGTAATTTTAGAGATTATGTCTTTTGACCTTTGCGCTCTCAAATGTTACCTACACACTTTTATACAGTGTGTATCACCTCAAGTACAAATCTTCCTTGTGCCACACCCTTATTATTTTTTCTCTGGATCTTTATGTCAGAAAGCTAAACCATTAAGCCCACATGACATAGTTACAGGCACAGAAAAAAAAGACTCTACCTGATTCCACTTATTTTACCTTAGGTTTATGCATGTTTTATAAGAAACCATTGCCATGTTCTTAAGATAGGATAGCAGAGCTGTCCCTTAAGTGACCTGGCAAATAACTAGATTAAAGAATGGATGAAAGCCTATCACATACAGTGAGTAAATGGAAATTCACCAGGTGAATTAGATGAACCTAGAGTTTATAGGCTGTGTCTATAGTTTAGCTTCTTAATTAAATGCCAGTTCTGATTAAAAATGCAAATAAAGGTTAGTCAGAAATTGAGAAAAAAATAATTTTATAGAAAGGAGTAAATAGACTGTGTCCATCAGAATTTTGTGTACCATTGAACACATTTCTCTAATGCAAAAGATAAAGCCACTGAGGGAAATCCCAATAAAATTACATTTTAGTCCAGCTAACGGGGCCAAATCCTGCTCCTTTTGGTGTCACTGGCTGGACTGCTGTCGATTTCATAATGAACTTGATGCACAATATGCTTAGCCCTAATACCATATTTTGCATTTTCATGAAAAATAAGGAAGAACTATTTCTTGATAACTATTTTTTATCCATTGACTTGTGCACTAGAATCTTGAATTGCAGGAGTGTCCTTGTTAGGTAATACAGAGGTGAACATGCAAAGTCTTTTTGTTGTGAGAATCCTTTCTCAGCAGTGTGGTTGGCAGATTCCTGGGTCTGTTCCTCAAGTGCTCTCATTTTCAGTCTCAGTTGAACAAGACTCTGAATGTTTTCCCAAAAGCAGTGGTTATTTTCTTAATGGCAGACATGGTGGTACGAGCAGCACTTCCATCAACAATATTTGTTTACAGTCAGGATGACGTTTTATTTAGCACTCCCCTGTTGTTGTACTCTTATGAATAGAGAACAGATTTTTTTAACAAAAATTACATCTGCAATGACAATTATACAGGGTTCAGCATGTCATTCCTTATTACACATACAGCTGAAATTCTCGTGGAGTAGCTAATCTGCTCAGTCAGTATAATTACTGTTATGAGGAGAATACTAGCAAGCCTACTATTATAATTTTGAACTATATCTAAGAACTCTCGCATAATGCACTTGTAGTTTCCAACAAGCGTTTATAATTTGTCAAGGATATGAATCACAGCATCAATATGTGAAAATCCCTGTTAAGTATGACCCTTTTTTTCAGTATATTCTGCGTTTGAGACTTTGGTACCCAAAAGTACTTTTAGGTCATTTTGTGTATGGTGTGTTTTCCTGTCTTATTCAGTATTTAACTTGAATTCTTTCTATAGATAATGTTGAATATAACTGGGCCTGCTAGATTCTGAGGCCAGAAACAAATAGCATTCTTCGTATGCATTTTGTGTATTTCCAATGAAGAGCCTGTAGAAATTTGCACACCTCCCTCATCTGTTTTCTCTCCTTCAGAAAAGATGGCCTTCCTTATACAGACTTCTTATTTTTTTAGTTACATTTTGCACACATCCATTCACACACACACACAAAGTAACAAAATGCATTATTTATTCCTTCTCAGAACCTAATGGTTTTGCCCATTTAAATTTATTTGTAATCAGAATGGCTGAGGAGTAATTAACTCTGCTATTACTGCTGTTATTACCTGAGAAGTGATAGAAACTTACACATAAATACATTTTTCAGCACAGGGGCATTAGGTTTCTGTACAGATATGAGAGGGCTGGTTTAGGGATTAAAGCGGTAAATGGCTGTAAAGTGAACAGGGCAGTATCTGTCATTGTCCATGGATATTCATTTCTGAGGCAATAGACAGACTGTAAAGATTTCAATTATTAGGTACTTGTCTTTTAACTCATTACTTTTAAAATACCGTGATAACTCAGTATACTGGGCTCCTTCTGCCAAACAGTTTGAATAAAATGAATGAGAATAAATCCCATTAAAATCAGGGCAAATAGTGACCGTGTAGGGTGCAATTGCTCAAAGACAAATCACAGTTGCCATCCCAATATTTGTTTCTATCAGACAGACTGCTGAAGGCTGAATACCTATTAACTTCATACAAGAGAAGGTCAGGAGCAACGCAACAGTTTGCTGTTTTTTAAAAGACATTGATCGTTAACATATTCATTACATACAAGTTTCTAAAGGAAGGGTAGTATGTAAATGCCCTCAAGGCTCAGAACGATATGTCTGACTTAAAAAGAAGAACACTACAAACATTATTGAAGCTGAGAAGGCAAGTGGGAGAGTATTGTACCTGGAGAGGACTTGATTAAAGCTCTCCATGCATGTTCATTTCACTGAACAAACAAAAGCAAATGAGTTGCACAGTGGCATAGGACCTTCTTGGTCTCTGTTTGTTGTGCAACTAAATAGAAAGAAGGGATATGAGCAAACACCCCTGATTTCAGTTTTGGAGCAGAAGTCTGTAAAAGAAATCCTAGATTGTTAGGTTCAAATCCTGGTACTCTTTTGTAAACATACCTACATCTTCTTTTAACAGTATGGCTGAGTCAGTCTTTGTCACTGTGCTTCCCCTTTTCCACCCCCTGCTGCACCCACGTGAACATCATTTCAGGTCCTGTTTGATCAATAGGTGTATCAATCACCTTACAGTAAAATTAATTCCAAATTTTTAGCATGCTAACCTTCTCCTGTATCACAAATGAGAAGGGGATAGTTCTACCCTTCATTAGCGTGTCATCGTCTCCAGTTTCTCCATGCCCTGTGATGCATTTTTAGACAAGAGTTGTATACTACTGCAACTTCTGCTTTCATCATCTTGTCTCAGAGTTTTAGCCTCCTGTTCTTCATTTTTATCATTTTAGGAGTCTTTCTTTTTAAAGTTTGAATTTCACTTTCATGAACATTGGTGACAAAACTGTGCAAAATCATCCCTGTGAGATGCCTTGCACAGTACTACCAGTACTGTTATACCAGAACAAGGAACACTTGTCTTCTGATGTCTGTACCATGTTTGTGTCACACAGCCATTCTGTGAAAAGTTAATTCAACCCAGTCTTCAGAGTTCTCATCATTTCCAGCTGACATATTTCCAGTTTGTAGCAAATATTTGTCACGATTCATGTGTCAAATGCATTGCTCTCCTCCTTAAAGTATTTTATTGTTTTTCTGTAATTCTTGAAAGTATTTTAATATGTTTCTCCCATTCTTTGAAATTATCCAATTTTTGTTACCACATTTTGACCCTGCTGTCTATTGCCTGTGTTTTTGTTATCAGTGCAATCCTAATATTTATTTTAAAGTCATTGGTGAAAATATTAAGGGAGCCAAGATTAATCTTTAAGGAATCCCTCAAGAAACCTTTCTTTGCTCTTTCTCAGCATGACCTATTGCCTCTCATTTGAGGCATCTTCTCTATACAACAGACATTTTCTTTTTTGATCCTCGTTTTCTGCAGCTTAACTTGTAGTTTTCCCATGAGGCACAGTATCAAATGCTTTAATAGTCAGAATAGATGAGATCTGCTGAATTTCTTTTATAAGAAAATATCCTATCAAAAAAAGCTGCTGCACAACTCTAGTTCATCCTACCTTTGCAAATCTGTGTTACATTTAATTCTGTTTTCTGTTCATTTTATGCCCTCAGTCATTTTTTAAAAATTTGTTTCAGTTAATAATAGTCAATATCTTTTTTCCCTCCTTTTTACCTGCCAGCATTAGACATGTTGTCATTTTTCAGTTCAAATTATTCTGTTTTTTAAAAATACTACTAACTCTGCACTTCAAAGTGCCAATTAGTTCTCCATTTACGATGTGAATTATTCAGATCTTTTCACTCATGGAGCTTTGCAGTTTCCCATGTTTGTTATCTTTGAGTTTTATTCCACTGGAACAGGAAGTGCTGAGAACATTAGTTCTTTCCCTCTTTGAAGAAAAATTAGAAGTGAAGAAAGAAAATACCAATTGCTTGTGTCTGTGTTGTCAAAACCAGAATACAAAGAATCATATATTAAGTGCTGTTGATCAGCAATTAGAAAGGAAATTTCTTTTCATCTCTGCCTATTTTCTTCTATTTTTACCTTTTCAAATGTGTTGTTTCAGTGCTTTTCCATGAACCAAGATTCACCTTAAAAAAAAAAAAANATGACTACTATGATAAATTTTAAAAACCTTAAAATAAATTTGTAAATTTATAAAATGAGAAGTTGTGGACTAGGAGATGTAAACTGTAACTTTCTACAAATCTCATAATCTCTCTGTAAATAGCTGAGAATGGTAATTGATTCTAATTTTTTTTCCATAGGCTTTTAAATGCTATTGAATTTTTAGAAAGCAATTTTGGACAGACTGTTTTCAACTGTATAATTAAAGCTAAATATCACTATTCATATGAAGCTAGATTTTTATTTTTTAATCAGAAAAATACAGAATGTCCTCCCAGATGTCCATCCTTACTTTTTCATGCAGAATTAATTCTGTGAGAAGTTGCAAGAAAATCCAGCACAGTCAAATCTATATTATCTGTAGTGGATTATCCCAGTTGGGGATTAACTCTTCAGAGTCAGTTCCATTTTAGTAACATACTAGCTCCAGTTTATTGATGTTTGTACTGATTTTTATACAAGTCTAAAAGCAATCTTTTAAGTTTTACATGTCAAAAAGATCAAATTAATGGGCCCTGTTGGAGCAGAATTGAATCCATAAAGCTCAATTTATGGTGCATCTGTATTACCAAATTATATTATGTCCTGCTTTACTGTGGGGTGTCCCTGTCAACCCCTCTGCATCTCTGGCAGTTCACTCTCAGGCTCCTATTTGGTGTGGATCAGTCAGATTCCTTGGCAAGAGTGCTGGTTTGGAAAGAAATACATGAGATTTAGGTCCCTCTACAGAACATCTATACACATCAAATTCTTTCAGAAACTCCAAAGCTTGCTTAAGTTGTGCATTGCTATGTATGCAGTGCATCCTGGAAGGAGTTTGACAGCAGACAGTCCTTGCCTTATCTGCCCTGCATCTAATGCACATGCATAGAAACAAATTAGTTGATCCTCAGCCACCTCCATTATTAGATATTTTTCACTTTCTCTAGGCTTTATTTAACTCTGGTAGCGTTAATGTTCAGTAGCACAATGCCCGAGTGCTTCTGGCAGCCAGAGCAACAGGGTCAATGAAAATTAAAACTAGTGCCGTTTGTCTTACATGAAGGATCAAAATGCAAACTGAATGTTCTGTTGCAGTTTGATGTAAAATGAGCTGGTCCTAATCCTAAACTGCAACATCACCACAGAAGTCTCCAGCGACATCCAGCTCTCCGGATGTGGAGGTATCTCTAAGCCCACCAAGACTGTGAACTTGAGAGTCTCTCAGAATACTTGCCTTTTTTTCCAATATCCCTGCCATTGTTCTCTGGCCTTGAGACAGGCTGGCTCTCTTGAGAGTCTTGTTCTGGATATGCTTGTTTCAGTAAAAGGAGAAATGATGAAAGGGGAAAGAATGAAATACTGTACTGGGCAGGGAAATCTAGTAAGGGATGTATGCTGTGTCAGTGGGGGGATACTGGCAGGCCAGAGACAGGACGGTCATAGCTGCACTGTATGCATAACTAGGGAAAATTACCTCTTTTATCTGCAGATTCCTGTGCTCAGCAAATGTCAATGAAAAATTAATCACACATGTTTAACAACTTACATGCTGGGGAGAAAATGAAAGAGGTGAATTGTGCATTTGTCTTCAAGGATAAACTCTCTTCTGGAAAGCAAGCTTAAGTTATGTTTTAGGCACACTGTTTTTAGGTTTTAGACATCCTCATTCTCTCAGGCAAGGAGGACTGGAGAGAAATTCCTTGACCTGTATGACACAGGAGGTGAGACTGGATGATCTGACAGTCCCCTTGTGACACTAGGCACAGTTGGTCCATGAAGCAGTCACTTTTTCATTTCAGTGGTAGCTTACTCAGTTAACTTAGCTCATTTAGCAATATTTTCTCAGTACCTATGTGAGTCACTGGTAATGCATACTTGAGAAAGCATCCATTATTTGCAAAGCCTGGTTTGCTTTTTCATTTCGGTGGAACATGAAGCTGAAAACAGATGATTGATGGCTTTTTCTGTTTATTTTCTAAAAGATGTCAAGCAGCGTATTTACTGACTCGACTCCTGCTGCAACTTGTTAGTTTGAGCAGTGTAAACACATCTTAACAACCCTTCATAATTGTGGGAAGAAAGACGTCATGAATATAATGAAAACTGACAGCACTGATTTCCATTCCTGTAATTCTTTTATGCTTACAAAGACAGGCACAGTATTTTTTTCAGGTGTTTTGAAGGTTCTCAAACTTCCAGATAAGAATATGTTGCTACTCATATGTCATATATATTATTTGCTTAATTGCAAAAAGCTAGTATTTCATTCTTGATGTCTCCAATTACTTCATAGCACCTTATATGCCCATGTAAATGGTGGTTATCCATAACACATATTCCCTAGAATTTGAAAGTCTTTAGTTACAGAGAAAAATGACTAGTTGATGTGGTAACTTACAGATAGAAAAGGAAGCTTTAGATGAAGCTTAAGTGAAATGTAGGGAATTATATATCATCCAGAAGAAATTGCATGTACTGATTTATTCTGTGAATAAGTAAACAACAACAAAATGAGAGACATTTGTCCAAGGATGCAAAGAGAGTGCAATTCTCTGCCACCTTTTCTTATGAACAAATCTTACAGGAAAGTAATGATTTTTAAAATATTGTGGAAAGCTGTATGAAACATCAAGAGTAATTTGCATGTTTTTAGCAAGTAATACATAGTTTCAGAATAAGCTAGTAAATAGAAAATAGTATGGTGAATTTCATGAAAATGTGAAACTGGAATTCATTCAGCATCATGTTTGCATTACTTTTAGTCATTCCTCCATGAAATGTCATTCAGAAACTTATCATACTCACCTCAAAAACTATTTACAGTTTTCATCCTCTCTTTCCTCCTAAACATGCTAATCCTATTGAAGAAACTAATCCTGAACATTAGTTCCATAATGACTGAAAATTAGTTTCTAGTTTAAATCATTTATCATGACTGATTTATTCTAGGAGCATCCCTGGTCAAAAGTAGGTCTTGTCCTTCCCAACTGTTCCCGCTTTGGGAACACTGTATTTCCCACATTGCCTGTGTGGGAACACTTCTGGTCCCCTTTCAACCTTCATTTTATTAGACTTATGATGCCTTTCAGACAAACACACCGACAAAACGGACTCTCTGTTCATTTCCATTTGGCATAGAAATTCATCACTTTAGCACAGATGATGAGAACTGCGTTTCCTTAGTGCCTTGCTCAATGCAATTGGTACTTGCCTGAGACAATGTTTCTCTTCATCATGACCTCATCACAGTGGTGGTGCAGGATAATCTCACAGTTAGCTAGTAAATGTTTTTTTCTCCAGCTCTCAGATAATGATGCCTTTTCAACAGCCATTTTTAGGCTACCTTGAGGTAATTTCAGGAGTAGAATAAATGAATTTATCCCAATGCAAAAATGCAACATGAGATGCAATATAATTATTAGAATTACTTTCTTCATAATTTAGAGGACCTCTTTTAGGATATAATTTTTTAATAGTTTACAGTTGATTTAGTTTCATTAGGAAGGAATGCAATTACGAATGCAATTATTTTGTTTATTTGGTTAGTGGTAAGGTAATGAAGATCAGGCTGAATTTGTAATAAAGTGAGTTGTTTATTCTGAAATCAGATGTGCCAGTCATACTTTGTATTAATATCACTGGTTTATTTCTAAGACCCATTAACATCTGTGACACTACTAGTGATGTATCTTCAGTATGGATAGTACTTTATGTGAGTTCAGGGATGGAAAGAGATTGACCACTGGAGGGAACAGTATCAGTCCAGGATAAGTGTAGAAACCACTGGTTGAGTCTGAATCCAATAGTAGTCTTTATGCTATATCCTAAATAATAGGTACTGATCCTTTATAGTCTCACTTGATTCAATATGGTTGTTTTTATATTCATATAATTGTTCTATAGTATCAATTTAGAAATTCAATACAGTACAGCATTGATAACAGTGGGCTTGGCATTATGAATGTAATTGTGTGTCCAGGTCTGTGTTTTATGCTTGGCCCATGTTCCTACAACAAGTCTTTCTTGAATTAGATTGTGATTTTGGAAAACATTATTTCAACATGTTTGCTTATATTTTATGGTCTATTTGAATAAGATTTGAAAAAATTCTTTTTAGTTACCTCAATAACTAATTTGCCTGCTTTGTTTTTGCATGAAAACAATGTGGGTTTCATTCACCTTGAAGTAGATGTTTTCTGGAGATTCTAATCCAATGTTTCTTCAAAAATTGCATCTCTGTACTATGCATCAGTGTGTTAGTGCTGAAGAACTGGATAAGGTCACCTGTGTTTAAAATATCTGGCAAGTTGCTTTGACTTGCCAGAAATGTTAAGTGTTGAAAATATTTATTGCAAGCAGACTGATATTCTTATTGACATCAAGGAGATTATTTCAATTGTTTAATTATTCTGCTAGTGTTCTTTGTTGTGATGAATGCAAAGTGGGAATGAAATGTCAGCAGAATTTTCTGTGTAAGAAGATGTGTATTTATATAATTTGCTATTCATGTGATCCATGAGCATGCACCAAAAAAGAGAAAATAGGAGACTCTTACTGGCATTGTATTATCAGATTCATAAGTCCTTTGCAAAGCTGATTAATGTGACCATACTTTACATATGATTATATTGTACATCATTTCCATCCATCCCATGGTTTATTATTTGCAAAACAAGCATTGTTAAGTAAACGAGCTCTGATAGCAAATGCTAAAGTTACTCCTAACAATGCAAATTATGAAGTTGGGCAAATTACTTTCAGTGATTATACTGTGATTTTAAAAAAATTCAGTTGGACTTTATCACTCTTTCTGGGATCTAGTGCTATGATTTTTTTTAATTGAAAACTCATCAGCGTTTAACTGCCCTGTAAGAATTCTAATGACAGTTGTTTTACCTTTGACGTTTTCTTTCTTTTTGAAGTTTGCTGGGTAGAATGAGTGACACTCATGTTATTCTAACTTTTGGCCATGTGCTTCTTTTATGTGGAGATTTTAGTAAGTTTCTGTCAATTCTGTTATGACATCCTTATTTTATAATGCTACTTTTCATTGTGGTACTGAAAAGAATGCAGACTCTCTCTTATTATGGAACAGCAGGTAGAAAATTAGTTATTTGAATAATTAGTTTTTAGAAATTAGTTATATGAATTACTGTGATTTGCACTTCTGCTATTTTTAAATGTGCCTAAAATGGAATGTCTTAATTAGATGAAACATTTGGAATTTTTGACAGCTGCAAAACACATGAATCTTGCTGATGACAGTATTGAGTCACCTGGTAGGAATGAGATTGTACTGACAATACCAAAAGGGGCCTCCACTGTGTGCTATCTTTGTATGTATGACCTTGGAGAGAAAAGAACTCCCTTATTGCAGAAGTTGAGCATCACTGATGCACCTGTTATTTCTCACATATTAAATAAATAATGTTTACAATTATCCATGTTGCTTTTGTGAGTTAAATATTTTCTCTTTCTAGTGATCTGGACGTTCAGCTCTGTTTATGTGTATTAAATGATTATCCCTAACACTTGAAATTGCTTATACTTAAGGAAATTGTGACTTTGCAGCATTCCCATTAGTTTCTGTCATCATTTTCTCTTACTGTTAATCATATTTGTAACTAAAGAAATTTTGGTTTGCATTTTGTATTCATATAGAGACCATGAATCAAGCAACACCTGCTAGAAAACTGGAAGAGGTTCTTCACCTTGCAGAACTCTGTATCGAAGTATTGCAGCAAAATGAAGAGCATCATTCAGAGGTGAGGCTGTAGCTGCATTTGCTGTAGAGAGTGGTTTGTTCCTAGACTTTTTTTCCCCTGATGTGAAGTGAGTCTGTCAAGAAACATTTTAGCTTTACTTTCTGACATATGTTTAAGCCGGTTCACATTTACAGAGGAATAAGAGATTTGAAGCTTATGAAAAGTGAAGTGAAATAAAACTCTACTTGAATTCGCCTGAATGAACTGTAGGTTTAGAAGTGAAAATTAAAGAGCGTAAAAAAGAGAAAGCATCTTTGTGCTGGAGGTGGTGAAATGGTTTGGAAAACATTCATAGCCATATACAGTTGTTCCTTCCAACTTTTCACCTCTCATTCAAAATAGAAAGAAAATNATCTAAAAATAATGATAGTTATAAAATCACTTTCACATTGCTTTTCTGTTGATTGGAAAAGTATGCTTTTTAACTTGTGCTTTTTAAAATGCCGTTGTAAGGTAGAAGAAATAAAACAGAACAATTTTATGTTTCTTACTTTCATATATTTTGCTTCATAATGCATACTATATAGAATTATGGCATCTTTTATATCAAGGAATTAAAAAAAATAAACTTGACCAGATACTAATTGTATATATTATTGACATTTACTTAATAAATACAGTTTTCTAAGGTTCAGGAAAATGTTTTTAAAATGTTCTCAAAAAATTCAATAAATATTTTTGGGAAAACATGCAAAGAAAGAAACATGATTAATATATATAGTTATAAAATATGATCACTCAAAACATCTGGTTTTATATCACACTATGAAGTCTAGTTTTTAGCTTACATCTGTCATGTGTGAACTTGTTATAGATGTTTTATCTTATACTGAAGAAACAGCTGTTTTGATGATTTGAAATTAATTCCCTGGAGGTCCTGTTCTACACGACCACTGCCACTGTGTTATACAGTAATGATTACTAAATAAAATGTATATATTATAGTCCTTGTCTTTTGAGGACCTGAATTACAGTAAGAATATTAGACTTCTGAGGAAAAGAATATGGAAAAAACCCGAGATCAAATCATACATGCATTATTAAATATCTCTATTCAAAAATTGCTTTCTATGCTACTTATTTACAGCCAGAGATGTGGTGTTTCTCAGAAGGGTAAATGTATTGCATATGCCCTCAGAAAAAATTTATTCAGCAAAAGTTTTCAATCTAATCTAAGATAACTTGAAAAGAATGAAGATAATTTTAAGACTGTTTTCCCCTTCCTTCATTCATGTAATAAATGTTCAATTTCACTTAAATTTATAGAGCATACAGAATTTCAATATTAAAATATATGTGCAAAAAAGATGACAGAATTATACATTCCTTACTAAAAATTGAATTTTAAGTATGTTAACTTCACATCATAATATTAAATAAATGTTCAGTGATGGTACAGTTGATGAATCTGTAAAGTAGCATATCACTTTTTTAATACTAGATTTTTTTCTTTTTTTAATTCATAACATTTACAAATTTCGGGGATTCTCAAAGGGAAGAGAGGTATGTGATTCCTGATGAACTAAGCATTATTTTTCACTGCTTATAGCATGGAACTGTGCACTGAACATGTAGCATAAACTGTTTTGACTATTTCTGCTGTTGTATAGCCACATTTGTGTCTCTTTCTGGAATGTAAGAACTCCTTTCTTTAATCCAGTCAGTGTTTTTGTTCTCCTAGAATGTGTGTCACCAATTGCAAATGGCTTTCAGCCTGTTTTCATATTATCCATAACGACTGTGCTGGAACATTTTTTTTCTATTCTTCTTCCTTGCTGCCTAAGTAATGATGGATAGTTTTGGAGACAGTCAGAAAAATTTCTGTCTAGGTTCAGAATGTCATTTTCAAAGGGGAAGAAAATGGAGAGAAAATGTGCTCATTTTCTAGCTTTGGTTTTGCTTTGAAAAGTTTGCAGTGTTCTTTGTAAAGAGTTTTTCTTGCCCAGAGGATCACCTACCAATGCCCATATACATGTTTTGTATTGGGTTTTTTTGCATTTAGTTATTTTCTAGGGTAAGGAGACTTTCCTTTAATGAAGTCGCATTTAAATAGGATTTAGTAGTAAGAAATGTCTTCCAGTTGGACAAAAAAGACTCCATTTCAAACTCCTGCGAAGGTTTCTTTGAAGCTTCATCTGTGCTTCTCACTGTGGTGCCAGTCGTCATCCTTCAATACTGACACTGCAACACACGAAGTACTTAACAGTAATAGCAGAAGATGCTCAGCGTTTCTTTAAAACCTCATGCCAATTCATCATGTCTCCATTTGTCCTGTGTCAGAAAGTCCAGGATGCAAAAACATACTTGTAGACCCCTTTACAAAAGTTGTCTTTTATGTGATGCCTTTCAGGCCTGAGTACATAATTCCACATTACCTACAACCTACAATTCAGAAACTCAAGTGAGAATTTCTGTGACTTCATTTGAAGTTGTGGGGACTCCGCACTTGTGTAGATCAAGCTACATATGTTCCACACTGGCAACTCAAAAATATTCAAAATGAGTGGCATAAGTTTGAAAGCAATTACATTTTCCTATTTACTGTATTTCTCACTGTAAGACATTTTTAGAAACCCTGAGCAAAACACTGAGCAGTATTTGATATTTATCCTATTTCATACTCTCACGTCACCTTTAACTCCCAAGATCATGCAGCTCCCCCTGATCCAATGCCCAGCTTCTATACTGACCTTCAAAAGCCTAGATTTATGTGATAGTAAAAAGGTGCAATCACTATATATCTTTAATGTGGAGTTGGCTTTACTTGCTTACACTGTTTTTCACAGATTTCTTATTTTCTTTAAAGCTAGGATTACTTAATAATACAAATTTTTCCCAGAGAAACTGTGTATTCCAATATGATAAGTTACTGAAAGTAAATACAGACATTAGTAAACTTCTCAAGATGTATTTATAGCATTTGCAGAAGGAAAACTGGGATGGCTTCCTCAGAGAAGCCAACACCTTTTAGGCAAAAATAGAAATTAAAAAGCACTATGTTGCTGCTAAAAAATTCCTCAGACTTCAAGGAGTAAAATTTCACACTAAAACCATTCTTTCTGATCACCAAATGAATGCAAAATGTATTCATAAAAATTTATTTTAAAAATTAATTCCTCTGATTACTACCAGCTTTAGAATTAAATGAGAACAAAAGAAGCATACACAGTAATTTTTTCAAGGGTGAGGCCTTCATGCTTTTCTTTGTTCTCTGCCAAAGAGTTGCAGGTATTTATACTCCTTTTTTTATTTTTTTGATGTTACATTTTCATTGTGATTATGTCACCTTTCCCAGCATAACCTGTTTGATTTCACATTTTTCACTTTGCCCATTCTTCCTCTCCAGATGAGGTAGGACGTGCCGTGGCATACGCAGATGTATTTTGCCATAGATACAGCGCATCTTGCTTTGACTTGTGTTTAGTAATTCTGTTTTGTCATGTTTGCAGGCATTCGCTTGGTGGCCAGAACTGTTGGCTGAGCATGCAGAGAAGTTTTTGTCTCTATATTCTGTTGATATGGATTCCGCACTTGAGGCACAGCCTCAGGACTCCTGGGACAGCTTCCCACTTTTCCAACTGCTGAATAATGCCCTCAGAAATGACAGTAAGATCCAAATTTTTTTACATGTTCTATGTGTTAGATTTTTTAATATGCTCACACTTTAGAAATTTATTTCTAAATAGTATAATGCTCAAAATAAAAGTGACAGTGTCTGTTTTTGTGATACATATCCTGGTGCTCCATTTCTTGGAAGTTTAACAGTTTTTCTCTTGCACCCTTTCAGTCCTTATTCTGGTAATTCTTTAATATCTCGTATTCACAAATTTCTCAGTTTTGAATCAATTATGTATGAGTAGTATGAGATGTATTGAGATTTCACATCTAATCTATACTGCTTAAATACAATTGTAGGCTACATTTCCTTCCAAGCCTTCAAGTAAACTACTTTCAGACTAGTTACATCTATAAAGGTATTGTAGGCTTAGAATGAATGGATTAAAATATACACAGCAAATGTTCCATTTGGATCCTTTGTTGAACCAACTACATCTTAAGAAATTTACAAAAATTGCCATGGTGGTGTCATTTAAGCTCAAATTAGAAGGCTGCTGAGAAGGGTGTAGGAATTGCTCAATGATAGTGCAGATCTCAGAAGAGTTAGACTCCTGTAAGGTGGATTGTACACTACACTAAGTGGGTGTCTGATCATCTAAAATCCAGATTATTTGGTTTCTGAAAACTCTGTAGGTATTTTACAGCATTCTTGCAAGAAGGATTTGTGTCACTAGTTTTAACTAAATTATTGTGTCCCTTGTATTCTTTGAGCATTGGTTCCAACCTGAGAGAAGTGTTAGAAACAAAGAAGGAAGCGGTTGCTGATAGGCTACTGATTTTTCTTTCCTTAGAATATTAATTGGATAATAATGCTGAATTATTAGAATAGCCTTAAGAAAGACATTCCATGAAGACTTTCATGTTAAAGAAATTATTATAAATATTGTAAAACTTTAACTGATGGATATGAAAGTAATGTTATATGAAATATCACACCTATTTACCAATTTCAATAATTCCCTAACAGTAATACATATAGTAAATGACAGTTTCTGGCAAGTGAAAGCCATCTGTAAAATTATACAGATTTTTTTTTCTCCAGAACTACTGGAAAGCAACAATAGAAATTAGTCACCTTTCATTCGGTGGATCTGTTAGCAAGTGGCAAGTGGCCGTTCTACCAAGAACTGATTCCCTAGTGGAACATACCTCAGTGCCTACTCTTTAATTAGCAGCCTTTTCGCTTTGTAACTGCATTAAAGCTATTAGAAAGTGCTTCCCATGCTTATATAATCCATTTTACAGTCTTCCAAAGTAAAATAAATAATTCTGGCACTGTTCTTAAGTGAAAATCCTTTCCTGAAAACTATCATTTTCATAAAGATACATTTAGAAAAAAAAAATAAAAAGGGAATAACTGGAATGTGGTCTCATGAGGATAAAAAGGCTAGTGTTAATAATTAACAAGGAGAGTGAAGTGGAGTAAATTAGCCATAATAGAGCCCACAGTGACTGGCAAAGTCACCTCTCATTATCAAAAAACTCATTAGGAAATGAAGAGGTGGAAATCCCACTGGGATATTCTCACTCTCTGGCTATGTCAGAGATTACTTTTCAGATTTCTTTCAAATGAAGAACTGTTAGGTCACCATATTGCATATTAGGTTAATCTTCAGTGAAATTTGGAGGACAGACGCCTGCATGTTTTTCTATCTCAAGAGCTTTAAATGAGCTCTAAATCTTCAGTACAAGAATCAGTTTTCACATAAACCTGACATAAAAGAACTCCTAACAATAAAGAATCAATCTTACATTTACAGCATTAAAAGAAACTTACATGTAAGACTATTTTTATAACTATGTCTCTAAAATATAATACTAGAAAGACTGTGAGATAATGAAATGCATCATCTTGGCTAGTCAAGTAATAGTGAATGTGCTATTTTACATAGTGTACTAAATATTGTACAAGATTCAGGGCAAGTACTTCAAAGCTGATATTCAACTAACAATGAGAAAAAATGTATTTTCCAATACAATAAATAACTTTTCATGAAGTAAGAGAGGGGAGGATAGGCAAGTCCTGACTGAAGCTTCTCATTTCTATTATGAAGGACTCAATTTTGTCTCACATTAATATTCTCCATTTTTTTCCTGACCTTATTCCACAAGGCAAAGTTCATCAGTGATTGCATTCCTGTTGAGTCTAACTGAAGAACTGCTTTAAAAATGGAGGGAAGAGTATGATCTTCCCATCTTATAAAATATTTCAGCTTTTCTCATGAAAGCTAACTACAAAAGGTGATTTAAAAAATTACATTCACTGCAAAGATGAATAATAAATTGAAGATAAATTTGTTGTGATTTTTCAAAATGTAAACATTATTGTAGCTGCTTTTACAGTATACATTTTAATGATCTCCAAAATGTCTGTGGTTTATACACAATTATACCTGACTGTATAAAGCTTCACAGATTGTACAGTCATAACAGTACTCAACATCTCTAAGATAGCAAAATTATTTTTTCCAGAATCAGAAAAGGGGAAAAGGACATAATTGTCCCAGAATTGTGTCCTACTTTCTGTAATGGCTATGTTACTTTTTGTCAAGAGAGCCTGTAGACAATGTTGTGAAGGGATTGGTTCTAGAGAGCAATTTACTTTCTGTAGTTGTTTAATTATCCAGATTAATCAGGTTTTTAGTACCTGAAGACAGACATGTCTTCATTTAAGATGATGTCAGCATATCTTTGAATGGTATATCCTAGTTACATGAAGTGTCTATATATTTGGCTTATTTTAGAGGGTTTTCAACTCTGTATTCAATATTCTGCTCCTTGCCAAGTTTTCTCTCCAAGTGCCACTTACTATGTACTGTGCTGTTGCTCAGCATTATTGCATTACTACATTAGCATGAATCAGTCAAAGGTGTATTATAGTTTAACTCATAAGCTTCATTTTCCATCAAGTATTACTCAGTAGAATGTCTGTGCACCTGCTCTAACTCAGCCATGACTGGTAGACAGCCTGATGAATCTGATTTAGAAAAATCAGCATGGTAAGTGTTAGCCTTTCGAATGCCAATGCCATTATTATGGTTATTGACTTCAAACAGGAATTCTCTTACATGGTTTTCCAACTGCTGCTGTTTCTTGTAGCAGAGTGGCAACCACCAGCAAAGACAGCATCACCACCTTCCTGTTTTTTTACATCCTCTGTCCCTCTTTTGTACTAGAATTTATGTATAAGATCATAGCCCCTACCTTAAACTACAGGGTACAGTTAGAAACCAGCTTGGATTTAATGTAATCAGGGCAAAATATACCTACACCAATACCTCTCCTCAAACTTTACACTACTTGTTAATTATAGTGGGAATCTTTTCTTAGATCAGGGATGTATGATTTTTGCTCAGTCCTGTTCAGAGCTACTTTGAAATCATAGCCTGCCTTCAGATAAGAGCTACGCATCTTGGTTACTGAGAGCTAACTCAAGCTGCATTATTCCTTATCAGCATATTCCATAACCTGTTTTTTTCTGAATGGGAGCTCTAGGCAAAGATATACTGTGCAATGTCAGTCTGTTGTGTAAAGATAAAATAAATTTTCACCTTGCTTCCACAAAGTACACCTCTAAAATTCATTTTTTCAAGTATGTCTTACATGTAAAACTACAAGATAATTTCTGTATAACCTGAGGCACTTGCAATGTTCACTACAATTTAAATAGCTGATTAAGAAGTTCTCTCTGAAGGCAGAATAGGAAATTTCCTATATAAATAGGAAATCAATGGACATATAAACTTCCTTTTCCCATGTCATTTGTTGAGTTTTAGTTGCTATTGTCCTCTGGACCCTCAAGGATATTTCCTTTTTGAAATTTACTCTTTTTTTTATTTTGGATTTAAAAATATACCAGAAAATCTGAGTGGTGCTCTCCTGAGAATCCTATGGAGAACAGGATAATTATAGACTCTGCCAAAGTGCTAATTTTGTCAGTGGAAAAGAGACTCAAGTCAACCTGTGTCATTCTTCCTTTCCTTGGATTCTGCAGAAGCTCTTGAGGACAACATAACATGCTGACTCCAGGATAACTCCTAAAATGTGCTTGTGTAAGTACAAGCAAAAGATGCCCCACAACTTCTGTTGTACGCAAGCACAGTATCTTCTTTTCCTGCTATTAGAGGTCAAACCTCCTTCCAGTGCTGCATAATTAGACTGTAGTTTACATCTCTGTTATTTTCTTGTCATATTTTAATGTATTGCAGCTACATAATATACAAAAATTTAATTATTTTAATCTTCAGTATTTCAAGAATTTCTCCTTTGGGGTCTGTTTCTGTTCTTGTAATGTGTTTCCCTTTAATATTGCCTATGCATTATCTTGTTCTGGCATAGGCTTTCATTTTATTGTTGCTTGTGTGAATAGAAGGTGGCTCATATGAAAAGGGTGTGGGGTGTCTGTATAGACAAGACAATGGAGAAATAAACTACACAGCTTTGAAGAAAAGCGGTAGTTGGGGGATTTGAAGTGTGGTGTTTCCTCAAGGATCTCGTTTCCTTACCTGCTTTGATGCACAGGTGGTGCCTTTGGCAAGATCAATTCAAATCATAGGGTAGAGTGCCAAGAGTTTGAAGGTGATACTCAGCTTGCCTTTGTGCTCTGAGTTCTTTCCCTACCCTGCATTAATCCTTGATGGAGATCTCCAGATGGCCAGATTAAAGCTGCCATGTCCTGAACCACAGGAAATGAGAATGCTCACAGAGTTGGTGATCTGAGACAGCGCTCTTATAAGAGTACCCACGTACAAAGGAATCTCTGTGGAGGTGCAGTGACACTAAGTCTTGACATCACCTTGTAAAGTTTCACTTCCTGCAAAGACTGGTGTCATGCTATTAAGAAAATTATTCAGCTTTGTAAGTTGAACAACTTTTAGTGCCTGTGACATCTTTAAATTTCCTTCTGACTTTGGAATAACAAGGAGTCACCCTCCTGCCCATGAGGCTTCATTACTGTAATTCCCAGAGCTGAGCTTGTAGCAGAGCATTTCTGTGGTGTGCTCAGAAAACACTAAACTACAAGCTTAGCACTTGAAGTAACTGTGATTGCCTGACTAATTACAGTCCTGCACTGGCTCGTTGTAAAGCAGCAAGGTTGACTTAATTGTGACACAGTTGTATTCTTGTTGCTATTTTTAAGTTCAAAGTTGCCTTCAAAAATCAGCTTAGTATGCAAATTGATCCCATCCAGCTTTTGCTTCTCAAAAGCAATGTTCATCAGCTGTTTACTGTGAAACGTTTGTCTTAATATCCAAATCCTCCTCAGGAGCCTTTATTGCTGGTCTCAGATGCTGCAGTTTTAAGACACATAAAATAATTATAAATAAAGAAAAATAGCACTGTTTTGAATTCTGATACACAAATAATTAAGCCAGAACTAGCTAGTTAACGAGTTCTAGAGCAAGGTAAATAATGGATCAGTTTGTAATGGACTCACAGGTGCTCTCTAGGGTGAATTCTCAAGTGTTTAATAAAGAGATGATCCTATGCCACTGCCTTTTGCTCAGTGGAAACCCTAATAATCTCTGTCTGCTGCCTGTTTTCATGAAACTTCAGATATCTGATATCTCCACCCTGTGTCTGATATGGTTGAAATTAGCTAAAAGTTTCAAAATTCTTACCAAGAGGGTCAGTTATACAAAGCCAGGGAGAACTGATCACATAATACTGCTTCCTTAGGTAAACTGGATGATACATAATTTCCTATCACTGTACAAGGATTTTTTCAAGAAAATAGGTCTTGCTTTCAGATCATTTTGTTCAAGAAAAAAAAATAACATTAGTATCTAGACATTCAGCAACAAAGGCACTTCCTTGCAATACAAATATCAGTAGGGAACTGAAACTTGAATGGCACATTTTCCTCATAGTCTCTATCTCTCCCATGTTCAGTTTGGGCTGGACATCATTCAGGAATGGAAGTCAAAGCTGTTTCTGGAAGTTATAGAAAATATTTTGACGTGTTACACATAGAGTTCTGTTGGTAGTCGAACAAGAACGATTGTAATTTTATGAGGTGGTTTTCAAGGGTTTGAGCCCTGTGATTCAGGCTTTTCTTCTTAGGAAGAGGAGGAAGCCTCCTCCAATGTGGTTTTGGTCCAGTCAAACAAGAAGCTTGGATGCAGGAATAGGTGGGAGGAGAAACCCACAAAAGAATTTGAAACAACAGAATATGGGTGAATGAAAAGGAGAGTAAGCAAAGTCATGAAAATTTCTCTCTGTGGCTCAGCCTGTATGATTTCCTTATGCACGTGGGAATATTCTTTTAGGTCCTGATAACAGTGCTGGAGTAATGAGTGAAACATAGACGCATTCAAAACATGAAACTGATATATTCCCTTGGTGGGACAGGAAAATAGTATGCTGCTTGTTAGGATTTGCTAAGATAACATTTCAGGAGATACAAGGACAAGGAGTGGTGGTGGCAAATTAATTTTCATGTTTTAAGCATCTTCAATTTGCATTGTGTATACAGTTTTTCATGTAGTAAATCCCATCTGTGAAGCAGGTAATATTCTACTGCTTGTGAATGACATTCAAATACTATGGTTTTTATTGGGGTTTTTTTTGTTCTTTCTTGGTGAGTAAGCATAGAGCAAAATTGATAATGCTTAGATTCAGAAAAGTGTATTATTTATTTTAAGATGATGCAAAAATGTTCTTGTTCAGTAAAGGACTTCAGTATGTATCTAGTTTTCATTACACGGACATTTTAAAAGGTACTGCACTATCCTCATGGAACACTTAATTTACCTTTTCTGAACTGTATTTCCTACCCAAGCTGGATCTTATTCTTAGCTTTTGTGTACTAAAACATTTTAAGATATACCTTTTCCTATAACAAAATAAAGCAGGAAAGGTGTTTGTGCTTTGTTTGTTTTTAAAGCATTTCTGTGCAATGGAAAGTTTCACAAGCACTTGCAAGAAATTTTTGTTCCCATGGTCGTCCGCTACATCGATCTCATGGAATCATCGATTGCCCAGTCCATTCACAGAGGTCTTGAGCAAGAGTCATGGCAACCTGTCAAGTAAGTGCTTTTTGTAAGATCTGAACGAACACCTGCCTATAGTTTTCTGTCTAATAAGGGATTCTCCCCCACTGTCCTCTAAATATTCTATTTTTTATTGTATTCCTACATTGTTTATTTCTTCACAGGAGCATCACCAACAGTCTTCCTAATGTAGCTCTTCCAAAAGTTCCAAGTTTGCCTCTTAATCTTCCACAAATGCCTAGCTTTACTACACCAACTTGGATGACTTCTTTGTATGAATCCACGTGTGTATTCTTCAATAACCTTCTGACTGTATGTCAGCTCTGCATGGCCTTGCTAATGTTCTGTGCAGCTGTACTTGGATTGCATGGTGTTTATCATCTCTTAGTTGGAAATTATTGTTTCTTGGGAGTGAGCCAAGCATGGACTGTTAGTGAGTTGCGCTTTCTAGTGCATTCAAATGTAGCAGTTTTAAACCTGGTAGCTTACAAAATCAGTTTGGCAAAGGTCTGTCATAGTATGAATGATGTTTAATACTCTAAACAACCTAATGCCTTTTCTGAATTAATAAGCAGTGGGGAACCTTTTGGATAATAAATTTTAGGTTGTGGTTTTGTAAAATGAGGCTGACCGTTATATTTTTGCATGAGTTTGATTAACTCATTGTATATTGGTTTAGAAAATCACTGATTGCAAATATTGTTGTTAGATCAACTATCCATGTCACAGGAAAACATTAAAATGTTAATAAGTACCCAGAGTAGAAGTGCATCCATTTCTTTGTCTGTTTGGAAAAAAACTAGAAATAAAAAGCGTATTTCTTTCTGATTTCTCCTCAATACTTCAGTGCTCTTCTCTTAAAAAAAAAAAAAAAGGAGTATACATAGAGTATACGTACCCTGTTCTGTGGGAATATTGCCATAGCTACAGGTCAGATTTATGTGTGGGGACACATTTGTGTATGTTAGAGAAAGGCTCAGAAAGAACCTTACTTTAGCAAAAGGTGTATTAGGAAAAAATGAATGTGAAAGGCTTCAAAAAACACACATTCTAGACGCAAAGCTTGATAATATGATTTCAAGCCAAGTATTGTCTTAAGTTTTATGACAGACTTAAACACTCCTAACAAGCACTAGATCTATTTTTCCAAGAGTTCATGGAATCACAGAATACCATGTTGAAAGGGACCTCAAAGATCATCTTGTCCAACCTTTCCTGGCAAGAGCGCAGTCTATGATAGCCCAGCACCCTGTCCAGCTGAATCTTAAAAATATCCAGTGTCAGGGAATCCACCATTTCCTCTGGGGAGGATTGTCATCATTGTAAAAAATTTTCCTTTTTCCAATCAGAATCTCCCCTGAAGTAACTCAAACCCATTATGCCTCATCTTTTCCATGTGACTCCTTTAACAAAGGGAATATCATGATAGTTGTTCTGCTGTTGATTCCCTTTAAAATTGACAACATTCCTCTTAATCCTTTGCTTTGATACATTTTGTGTTTACTATACTAATGCTAGGTTTCTCCTGATACACAAGTTATTTCAGCTTTCAGTACAAACTAACTGATCTTCTGCAACTCAAATTCCTTTCTGTTATCCCCATATTTTCAAGGGTCACTTTAAAAAAAAATAGCTTTCAGAGTGAAGAGTTGATTCAAGTTAATGTATTTTGAATATTGAATTTATAGTTAATAAATGCAGACTCTGGTTGGAGGATTGTAGTGGTAGATCATTCCTCAATGAAGGGTCTGGTGCAGCAACAAATTCCTAGACTGTGTTTTCAAAATATGTGCAAGTACAGTAAAATTCAGCCATGGGCTCAACCTCCTTGCACATCTTCTGGTATTTGGTTTCATGGTTGGTATGACAAAATGTGCATGAAGTCCTAAACTGATCAGTGTTTTCGTATCATTTGGTGAACAGTGAGGTTGGCATGTGCTGCAACCACTTGCTAGCAGTACCTGTCATTCTGCTTTTCAAGGGAAGTGGGGATGAGCAGTGTCCCCACTCCACACTGCAGGGTGGCCTTTATAAGGTCATTGTCTCCTTTCAGCCACCCCACACAACATTCAAGAAGAGCTCTGCCAACATGCTAACTGATGTAGGCACTTCTTCGTGTTCTTTTTCCATAAACATAGAACTTTGAGGTTATATTTCACAAAATGTGTATGAATTGACAGTCTTGATTGAACGTAGCATTAAGTTACCTTTGTAATACTCTGGTATTCAGGCAGTATTTTAAGAATCAGCCTACCTGCATCCTACTGAAGAGCCAAGTACCTTGTCAGAATGGCCATGTATTTGGATCAAATCAAAAAGCAGAATCACTGCAAGTCAGTTGTTCCTCCTCCCATGCTAAGGACTTTCCTTTTTCCTGATGCTAATGGTTTCTCATATTCCAACTGAAGTATTTTACTTTCACTGTTATGTGAAAGGAAGGAAAAGAGTTTTATTTCTCCCCACTGCTTTTTTTTTCACTGCTTCTCCCCACACTTCTCATCTTTTTCCGGGAGAACAAAACTTCCTCCTAGTGGTTAAATTCTTCAATGGGGTGTAACCCAGTACCTATACTCCACCACCTGTTAACCAAAATGCAGTGTTTCCCTACAGTTTTCCCTTTAAATGTGATGGAAACCCAGCTGAAATGGACTAGAGTGGCACATTGTATTGTATATATAGCCAGCAGAGGCATCTAAATTCAGGAGCTCAGACCCTGCTTTGTCAGTCATCACAGGTGACTCCTTCTCTCCACTGACTCCCCCCAGTCTTTCTTTCCCAGTTCACTGTTCTCCCTCCTCTTGGACATAAAGCTGATGCTTTGGCGAGAAGATGACTATGTACATCACAAGGTTCTGTTAGACTTCCCTCTTTCTCTTTGAAAGTGGTGATTTTGCCCAATTAACTATTATAAATTTGAATTACACAATTAAGAATCTACAGTCAAAAAGAATGAGAAAAAGCAGTTTGTGAGCCATCTGTGTTATAGTTAAAAGTTTATTGAAGTCCTGTGTCTCTTTTGTCTGTAATAGGAAGAGATTTAATGTTCTTCAAACTTTACTAATATTCATGTTCATGCTCCTGAGTTCATGTTTAAGTACCTTCATGTTCAATAGAGTTGTTAGGTGCCTATCTGAGAACTTTCACGAAGAGAAAGAAGTGAAAATATATTCACAGTTAGGCATCCCTTTGTGTGCTTTATTGATGAAAATGGATTTTCGCCACTTTCACTTGAAAGTTGCTACAATTCTTTTGAACATCACTGGCAGAGACTTTTTGTATTTTTTAATTAACTGTTCCTTTTTTCCCCCCTTCATCACATGTTTTGTAGCAGTAAATACATACTGCTTGTAACAGCATTTAGAAAGATCACCTCAATTTCAGTTGCTTTTTTTGGGCATTGGAAAGTGAGGTGAAAAGGGGACAGTTTTATGAGTAGTAGTCTGTTTTTCTTGATTGGTCTCAGGAGAGGACAACGCATAGGGCACTTTGGCTAGACATGGAAAGCAGTGTGGATTACTATTCCATTTGGCTAAAGATAACCTTAAAGAGAAAAAATGTTTGAATATTCTGTAAAAGCTTCTAATCAGCCAGAATGAGGGGGGGGGTTTCCTTACTTATTCATTAATTCAAATGTACTGCTTTAAATTGCTCTTTATATTTTAAGTGTAATTTCTCTGCCTCTTTCTGGACCTGGCTTTTAAGTTAGATTTGTGAATGATTTTAATTGTTTATGGTTTAATTTATATATTTTTATTTTCAGTGCAGACATGGCATAGTTTCAATGACTAGAAATATTGTAGATCCAGCCTGAGGTTGTCTTTTGCTAGCTCATGTCAGTCGAGAACATCAGCTTCAGGAAAACTCAAGGCTGGGAAAACATGGAATAAGATAAATGCTTATGAGAGAATAGTCCTGTCTTGACTCCCACAAGGCAACATCAAAGGAATGTGTCAGCTATATTCTTCCTGCTATGGCTCAGCTATAATGAGTGACAAGAGGGACCAGCTGAAGCAGTCACAATTGCCCTGATTGTGATATGAAGGGAGCTGCTCCCAGTATATCTGAGCTCCCATGCTGGACCTCTCTGTGCGTTTATGCATGCTGGACTCAGGTCTCCTCTCTGTTTTGAGGGGTTGTATCTGTAGTGCCACATATGTTTCTGTTGTAGTGCTTACCTTCAGTAAAATGGTAGGAGGCCGAGGTCTGCATTTTTAAGGTATTTTAAAGTATAGCCATAGGACTGATGGACTAGTGAAATCTGGCTGATCTACTTTTGTGGAATAAGTTTTGAATATGTCTAGTTCTATTGAGCGTTATGGGAGACAAATGTATATTGTGGGGCATATTTCTATTCAAAAAATACTAATGTGCAGTAAGAAAGAAGACTCAAGAAACATGTTTCGGTTGCTTGAACCTTAGGTTGCAACACTCTTGAACTAAGAGAAATCACGGGGTAACTCTATCCCTAGTATCTTTGAGGGACTTTACACAAGCTGATACTTACAAAAGTTCTAGTCCTTCCATGTACCTCGTCTGCTGGTGGACACTAGACACATGGGGCTAAGTGCAACTGACTGCAATTACAGAAAATCATTTTCTGTTGAAGAAATTCGCCATTGACCTTCTGAGCCTTGAACATAAATCTTGAGGCAGCATACCGAATATAAAGCTGGAGCTCACAAGCTCACAAAGGATGTAGAGCTGGTGCTATATTTTGTAAAAGTCCTCACGAAACACTAATGGGTAATATCTCTGTAGTAACCTTAAAAATACTGCCCTTGGTAAATTTTAGAAGAATTGAAGCCAGCTGCTTTTGAATCTTGAGATTGACTGATAATGTTCTTAGATATTCAATATTTCTTCTATATTCTAATATCCCAAGCAACTCTATACAGTTTCATACCAAGGCAAGAAATTTGTACTACATCTACTCTGGAGTTGTGTGTGTGTGTATCTGGCAGCCAGTGTGCATTATTATTGGACTGTTTAACTACGTGCTACTGCATGGGCACCTGGCAAGCTTAGTGGTAAGCTGCCTCTCAGCTCTTAGTGGGAACTGAATTACTTAGAAGGCTGTATGCAGCTCCTAGATTTGGTATGCTGCAGGGTCTTGGAGAAACAGTGTGTCTTGGATCATTTTTTGCTGTGTGCAGTATGATGTAAGGCATAAAGCCATAAAATAATTCAGGTTAAAATGGACCTCTGGAGATACTTGGTGCACTCTCCCACTCAAAGTGTGAGCAAATGCAAAGTTAAATTCCCATTAGAAAAAATGGTAATTTAACAGGATGGGCATAATATTTGCCTCTTTTAGTTACTTTCCTTTGATAACTTTCCTTTGCTGCAGTGACCTGATTAGTAAGGGTGGAGAACTAGATAGTTCCTGAAACTTAAGTTTTGACCTGCAAAGCAGTGGAATTTGTGCTTAATTTTAAAATCATAGATTATTGGGGTCACCCTTTGTAGGATCAGGGGGGTTGCATTGATGATGGTCAGAAGAGCTCAGGCACAGCGGACATCAGAAGACTTACAGCTAGGAGAGTTTAGTTACACCAACAGCTTTTATATCCTCTTATATCTAACATGTCATGGCATTATTGATTAACCAATTCACCTCACATACATAGAAGCATTCCATTGGTCACAAGACACCACACACTCTGCAGGTAGCTCTCTGTTCTTTAAGGGTGCACTCCAGACAGCTTTCCCTCAAAGATACACACAGAGTCACCCCTACAATAGATAACTAGTAAATATAGTTCTTAAATAGTAGCAGTTCAATTTCCTGGTACAGAAACATTATTCCATTCATTAGACTGAATTGGCTTTACCATACACATTCAAATAAAAACTTTTCAATAGCTGAGAATGTGTCCTGTCCTTTCACAAAAACAAAAAACAAATAAACAAAAAGTTCTGATATGGATATTGATTCAGATTTTTTTTGAATGCAGGAATTACTCTTGGTGTCCAGAGGAGCTTAGCTCTTCTTCTGCAGCATTTAACAAACAAATTAGACATTTATGTCTGGACGTGTGAACCAGGAACAAGCAGTTTCTGTTGTAGCAATTTATTTTCCATCCCCATCTTTTTAGTGTAATATGTTAGTCAAATTCAAATGTCATTGGACAATGATGAATAAAAAATTGAAGAATGGGAGCTCAAAATTATATGAAAAGAGAATCAATGAATTAGTGTTTCTCTCAAAATTAGTCTTCCATAAACCTATATCTGTTATTGCATTTATTGTAATTGCAAAACTTTATTTGGTAGTCTAATTAAACTAAATTAAGTGGCTATTAGGGAGTAAACATGCATAAGAATACATTTATGTTCTTATGAATACATTAGTCCTTCTGAGTCCTAAAGAATTTCCTTTGGAATTCTATTAGGCAAAAAATAAAAGAACTGTGAAAGAATAAAAAAACAGTTAAATTGTATGACGATGAAAAGGATTAGTTCTGTTTCTTGAGTTTTGGTTTGGTTTGTTTTCTAGATAATACATGTTTTTTTCAACTGTATTATAAATACTGAAATTGTTCCCATTTCTGTCCCTATATTGTTGTCTTGTTCCTTTATCCCGGTTATCTCCAAACTTTTGAACCACATAATGAGTATAACATACATCTACAGCTGCACTCTCTGCCACTGCACACACCAGATGTAATGACATCTTCAATATTTGCATATCATAAACTTAAGGAACAGTCTAATGAAATAATAAATTTTCCAGCAGTTTTAATTGGTTTTTCTTTCTATTCCTTAATTAAACTTAGTGATGTACAGAAGTGGTCCCTGTTCAGGTTCAACCTTAACAAGATAGTGTCCCTGTACAAGTTGTAACCTTAGCAGTCCCATGGGCCTTTTTCCTGTTTCTTTCAGGAGCATGATACAATGTAAAATTAACAATTACTGTTTAAAATAGGTGGGGAAAATATGCATAATATCAAGAAAGCCTAAACTGAAAACTGTCTGAAACTGTGCAGTGTCCTGCTGTGCATCATGAAGATATCAAAACCTGCGCCATTTAAAGCCAAAGCCAGAGTTGGTTGCTCAGAGCCAGCCTTTCCTTAGGCGAGTGCTCCTGCTCCCAGCTTGTCACCTGCTGCCCAGCCCTTGCTGGCTGTCCCTTCACCTGCCCCAGCAGCCCCACTGGCAACTGAAGCAACATTGCATAAGGCAATGGTGGCTCTGAAGTCACAGCATTAAGGCAGTGGGGCAAGGGGGTAGGCGTGTGGGTCTGGAAGGTGGTGGATGTTGTGAGACCAAAGCAGTGTTCCTGCTGCGTTGCAGCCACTTAGGTCGCTGAACATGAGCTGTGTTTTGCTTCACTGCCCATTGCCTCAGCTAACCTGATGAGAACCAATGGTGATGCTACTTACTGTCTGAGGGGTGCATTAGGCGATCAGATATTAGAGGTCCTTTCTGGTTTTATCATTTGTTTTTTTAATCAGACCCTGCTCTGTCCAAAGCATTCTCAGCACTCACTGTTTTCTTCCATGAGAGCTGGGGTCACTTAACATTTTGGTAATTCTGTTCTTTTGTCATAAGGCAGAAGAAACAAAATAGCAGTAGTGATGTATTTAAACTACTTGGATCTGACTTGGGACTGTTAGGCAGAGTTTTGGTTGCTTGTGTCACTAGCACCCTGGAATTCCATGCTGCATAGTATGCAGTAATCTTAAAGGGTAATCCAGGCATTGCAGTACAATGCATCAAGAAAATGTAATTAATCTGCATTGACACTGGAAGTGTAGCTGTAGTTACTGCTAAAATTAGCCTTAAATTGTTGTATTATATCACAAACATTTGACCTTAAATTTATCAATCAAGGTGGAAGAAGAACTTTAGAATTATATGGACAATCTGAGATGACGTAGAGCCATATTAACGTCCTAGTTTTGTTTGTACACAAATTTCTTTCTTTCTTTCAAGTTTCTGTTCTCTTTTTTGCCACCCAGATCTGAAGTTATGCTTTCAGTTAGAATTAATGAGCATTTATCAAGAGACTGTTTGTCTGGGTATCTCTTTTACAATATGGCTCCTAGCATCCTCATTTCTTTGGTAGACTTATCTACCAGAGTTGTGAGGGCAAGAAAACATATGTGTGAAGTCTTCACTGTTTTCCTCACTTAACAGTTCCAGTACCCTCTATTTTTCCTATCTTGATCTAAAATCTGAGCTAGTTCATTTTCTGTGTTTCCCAACATCCCATCTGTCTCCCTAGCCTGCCATATTTCTCATCTAACAGTTGAGACAATCTTTTGTCACTTTAATAGGAATTATTTTAAGTTTTCCTTACTGTTTTTACATTTTTAAAATAAGACCAATGGTGCTTAAAGATACAGGGAAACAAAGGAGGATGGTGGTCTGATAAAGAAATCTTATTACCTTAGATAATACTGTGGCAACTGGGATAGACATTGATACATTTATCTTCTTTTTCTTGGGGGCTTTGTTTTGCTTTGTTTCTTATAGCAATGGATCAGCTACATCAGAAGACCTTTTCTGGAAACTGGATGCTCTGCAGATGTTTGTTTTTGATCTTCACTGGCCAGAACCAGAATTTGCCCACCATTTAGAGCAGAGACTTAAACTCATGGCCACTGACATGATAGAAGCCTGTGTTAAAAGGTACAGTTGAAATTATCAATTAAAAATTAGGAGATATTTGAAAATGAGTACAGGTACAACCATGCTGGCTTGCAGAGGTACATCTGTACTGGAAACTTGTCACAGGAATCAGGGACACTCTAAAGAGATCATGACTTATGCGTATTTCCCAACATCTGGCAATCAGCAATTTGGCAACATCTAGGAAATACCAAGGAGAATTTCTACATGTGCTGTGAATAGAGCCTTGGAAGTCAATAAACCAAATATTTTTTCCTATTCCATATTTGTGGCAAATATTAACAGATCTCAGAATTCTGCTAGAAGAAATCCTTTTTCTTTTTGCACATTTCCTTCCCTCCTTAGTACATTATTCTGTATGTTCAGTTAATATTACTTAATTTTTCAATTTTAGAGTACTTTCTTTGAGAAATATATTATGAACTAAACAGTATAAAACATTTCTGCATTTACACAATAAACAAAGAAAGGCTGTCTGGTTGTCATCCAGCTGAGACTAAGTTTTATAGTGCTAAACTTCTGGAAATTACAGAAAATGTATTGTTCTGTTTTCTTGAGAATATCCCAATATCTTACAGTTATTAGGATATTCTTTTAAATTAAGAGTAGATGATCTAAAAAGATCTCTACCATAGCTTTCAGTAAATATCACTGAGGTTAGAAAATTTTATGTCTAGAAAATTTTCAGGGATCTCCTGTTAGGTACTTCAGAAGCTATGTTCCCACATATGAAGAAAGTTCAATCTGGACACAGAAAAATATGGATTTAAAAAAAATAGAAGGGGTAAAATAAATTTTTAGACAATTTGATTGTCTTAATCATAAAATATACAATACAGATAAGAAAGGTTAAAGAAACAGAGAACTGGTGACATTGTATTGCATCATTTTCTGTAAACACAGCAGGAAAAAGAAGAATCTTAGCTTGCTTCTAGAACTATAGTGATGAAATCATGGGGAAAAAAAAGCAGAAACATTTAAAAGAACATTTTTGTTTGATTATTAAAAGGGAATGATATAGAGAATAGAATGAAAGTTATATCTTTAACAAAGAAAGATCTGCGACGCTAGAATTTAGGCAATCCATCTGTTCTAAAGAATTTGGCATGAAAGTTCAGTCAACTTCAATTCTGTTACAAATCTTAGAAAAATGGTGAAATCTTAAAGAACGGGAAAACTACCACTGCAATTTGAGCCTGGAAAACCATAGAAAGAGAAGCACTGAGATACAGTGCTACTAATATATGGATTATATTGATCTTGAGCCTTGAAAAAAAAGAAAGAAATCTTTACACTGGGACTCTTATCAACAGGACTATAATACAAAGATGTAGGTAATTAGTACTACCTCAAATGATTGTTGACAAATTAATAGTTTCAAACTCAGGTGTTTTTTAATATTATTACATATTAAAGTGGGAAAGACAATTGTGGATGTAAATACACAAGCAATAATTGTAGTGCCACATACTGCCATTGTCTAAAACTTTGCATCATACAGATTTGACTGTGTGTATTTAATGGTATACAGAAACTAGGCTAAACATGGCTCACTGTCAGG
The DNA here is from genome assembly GCA_013396695.1 of Sakesphorus luctuosus. Taxonomy (NCBI): domain Eukaryota; kingdom Metazoa; phylum Chordata; class Aves; order Passeriformes; family Thamnophilidae; genus Sakesphorus; species Sakesphorus luctuosus. The sequence continues at coordinate 1,048,166 of VWZD01013037.1, forward strand.
TCACAGCTAGAAGCTGGGAACAGAATTATTGTCACAGAGGCATTACAAAAAACATTCCATATGGGTTGTTCTTTGGTGTGTGATATCAATCCTGATACCTTTGCTGCTTGGTATCATAGACAATATGAAGATTCTGGTGGCAAGAAATGAAGGTTTAATTAGTAACATGCAATGATCCTTGTATCAATGCAGAAAAGGTATTAATATTTTAGACTTAATTCATAACATGTTAATCTTAAAACACTAATTATGTTTTAGTGTGGTCAAAATATGTTTTACTGTATGTCAGGTAATAAAGATTAGACTAGCAACTCAGAGAAGAATTACGAAACTATTCTATTCTAACTCTTCTTGTGGTGTTAAAAAGATCTTAAGAATTTTTTATATGGAAATAGGGTGCTTCTATTCACATCTNTGACATTGTGCCTTATTTTCACTGACATGAGAAGAAAATAGGGCGGTTGTATTATGTGCCTCTGGGTATGTCTTCATGTTTAATATAAATATTAATATTTTGTTAATAATAAATTTATTTTCTTTACTAAAATTCTTTTTTGTATTAAAACCAGAAGAAGATTTGTTTATTATATTTCTTAGAAGCAAGCATTTGATTGATAAACTGCATTTTAGGGTAGAAAAGCTGGAAAATGTGGAGTGTTTTCTTTGGTTTTAGCCATCATACATGGAAACATAATGTTGTATAGTAGGCAAGAAGATAATATTTCTATTGTTCGACTAAATTCACTGAAACTCTGAAGAATCTTGAGATGACCATCAATGCAATTGTTTATTGAACGGGTAGATATCCTGCACTTATAGAATTTTAATTCTAAAATGTTCTTATGTGCATTACATTGTTAAGCCAACGTGTAATAAGACTTATGCACTTGTACAGTAATTGTTCAGAATTATCAGATACTCATTACAAATTATATTTTAATAAACAGAACAAGAATTGCATTTGAACTCAAACTGCAAAAGACAAACAAATCAACAGACTTACGTATCCCTTCTTCTCTGTGTACAATGTTTAACGTCTTAGTTGATGCTAAAAAACAGACAGCTAAACTCTGCATACTGGATGGAGGTCAAGAGGTAAGTGGAATTTTGTGTGTTTAATTCCTATGTTCAGTTGATCTGAAATATCTCACACTGCAGACAGTCTTTAGTAGATTCATTTCAAACTAACTGAAATGCTCCACATAGCTCTGTTTGCACTGAACACACATCAATTGCTCTCTAAAGGCATCAGGCAAGACACAACCCCTTATCTTCCACCAGAGAAGACACAGAGTGCTTCTGTAGTTTATTTGCTCTGACCTGTAAGTCTGTTGAACATTCAGAGGATTTCTTGACTCACAGACCCTCTGGGAATTTCTCTTGGGTTACAACAGAGAGAGAGCCTGCTTTGGGACTCTTTTGTAATAGCAAAATAGAGCCAAAACATTGTCCTTTGCAGCCAGGTTTTAAATGAGGAAGGTTTGGTTTTAAATGGCTCATAGACCCAGCATTCATGCCTGTGAATATCCTGAAAATAGAGGAAAGAAATAATCAGGTAATTTGATGGGATTTTTTTATTTGGTCTCCAAGGACAGGGCCCATTTTGTCAGTAGTCTGATGCCAGGACTGGAGCTACTCCACAGTGCAGCACTGATGTGCTTGTGAAGGATGTGTCCATTTCAGTGACTACTGTCCTTCCCATGTTGTTATTCTCAGCAGGAATAACCCATGAAAAGAAAAAGGTATTTTATATAGACTGGGAAGACAACCAGCATAAAATTGAAACTGTTCTTTCTCTGCTAACGCATTATCAGTGTAATTTGAATGTCATTTGTTTGACTTGGTTTTGGAGAGAGAGTACAAAAATTCTTCAGAATTTGGCAACAAAAAAGTATGTCTGCTTTAGGCAGCTTCATATTTACATTATTTGGACATTTTTTTCAGTTGGTTTTTACATTTCTGTACTGTGCTCTTCATTTCATTGACTGGTCTTTCAAAGTTAGTGTATTCAATGTAATTGTCCTTTTTTTTTTCCTAATTCAATGAGACATTCATCATTTTCCTGTTATATCCTGTCACCTTTATTTTTCCTTTTGGTTTCCTGTGGCACGAACCAGTTTGCTAGTCAATGGGTAAGTGTCTCTTCACTGCTTTTTAATTTATGTTTTTTCATTGAATACTAAGAGTCCCTTTTTATTTTAAATGGTAATACTGCTTTTCCTGTTAATTTTTTAGCCAGGCCCTCAGAATTCCTTTACTGTCTGCCCTTGTAACAGACTGATCATTAGCTTCTTGGTTCTTTTCTTGTTCATCCTGTAAGGTGATCCCAGATGAATTCTTCACTCTGCTGCTTTTCAAGCCCAGTGTCCTGGCTTACCAGATCACAGAGTTTAGACTCTCTCACCTCTCAGTGATGCTCATCAGAAGTAAACCACAAATAGCAACTCTTTGCATGAGGCTGATGCTGCCATTTCATCTTTCACATAGTGTGCAAGCAGAAAACTGCAAACATACACATGCACAGCCTTCTCTGGGGACAGGCAATACCAGTACCCCTATAATGGCCTGCAGACAGATGGCATAACCTCATTCTCCACAGATTCTCCTATGGATGATGCCTCCTATGCTGTCAGTCAGTCTTCTCAAAGTTCAGCCATTTTCTTAAAGCCCACATTATGGAGTCAAATTATTTTCCAAGAGGATCTGAAGTTTTGTGTTCACTGAGAGTGGCTGTTTTAGTGGAAGTTGACACTGGGGAGGATTGGGTTAAGAGATTTCTGACCTCATGATTTTCAAAATAAATTATAGAAAAAAATCAGGTTAATTAAAAAGCTTTTTCTTAACAAATGTGATTTTGGAAGCTGGTTGTGATTTTTGAGTAACTTGACTCATTTCTTTTTTTCCATAGTCAGAAGTGAAGTTACTGATAATATTCCATTTCTATAAAATTATACTTGCTTTGTGGTAAAAAAAAATATGAACTGAACTTACAGAGATCCATTAATTTTAATGTAATGTGGAGGTAAAGATGCAGACCCTTTCTGGGAGGGACCGCTGATTTTTCATGGATCACAGGAACGTATGTAGTTTTGACATTCATCAGTGGGAGAATAATTACATATTGTTTTCAGAGAGTAAGAAACTACTTCCTTCTGAAGAGTGTAAGCAACAGATGCCATAGGCAGTCTGGGGTGATTCAAGTCCCTAGCAGATCAAGACAGTATTATGCTGGCCAAGACATTAATATGGTTGGAATATAATATATTTAAAAATGTAGAAAGTTCTTTGATGTATTTCTAATACACTCTTTCACTGTACCAGTATGTTTGCTGCTGTTTGTCTGAGTTGTGTATTCACATTTTCCAAGTGTTTTTAAACTTTAAAAGAAATTAAAACCAAAAATTGACATGTTTGGTGTTGGTACCTGTAGCAGATAAATATATACGGGCAAACACATCTCATAGTTTTATTCTTTCTTAATCTAAACCCAGCTTCTGTATCTGTGCTGCTCAGAAAATCATTCCCAAATATATTAAGCAGATCAGATTTAGTGTTTTGGTTTGTATGACAATTCTGAGACAGAATAAAAACAACCTTTGAAAATTTTGAACTCTAAAAACTCTTCAGCTAGCAGCTGCTAAGTTAGGCTAATGTTTACACTGACCTCAGTACTTTTTCTCTGAGCATTATGCTGCTAGCTGTTCCAAGTAGCCTTGAACTATGAAGATAGGGTTAGTCTTTACAAGTCACATTTTCTGTGAAGTGGCTATTGGGGACAATCTTTGCTGTCAGATAAATGTTTCTAAAGGAAGAATTACTGTTTAAATTGATGTGCCTCCTTGACAGAATGGGATCCCTAGTTCCTGTTAATTTCAGAAGGGAGCTCTGGCATTATCTAAAAACTCTGTAGGATTTGTTTTAAAAGCCTTTACTTAAAGGCACCTTCTTTATGAAAAAGCAAATGAAGTCTATTTTACTATGCCTTTTATGGTCTATTAATTTGTTGCCATCTATTCTGCTTTGTTGATGAAATTTTAATTTTGCCCTTGCTTGAGCATATTGTAAGATTTGTATAAACTGCATCTCACTGTGCTAGAAGAAAGGCTCTTTTAGGATGAATAATTGTAGCTCATTTTATTTCTAGAGCACATTTAAAATAACTTACGAATGAGAGTTGTCAGACATTAAATGCTGTATTAATTAAATCTTATTCTAGTCTTTTTGCTTCTGCAGCTAAACCAACCCTTTAGAAAAAAATACATGGCTACCTTAATTATATAGAAGACAAAAAGTATCCTTCACATTCCTTTGCCTGAATAAGTATAAGAACTCAATTCATCTAAATAATAACCCCATTAGCTGCTTAACTCAACAGCGTACATGGGAAAATTTTCAACACAGAATGTAAGAAAGTGTTGATTGGGTGGATCATTTTCAAGGGTTTGTTGTTCTGATGTTAAAAATGATAATTTTAAGTGAATCTGATCTGTCAGGGTTATCAGCTTTGCACCATTTCTGACTTAGGACAAAAGTATGTGTTCATATACATGCTAATGCTTGTTTATCTTTTGAAATACAGCAACAATACCATTCAAAAATAGATGACTTGATTGAAGAAACTGTTAAAGAAATTATTTCACTTCTTGTGTCAAAGGTAAAAATATTTATATTTTAATTTATAATAAAGCAGAAAGTTGTTGAACTTTGGAGATGTCTTTAAATATCACACAGTTTTTCTATATACAGTGAGATTGTGGGGAACAACAACATAACCTGTAAATAATAGTTGAGTAAATAATACTGAATTTACAAAATTAAATTTTATAATGCGTTAGCTAAACTATTTCTGTGCGACCTGCTATTCAGATAAGTTTGTCTTCTCTATTTCTATTATAGATAGGAACTGCTAGGTGCTAGTAGAACTGGTAGGACTTAGTTATGTCAGTAATACCATGTGTTATTTTTTGTTCAATTTTTTACATGAAAACTTTCTTCCTATCACTTAGCATGTAATTTTTTTATTTAGAGATGGACAACATCCAAAGTGCCAGTTTAACTTTTTAATGAGATTTTGTGCCAAAATACATTTAATTTAAAATATTGTATGAGTTGTTTTTCCTTGAAATTGATGTTGTAAATTTTTATATTTAATAAAAATGTATTTTGAGATGATATAGGACCTTTGAAGAAAATTTAAATAGTGTCTTTTGGTTTTGTAGCACTTCTACTCCAGTAAAATTGTTAAGTGCTTGATATAAAAGAAAAGGTTTCAGTCCCTACTAATCTGAAGGATACAGAAAATAATGACAGAAAAGAAAGATTTTAAAAGAAGTTTTGTTATCTATGCATGGCAAACTACCCAGAAATACGATTTTCAAAGTACAAGAATTAAGCCAGACAGTTACATTTTGTGAGTTAGTAACCAAAAATAAGAATGTGGTCATATTTTCATCATGCCTTCATTTTTACTTGTCACAGCTTGGATGGGGATAGCAGGAATCTGCTTTTGGATTGACACCCATCAGTTAAGAGGAAGGATTGTTGAATCATTGTAGAAGTTTAAGCAAAATGTGTCTGCTTACTGATAACTGTGTAGAAAATACATTTTTTTTCTAAAGTGAAATTTTAATGTAAACATAACTACAAACAGTTCAACTAAGCAGTTTCAGGTTTTACATGCTGCCTGTCATTGCTCCAAACTAACCATCCAATTTGTGGGTTTAGTGTTATTGAAGAGGGAGAAGAAGAAAGGGGAATATAATCAGAGAAAACCATGGTATTAAAGGTTAAACCTTTTTTGGAAGGGGGTGGGTTTAAATACCTGAGATTATAAAAGAAGGAAGAAAATAGTCATATTCCTCCTGGATGTACATACTAGAAATTCTAGAGACAACTGCTGTCAATGCAGAGGGATTTGCATTATTAGTTATCACATTTAGTATTACCAGAGGTTAAAATCTCAGAACAGGAAGCATATATTTCATGTCATTGGCTGATCATTACAAGTTTAGCAGCGTCTCCTCACTGGAGATATGAAATGTCAATGGCATCCTGATTGCTTCTGTTTCAAGGCAGAAAGTTTCTGAGGGTACAGAGGGAGGCTGATGTTTCACTTTTGGCTTTGGCCAGGAAAAATACACATCAACGTGCATGAAAGCCGTGTGTGTTCTTTTTTTGCATCTAATATATTTTCACTATTTTTTAGCTTTTACCTCTGTTATCTCCCTTGTGTTCCAGTGGAATAAGTGTTTCAATCATTGTTTTTAGCTGCAAGTCATTTATGAACATGAAAAGAGTACTTTCATTTCAGTGAGGCTTCCCTTGGTAAGGACTATACTGGGCATTTTTTTTCATAGGGCTTACTAATCTAAAGCATTTAACAAATCACAGGAATAGCACAAATCAGTGAAACAAAGCACAGTGTGCCTCAGGGTATCCAGTTCAGAGAATGTGAGGTGTGCACAGAAATGCTCTTAGATCTTCACAAGTCCACGCACTGAGATCTCAGCAAACAAGTTTGCAACTTCATAACTAAGCCTTTTTTTTAAACAGCCATCCTTGACACTGCAATGTTTTGCTCTCTGTTATTTTGTGTCCCCCTTGTATTGGAACCGTATGTTGGCACTGCAGACACCAGGCGGGTTGTGAGATCAGCCTTTTCCAGAGCAGATCTTTGCACAATAAGATTGAATATTTTCTGCAGAAAGAACTCAAGAATCCTTATCAGTCAGATAAAATTATTTAAAGTATAAACAGCAGCTTATCGCAAGCATGCAACAGCAAAACAGAAACCTGGTATTTGGTGTAATAAAGGGAGTGCAGAAACAACTGCCACTCTCTCATGATGTGGATTTATTCTTTGATTGGCACCTATGTGCTGGTGTCTTAATTAATCACTGTAAATATGACAGGTTAGATTGATAAATGACAAATGTAGGTTTGCATTTGCTCCTGCTCCTTGAACTGTTAAGAACAGGGCCTATTGTAAAGTGATGATCTCAGTTCCTCTGGAAGTGACACTGTTGTGACACTGTTACAGTGCCCATTAACAGCATGCCAGATGGAATTTTGTTCTGTCCTCACACTCATAAAATGATACTCATGGTTGTGGGAATGACTGTGTTGGGAACAAGGGATGACTTAAAACAATCTTTATGTAAACTGGAAAGCAATTTATATGTGTAAAATAAATGTACATGAATACAACAGCTGACAGGTATTTTCTGTTACATACCATGAATTACTTCAGCAACATAACATCACAGAGGGATGTGCAAAGGGAATTTGTTTGCTTTAAGGCTCATTTAAGGCAGTTTAAGCATTAAAGCTAAAATCAATGCAATTAATAAGATATTTTTTGGTCAGAAATTACTTTTGGCAAAAACACCTCTTCATGCTTCTTGCTGAGTCACAGTATTCAGAGAATCCCAGGTGAAAGTAAAGGGGAGAGAAACAACATCATACCAGAGACTTTGGCAATACATTTTCTTGCCTCCTTCTTGGCCATGGAGTAGCAGCAAAACAGCACATGCTGTTGACAGAAAACTCTGGTGCTTGATTGCTATAATCAGAGCTGAGTTTCTATTCAATAGCAAAAATAAGAGAAACATTATATCAAGATCACTACCTTTAGCAATAGTACTCCATTCTCTGAAGCTATGATTTTAGAAACTGTGGTCCTAGAACATAATGTGATTTCTACCCAAAATATATGCTGGGTACACATACTGCTATATTTAACCACACGTTCTAGAGGCAGCAGTGTTATACTGGAATCAGGCCCACCTCAGGAGAAATTTGGGGTTTGATCAACAGATAAAGCTGCAAAAAGAAGGTTGTCCTTGAATTCAGCACTTTGTGAGATGGAGAAACTGATCAGATTTACAGTTTGCATTGCCCTGATCAACAGTGAAAATTAGAGGAAGAAAAATTCACACTCTTATTCCAAGTATTTAATTTTAATACTGTGCATTTAGATTTCTCTCTTTGCGTTTCCTCCAGGTTGTTTCAGTATTAGAAGGTGTGCTGTCTAAATTGTCAAGATACGATGAAGGCACTTTCTTCTCATCATTAGTTTCATTCACTGTAAGTGTTTGGATTCACAATCGTTCCGTTCTGCTTTATGTGCATAATCCTGAAATCGTGCACAATTGGTAGTGATAAGTACTGACTGTGTCTTTTATGCTTCCTTTTCTGTAGGTGAAAGCAGCTGCAAAATATGTTGATGTTCCTGTAAGTATGACACTTTTTAATTTATTTATTCTAGTGTTCATAATAATTCAAACATTAGGGGAGGGGGGGTTAGCTCACATTTTTTGTTGTTGACATTTTACTTTCCTACAGAGATTCATTATAGCTTTACACAGAGTATTTAAACAGCCACTACAACCCTGAGAGGGCATTTTATTTCCCTCGAGCAATGAGTAACTCTCAAAGCAAAGCTTGGAAAGGTTATTCTCAATGCACTTTTTCAGTTGTGGAAGAGTGAGGATTGTAACTTAGACACACTTTTGTATCGTTCTTTTCATTATTTGGACATTGTTCAAATTGTGTGGTATATGCAAGAAGTAAAAGCATAACACTTGAACATCCATTATTTCTTGATTTCTAACTTCAGGATTCAACTTTGCTTATTTAACCTCTTGCTTGCTAAATCTCCATTTGATTTACCATTGCTTATGCCATGTTTGTGTGGTAAAAATAAAAAGCACAACTGCTGGAGCTCTTTCATACATAGAAACAAAATTCAGTTATTAAAATATTTTTATTAAGTCTAACAGTAGAATAAATTTTCTTTAAATAAGAAAAGAAAAAGTTATCAAATACTGACATTGTCAGTATCCTTTGTTCCTTCAGAAATCTGAGCTCTCATCTCTTTTTAATGCAATTCTAAAAAAATCTTATTTTCCAAGCAGAGCAAAAAAAATAATAAAATCATTATGTTAATGACCTTATAGAAAATTATATTAAAATACAGAACAGTGCCAAAAATGCTAGACTGTATGATTGCCAGTTCAACGCTGAAAAATACAATGTTTGCAAGCTTAAATGATTTTTTTTTTAATCCATGCATGCTAAATAAAAGGAAAAATCCCTGTTTCTGAATTTCTATTTCTGGTTGTGTGGGAGTTTACTTTTATAAATGGTCTTGTGTTTTATAGAAAAGAAAAAAGTAGGTTCAGTTTAGCATTCAAAGGAATGACCTCATATGAAATCCAGTTAATTTAGTATACCTCTTGTTAATATGCTGTGCTGAGGGCTGCCCCAATAGGTCCTTTGTGAGTTACTTAAGACGCAAAACCCTAAAGAAAAAATTACTGAACAAACTGGCGATTCATTGACTTTAAGGTAACATGGAAAACTCTCCAAATTATGTAGAATATCTATGAGGAGGAGACATCAAAGTCTTTTACCATTGGCCCGCATACATTGACATTGTTCACAATAAAGATGAGACTGAAGAATACCTTTGCCACAAGCTGTGGGTGATGTTGCAACTCAGGTCACCCAGGGATGCACTCACTGCTCCAGAGGGAGGCAGAGTGAGGAGGTGGTTGCTGGAGCCCTGGTGCCCTTCTTACATTCATTGTATGGTGATGCTTGGCTTGAAGAAATGACTGGATTATAGACAGGCTGTCAGGATCCTTGTATTGTTACAATGTCTTTGCTTTCCAGCTATCCCACACACCTTTCCCACAGGAATAAGGTATAAACTGGGCTGTAGTTCCACAGTTGTAAACTACAAGTGTCAAAACTGTGCATCAGTGATGCTGTGGATCTGACCAGGTAAACATTTCCCAAATTGTAGAGGACTTTTTACCTGAGTTGGAGTTTCATAGTCTGTGGTTTGATTTTGCTGCTTCACAGTCTTCCCCTTCTTGTGGAGATAGTCGAGGCCAAGAAGGGCCATTACTATCACAACTGACAGAGAGTGTCCAGTCTGAATAGGTCCTAAAATCACCAGGTGTCGAAGTAAAAAATTCCAGCTGCAAAAGGAGGCTGTAAGTCATCACATCACAAGGTCATCACCTGGGCTCACAGCTCAAGTGAGAAGTAGAGGGAGGGGCAGCACAGGGGGAGGAACGTGTGCTGAGCTCTTGGCAGTGAGATGGTAACCTAGCAAGTCTATGCTGGAGCTCATTAAATGCCTCATGTTGTTTTATTTTGATCTGATACAATATAAAATCTCTTCTTGTCCCTCCTTACCATATAGCTGCATGTATGGAAGTGACTTAAAAGTGACCACACTAGGCCTCTTCTCTTCATGTAGTTGCAAATACGTGCAGAATTGCACTGCGTTAGGTGACGGAATTCTGCCCCTGTGCCCCACTTCTGTTCGAGGGTCTCACTGGATCACCTTAGATCACTTGGTGCTTCTAGGGGAGAGGGAGGCAGGGGCAGGGGAAGGCCTTTGAGGGTTTTTTGAGTGTGTGGATTCGACAGAGTTTTTTGTCTTTGATTACCAGGATTTGGTAAAGGGGGAAAAATATGCTGGTTTGTAGTGAAATAAGAAACTAACTAGACAAAAAAGGTGTTAGAAGCTAATGAAGGTAGTACTTAGGAGAATGTTTTAGAGAAAGGACAAGAGGTAAAGGAGATAAAAAAGTTAAAAGGTAAATAAGAATAGACACAATAAGCATAGAAAAAGAAGGAAGACATTCTTGGATGATTCTTGGACATTTTGAGGAAAAGGTAAATTCTCTTGAAAGGGGATTTAGATATCAAATAGTTGGGGATGAAAGTGCACACTCCCTAGAAGGCATCTCTCAGCTTCTCAGAGCCAGGGTAGGAAAGATAGACACAGACTTGTGGTTCATTTGGCAGATATGTTTGTAAAAATGTTGCTCTCTGCCCTTCCATTCATTCATCTTGCCAGAGAATTATGAATAATTCCATGCAGTGAACAAAAAACCCGGTTTGGGTGTTTTTTTAAACTGTTCAGAAAACCATGCAACATAAGCCTCCATTTCAAAAATGCCCATTATGAAGTGAGATGTACACAGGCAAAGGAGGTCTCGTTGCTTTCCCCAGCCATAGGGGCTGTATGGGCACTGTGTATGTTTTGGTAATTGTAACACCAACAGAAATACTAGCAACAGTACAAAATTACCCAGACTAAGAAGAGAAGCCACAATGCTGTTTTGTGATCTCCTAAAAATAATAATGAAAAAATCAAGTTGCTATTGTGCTCTTTTTATTGGTAATTGTCACAGTACACTAGGCTCTGAAGTGGAAGAAATTTTGTCTGCTGTGCACGTGAAAGAACCAAATGTTTGGAGGAAAATGACACAAATTTTACAAATATAAGTAGCGAATGAAGGATGAATTTTGTTTCTTGTTAATGCTATGTTTTGGTGTTTGGGAATGCAGAAGCTGATTTGGTTTTTTGGGGTTTTTTTTAAAAAACTCATTGAAATCCACTATGACTCTTTGTGAGTTTCTTTTAAAGTCCAAGCAATCCGTAGGAGGTGTAGAAATACAACCTGTCTAATATTTTTCCTTTTTTAAAAAATATTCTTTCACAAAGGTAATTAATGAGAATAGGGAAAGAATGTAGTACAAGTAGGGGGGGAAATGTGTGTTCTTAATCTCAGATGATACTATTCTTTAATCACATAGATACTTTCATTGTGTTCAGTTTCTCATCATGGAAATTAGTTTTGCACATGAATAATTGTGTCTCTAGCTGATCATTTTTACACATATTTGCCTCATTTACAAATACAACCAGAACAATTGCTCATCCAAACTGAGCATCCAGTTACATGCTTATGTATATACTGCTCTTTGTTTGGAAAGATATGTTTAAATCCCTTTTTAGGAGCCAGTAATCTATGCCAGTCACTTAGAGGGCACAGAAGGAACCTAATCCTCGCTCACTTCATGTGGGCCACCTGCCATACGCAGTGGCAGAGAGACCATTTGAAGGACCCAGGGCTGACAGCAGTGCACAGCTCACACAGTGCCAGCCCTCTCGCTCTGCTCTTGCCTTTATTTGGGGATCAAAGGTATGAAAAGGGGCCTCACACATGTGCCAGCATTTGACTTATGGGGTCCTGTAGAGGCCAGAGAAGGAACTCTGCCTACTACCAGGTGGATACACATGGGGACCTTCCAGATATCTCCATTTCCAAATATTGCACTTGTACTGCATGGCTTCATTTTGCTGTTATTAAGGATCAAATGGCATTTTTTGGTAAATGGGCATTTATCCAGGTGTGGCTATAATATGCCAGTTGTTTTTAAGGAGGATTTTAAGTCACTAGTATTTTTGGGATACCTCCTAAATGGCAATCAGGAGGATGACTGCAAATTAGAAGGACCTTCTGCACTACAGAATCAAAATCCTGGTGCAGACACTTGCATGCCTATGTTGCCCTGTGAATGCAGTGAAACTACATGTATATGCAAAAGTGTTTGCATAAATGCTTGCAGAATCATAGTTTAAGTTCTGCATGACAGTTCTCAAAATAAACACATTTCCTCTTTGCCAAGGTTGCTTTTTCTTCTAGAAGATGTTTTAGAGAGAAAATGCATTGCATTCTTTCATCTAAGCAAAATAATTTTTTTCATGACCATATGAAACCAAAATGTTATCTCTATAACAGACTGATTGTACAAATGAATCACCTTCCTGCCTGGCTTATGTATTTTGTTTTGTAAGAAAGTAAAAGGGCAGTGATCTTGTCATGGATACACGTAGCTTTATTCCAAAAGTATTTTAATGATATTTTAATTCTGGTATTCCAAAGCCCAAGTGATGAGCCTTGCAGTATTTAGAGAAGAAATTTTAGGCAGTGAAATTTTCCAACTTGCTCTTTTATTTAGTGGTGGACGCTGAATAAGGAGCTCCTCTGTTCCTCACAATAGGCCCCTCCAGCTCATCACTCCTTTTCATTTCATTGTTACATTCATCCCATAGTTAAAATGAGTCTTTCCTGGATGCAAGGGAGGGAGGGGAAAGAGGTGGGGAGGAGAGTAAACACAAAATGGTATGAAGTTTGTTATTGTACAGTTAGTATCTAACATCTGGTCTCATCCTGGAAACATTAATGATTTGGCAGGATAGCAACTTGGTAAAACTAGTTTGTGTTTTCCTTGGTAGTACAAGTTTATTTATACTCTCTGATGCTAAGAGGTGTTCTGTGACAAATGCCAAATTGAGAACAAATGTAACTGAAATATTAGAAATGTACATATTTTTTTTGAGGTTTACGAGAAACCATTGCCTTGAAAATGCTGCACAGAAACTTAGGCGTACCTTTTCTGTAGGAAAATGCCTAATACTAGTGGCAGCATTAAGCCCGTAGCAAACCTTTCAGCAGCAAAATATTTGAATGCCTGGAAAGCAAGGCAGTGCAGCATTGCTTGTCACTGGATGCTTCAGGCCAGTTTGGACAGTGCCAATCACAAACCAACTTCTGCAACATCTTTGAAATTGACAGAATGTATTTTAACGTTTGCCTCCTTGTTAAATAGACACTATGATAGTGTTTTCCCATTAAAAGGGGGAAAGTTAAGCTGTTTCGTCTTTATCTGAGTTTGTTGCAATGAAAAAGTGCCTGTCAATCAGGACCCACCTACCAGTGAATAGTAAAAGAGACAACCCGCACCTGTGGAATTAGGTGCAGCAGCAGGAAGTAAGAGCACTTGCAGTATATAATTAACAAGGATTTTTAAATTTTTTTTTTCCCAAACAGCATGTTCATCGTGCCAGGTTAACTAGTGATTAACCCTAAAAAAGAATGTGCTGAAGCCTACACCCTTGTTTAAACTCATTCACTCGCCAGTGTATTCAGTTACTTGTGTAACCAGTGACAAAGTAACTCTATTTACAACTCTTAATTTCCTGGCATTTTATTTGATGTCTTTGTGTTTCCCGTTTCTCTATTCATCTCTTTGTCTGGTTCTCTTTCATTTTTAGATAGGCAAAACATCTTGTCTGCTGCTCTGAACAAAACAAAATAACTTTCTATCTATCATAAAAAACTTACCTTTTTTACTTGGGGAAATTTTCAGACAGAATATAATTTTTTATACTTACCCAGATAAATATACCAGGTTAAATTCTTCTCCCGAAGATGTGCAAATAACTCTCATTAACTTCAGCAGATATTCTGCCAGAGATACAGAGAAGAAATTTCTTATATTGAGTATTCATGTGGAGGCTAGAATGCTTTAGTCTTTCCAGTATTAGTAATGAAATGCCCCCTCTAACAGTCATTTAAAATATATCTCAGTTTTTATTTATTTGTCTTTTAAGATACCTGAAATTATTTTTTTGTTTGTTTAATTCTACATTAACTTGGGGGTTTTCTGATGTTTAGTAATCCAAAACAGCAATAGAAGATCATGTAATCAGAGTTTTCCCACTAATATATGGTTCCTATTAAAAAAAAGTTAAAACATGAAGTACACAGCATTAAACCTTTTTTGATGCTTATAATAGCATTCTTTTCTTCTTGCATGTGTTTGGAAAACAAATAAATTCAATGTGTGCAAAATGGAGAGATATTAAAGTATTTGATATACTGTTGGTTCATTCAATCTTTAATGTGTGCTTTGCCCACCAGGAGCAAAGTTGGTTAAGCTGCAATGATTTTGGTGAGGTTTTAAAACAGAGTCATACTTTGGAGTAGTGATAATCTACCTTACCCAGACTTACTTGTATTCTAAGCAGACACTGTTTAAAAGGAAAATTAATTTTTTTTCCACAGCAATTTCAAATATAATTATCCTGCACACATTAAAGAAGGATGAAGTGTTTTAAAGAACTGTAATTCTAATTGGTAAATGTCACCAGCTGTTGCAGTTACTCTTACTTGTGTGTATTCTTTTAATGATTACACTCCTGTGCCACAAGGTACATGAAAATACATTCACTAGGTGTGAAATTCCCATATGTCACAGCTTCAAGACTAGGTAAACATCTCAAAGATAAGAGGAGAGTTAATACTGGTGGGAAATGTTATTATTCAGCTTTGTCTGTGTGCAAGATGAACATTTTTTATTGAACTTAGTAAAAGAAAAATTGCTTGAATTGGAGAACCACTAGGTTTTAGCATTCAGTATCAGATTGATTAATACATTTAAATATATATCCTCAAGAACTATAATCAGCCTTTCATTTGTTAGATTATCTTCTTCACCCATCTCTAGAGATTTCAAAATACTTTTCCATTATTCCTCCAAGTTAAAACTAGTCCAATTCCTGTAAATTGCCTATTCGATTTTAGAAAGTACGTAAGATTTCACCTGTATTGTATTCTTCTGTACTGTCACAAATGAGTATACTAAGGTAAAGCAGGGACTTCTCTGTTTGGTATCTGTTTCATTTTGTGATTTGTCTTAATATAAAAACATTTCTGTCACATTTTAGTGAAGGCACATTTTTATGAAGAAAATCTATTATTTTGGTCAGCCAGATTTTCCAATAGAAAACTATTTTATATATTGAAATCTTACAATTTTATTTCTCTGCTTAGGATTGAGGTGTGTGATGCAAGTGTAAATATACATATAAATGGTTCTGCTTTCTTCTTAAGAGTTTCATGTAAGCATGTGTGTGTGGGATAAATTTTGAAATGAGCTTTTATTGCCCCTGGAATGACCAATTCAGATGTGCAGGAGATGTTTCAGCTTTTCCCTGTGAGTTTCTGTACAGAGTAAGTCTTCACAAAATCCAGATCCTTTAAAAATAGCTTTGTGCTAAGGCTTACTATGAAATATTATAAAACTTAGTCTTCTTTTGCATGCCAGGAACTTTATCAACTATTATTTGGGAGCAAGTGATACTTTCA
The DNA here is from genome assembly GCA_013396695.1 of Sakesphorus luctuosus. NCBI lineage: Eukaryota > Metazoa > Chordata > Aves > Passeriformes > Thamnophilidae > Sakesphorus > Sakesphorus luctuosus. The sequence goes on from VWZD01013037.1 coordinate 1,063,966, forward strand.
CAAACTTACTCACACAGAGTGTGAAGAAGACTTTACAGAAGACTTTCCAAAGTGCTTGTGTGCAATCTTGGCTCCTGTTAGAGCAAGATGAACACCTTACCAGCTCTGCATATGCTGCCACTAAAAGGGATGTTGCAGGCTATTAGGAGTGTTAGTGTGGAACAACTTTTTGTGGCTACAGAGATCCAGTAATCACAACTGGGCAAGAGAGAGCAGTTTTGGACACTACTGTGTCCATCTGGATGTAGAATCACATACACATGACATATGCCAGGCTGTCCCATGTTTGGGAGTGTGGTGTGAAAATTATGCATATTCTGCTATTCATGCAGAACATACATCAGTACAAGAAGGGAAAATTTCAGTCCTTCCTCAGAATTGCTTGAACTTAGTTTGTTATAGTTAGGTGAAGCTAACCTCAAATACAAAATTCATCTGTACTTTGGGAGCAAATTGCAAGAAATCTGAGGCAATTAAAAAGGAACTGAATGGGGGTGGGATAGTGGGATTTAGACCTCCACACACAGGATGGAGTAGCTATGAAAGCCTCACTAACAAAAAAGGGGAAAATGTCCAAGGTTGCTGCTGATGTTAGCAGAGCCAAGACTTCATTCCATTCCATATGGCAATGTAGATTTATGACTCAAAGCCTCCATAAATTAAAGCACAGAGAACTTTATTAATAGTGAATCCTCCTGAACTTGTTAGCCAACCCTGAATTCACAGCATATTTTGTAAATATAGTTAATGTGTGTTTGAACATTGTAACATATCTCAGTTTTCATCACGTTTAACTTTCTGTAAGTCTCAGTTGTTGAGGGGTCTGTCTGTCCCTTCCCACTATCTTCTCCCTTCACTTTATGTCTCCACAGAAACCAGGGATGGATCTAGCAGACACCTACATTATGTTTGTTCGACAAAACCAGGATATACTTCGAGAAAAGGTCAATGAGGAAATGTACATAGAGAAGTTATTTGATGTGAGTACCCATGCAAAGTTTGCTGGTATCACTACCACATCATAAGGGATAAGCTGTACTTTGATGATATTCAATAAGTTTAGATATTCTTCCCTGTTGATAATTTTTTCTTTTGCTTTTTATTTACAAGCTTCAGCTGTCATGGGTGGCCTTTCTTTAAATATTTTCTGCATGAAACTTTTAAGTGCTAGAAGGCAGAAGTAAAATTGGTAGAAGATTATTGTTTGAAATAGTCATTTTTCCACTGTGAGTAGTCTAATTATATTCCATCCTTTGATTTTGAATTTATTAATGGAGAGATTGGATTGGTGTGGGTTGTGGATTCCATTGCAGACCTAGTTTCCCCAAATTAAGAACTTATACATATCACTGCCTGCTTGTATAAAGAAAGAGGCCAGTTATGCCAGGTACATCTATGGGTTTGACTGGTACGTCTGTGGAATAACTTTTAGAATTTTGTTTTATGGATTTTCAGGTTAAGACTTATTATTTCTTAAAATTTACCAAACATTTATTGAATTGTCAAACTCGTTTTCAAAATTCTAATCTGTCATCTACAAGTTCAGAGTAATTCTCATGCTCAAGGCACATGCAGTAATTTCCCTCAGGTTGATACCAACTTCTACAGCCTCCCTCCACTCATTCCTTTGCGTTGATTCCTCATCTTTTTGTTAGAAATGATCACATTTCAGTTCAGTCAGGTTCTGACCACTGTTTTATGTCTAGTATGTCCCTTTCTGAGTAGTCACGAGGAGAAGCTGAAACTGTACCTTCTGTATAAATTAAAAGCACTACACATGTAAAATATGTGTCAAATAAAAGTTATTTTACTACAAAGTTGGATTAATTTACAAAAAAAATTTGCTCCACCACTTACAACTAGTTAGGAATTTGAACAGGGAAAGAAATCATCTGGCACTGTGAAATGGAATTTATTGCAAAACTAATTCTAGAACATAATACAGACTTTGAAATGTATTTATTTGTGCCATCTCCTAAGTATTTTAGAAAGCTTTGCTGGCAGTTTCATTTAATTATGCAAGTTACAGCAAATGTTTTCATAACAGCAATTCACAGCCTTTACTGTGACACTACAGTTGTGGCAGTCACAGAAGGTCCCATAACATAGACTCTCAGCCATGGTATGTCATGTCAGTGTTTGTTGTTTGTTAGACTGAATGGTCAAAATAAGACTTATCTCTCAGATTCTGTATTTCCAGACACTACCAGGCAGCTTTACAAAAAAAAAGTATCATCTGTTTTAATAAGCTAAGTGCTAATATGTGTGAAAAGAATGATTTTATAAAAGCTTTCATGCCCTGCAGGGGTAGAAAAATTATCATCCATCCAGCTGGCACCTTCACAAAGTACTAAAACCGTATTAGCAACTTCTGCTTCAGTTTGCTTTTGCACTGAGTCTGCAAGCATATGTTTCATTTTCAAGTTTCCATTTTTTTGTTTTTCTTTGGGGTTATTTTTGCTTATGTTGTCATTTTCTGAATGTTAATAAAATTATCTGCCTAAGGCCAAGTCTAACTCTCACTAGAGAGACCATGTTGACTTTTTTGATGTAATGGGAGGAGACCAAGTTTCAGGCTATGTCCATAGCTATGCACTGGCCAGGGCCTGGGCACAGGCCTGAGAACTAGCAAGGGATCACCCACACCAGTAAGTCATCAACACAGTTCCTGACATGATTTTGGATAGCACTAACCCAAGGACAGGGCTTCAGTACACCTGGGTTAGCATGGGTTAAGGACCTCTTCCAAATTTTGTTTCATCAATTAAGCTTTTCAGCACAAGAAAACATCTCCTGTATGGATGCAAGTGACATAGCACTTGCCTTTGAGACTGCAAACCCATTTCTCTGTCGTTTTATTGAGCACTACACATTGTGGGCTCTCATGGCCAATGCTTGTATCTGCAAGAAAAGAAAAAAGGGATATGATATGTATTTTGTTTATCAAATATCTATTTTTGTCTTTATTTTTCTTTACATAGAGTGGAATCACGTTTCTGTATAGCATCACACTTGGAGTTATAGTTTATTACAAAGACACAGATAAAAGCATTAACAAATGCAGAAGCTCATAGCTTGCAGAAATTTAAAACAAAACCATCTTAGTCTGTTAATTCATCTTTCCTGAGACTCATTCAGATTTAGGGCATTATGATGGAGCAAGATTTTGCCCATGATTTTTGGAAGGGTTTTTTAAAATTAGTGATGTAACAAAACTTAGGTACTGTTTATAAATTCAAATCTATCGAGTTATATTTCAGTAGAAATAACAAGATATATTTACATTTTTATGTGAATATACTTCAAGCCATTAGACTGGCTGCAGTTGTAGTTCACAGTTGCCTTCCCCTTAAAACACTTTATATTTACGTCAGCAAGTGTAAGAGGAAAAGTGCATTTTATTGTGCTTCATCCAGGAAAACACTTCATCCAGAATAGTAAAAACAATGACTGTTCTGTGTGCTGGAGGTGTTAACTATAGACAAGATCAGGCCTTGAACACTATTTTAAACCCAAAAAAATGTATAATTGCAAACTATTTATGCACAATTGATTGGATTCAGGGCTGCCACACGCTAACAGCTGTTACAGTGACCAAGTGAACAGCATGTCTATCATACAAAGTTATGTACATAACAAATATCTTTAAGAATTATATTGATACAAGTACAAATGTCTGCCAGTGGGTCACAATACAATAAGACTTGGAGTTGTAAAATTTTTTGTCTACCTGAGAAGTCTTAAAGTAGGGAGAAGACAAAAAATATGTGGCGTTTTATGGTGGTCTTGATAAGCCTGGAAAAGCACTGCCATGCTATACAAAATGCAAAAATCCAGAGAACGGATTTCAAGCTTGTGATGTGAATCCTTACATGTGAAAGAGGTTCAAATCTCCAGCAAACTTTAAAAGAAGTCTGGGATGATAGTTTTTTCTGCACCATTTTTAAACCGTTTAAGTCCTGTGCTTCAGTACATCTGTTGATCATGCAGTGGAGCCAAGACGGTATTTTTCTTTCTTTCCTCTGTCAAACTCAGCTTCTGGGTGCATTTCATTGTTACCTGCTCCAGAAGAGTTATGACAACAGAGGGAGTAATATGTCTGGGTGCTCCTTGTTGCACTGGTCTCCCAGGTCAGTGTGCTATCTTCTTGTTCTCAAAACTAGTCACAAGGTTTGAAGTGACAAAGATTTTTCACTTGGTCAGTTTGTCAGAGACACTTAAGGATTTCTGTCTTCCATTGCAGTCTGGGACATGGTCTTCTTCCTAAAGTCAGCTGGGAATTTTTCCTGTCAAACTCCTCCTGTCACAAGGACTCAGGACATTTATCTCCTATTCTCATGCAGTAACAGCTTATAGTTGTGGTTGGGAGGGAGAAGGGAGCTGTTTGTTTGTTTGTAATATCACATTTCTTAAAGAGCACTAGAAATGTTTTGTAATGTGTTGCATATGAGGATGCTCTACAGTAGCTCTGGGTTAATGTTTTAGAAACAAAATCATAATTTTTTTAAACAGTTTGAAAAATACATATTTTCAGAAAAGGCTGTAAAAGTAGAAGCTGATGAATGAGAAAATGAAGTATTTAGAATAGAATTACATAAAACTAGAATAAATAGAAGATATTACCAATTATTAAGGCCTCATTTATAATCTGTTTGAAGGATGATGTAAGAGCCTCTGTGCCACCCATCAAAGAACAGTGCTGTGTATCTGATCACAAAATTAACAGATTCAAAAAATATACAACTATGAAATGCCCATGGGCTTTAGTTCTACCCTCTCAAAATCATTTCAAGTTTTGCCACTAACCTCAAGAAATGCAGTGCTGTATCCATAAACATGCCAAGTTGTCCTCACTGACTAGGCTTGCATTCATGTTTCTGCTAGAATTTTTAACATGGGACTAATAACTCTTGAACTCCTGAGTATTTTAATTTACATTAGACTTGTAAATGAAAACCTATTTCCTTTAAAACTAAATTGGATTTTGTTAACAAACTACTTGGAAAAGCATTTTTTCATTTTGCATAAAGCTCTGTTTAAAACATCGATGCAATACTTACTTTCTGTAATAATGTGCAGTTCCTAAGTGCCACTTGGGTAGATTCTCACTCTCTTGTACCTGTGAATTGCACATGAAGTACAGATATTCTTGTCAGAACACTGAAAAAAATAACTTCAGACATTTTTGCTTCAAATCCCTTCTTGGTTGATTTGCCATTAAGAGTGTTATCTTATAGGTTGTATTTCTCCTGCGTCTGTTGTGGAAAACTTATACTGTAAATAGATGTATGACTCCAGTTTTGTTAAGACTATATATGCATTGAAACCTTTATGCAATAAATGACTGCTGCTCTGAGAAATAAAGAATGGTTTAAGAGAACAGCTTTAACACATTATGTTTAAGCCATTGATAAAACTGAAAGGTTTTCCAATTTTTTTAGACTTTAATTTCTGGGAAACCTCTTCCCAAGTGTACCATAAGCACATAAAATAGTCAGAATGTGCATGCTGGAAAGGTCAGCCTTGGCAAGCAGGTCCCTTAGTTATCTTGGACAAGATGCTACTTGTGAGCAGGTGTTGGCTTTAGCCCTGATTGCCCATTTTTTCTGGGTGTTAAACTGGTGTGGTGTGACAATATTCCTGTTGACTTCACAGGGATTGCTTATGCAGAACTTCCTGGTGGCTTTGGCCTCATGCATGGTAATAATGCAACAAGCAGTGTAGGAGATATAAATGGCAGGGAACTCATATGACTTTATTTGGAGTGCAGAAAGACTGAATGTGTTTCTGAGCAATATAAATTATTAAGCACTCCAGATTTACATCTCTGGTTTTGGCCTTTGTATTTCAAAAGTTCATATGAAATGCAATACTCTTTTTCTATTGTAAAACTGCTTGTATTTTGTCTGGAATGTTAATTAAATGCTAGCGGTGTTCCCATATCAAAACCAATATTTTCCTTTTCCATTAGTAGCAGGAGTGGACGATTTAAGTTCAGTGATGAGGTTATTTGAGGTCTTAATTATTCTCCAAAGATGATTGTCATGTACTTTGCTCTATGGCTGAATGGAGATATGAAGTACTCATCTGGTTAGTTTCTGTTTCCTGTCATATCTGCAAATACATATTTAGTAAATGTTTTATTCAATTGCATCATCTCTATAGATTTTCTGACCTTTAAAAAAAGTGTTTAAAAATGTGCAAATGCGTTTCTCTTGCAAGTGAGTTAATCTTCAGCTGATGTTACACAGCTAAGAGAAACACTTAATTTAAATGTGAGTTTTCTGTAGTACCAGCTCCATGTGCTGGTCATATCTACTTGAAAAGCACCGCTGCTGTAGTATTTAGTATGCAGCAACTTTTTTCTAGAAAACTTCAATTGTGATTTTTTTTTTCTTTATTCTCAAATTACTTCCTGTCATGGTAATTTTAATAAGTAATCTTCACTTTTGTTGTTATGTAATTATTTGCAAGTGTGTGATTTGACAAAAGGTCTACTTAGTTAAAGGCCACATTTGAATCAAAAGCTGTGTTTGTATTAACCTCTGAGAAACATGAGAGGACCATGCCTAATTACTTTAAAAAAGACTCAACAAAAATGGATTGTAGCTTGTTGATCTTCTTATTTCTTTGATAATTCAGAATAATCTTCAAGAAATATGTGGGCTTCTTTCTCAGATTCTTGAAATTTGATCACAGTGCAAAATTGTCCTTTGGCATAAACCCAGAAATACACATCTTTGCATGATGCACCTGGACATATGTGGCAGGTCTGGTAGAATCAGCTAATTAACAACACAGGCTTAAACAGGCACCTCATCTGGCAGTGTAGTTAGTTGCCTGATGGTGCTCAGCAGGATTTGGTAGTGCTTTTTATTTTTCTGTCCTAATGGTCTGCTGCCCACCTAATTTTGCCTTATTGTCAGCCACTACTTACCGCAGCTTGAGGCCCTCCCAGGAGGCTAAATTATTATCAAAGGATTAGGGAGATGTAGCCTTGCAGCTCTGACATTTCTGATTACTTGTCTATGCCAGAACAGTAATTAGCTGTGACTAATTAAGAAAAATGTTCCTGCCATAGAAAACCATTTAAAAGAACTGAGAAGTAGAAAAGCAATTGAAAAGCTGAGCAGTGCTCAGATTTGCCGATGCTCTTTAGATTTTCACCAGTCTTAACTCACCTTTAATTATGTCTCATATTTTATAGGGAAAATAGAAAGTTCCTGATATGAGAACCACTCTGCAGTTTTCTCATGATCTAACAGCATTCTTGTAATTTTGAAACAGTTTGTTGTGTCTTTTTTTGGTACAAGAATTTTAAAGAAAACTGTAGGCAGTGTCACCAAATGTGGATTGAAAAAGTGAATCATATTAACTTGCTAAAGTATAAGAAACTATTCTGCAAGAAGGAAGCAACATCTTGCAAATTTACTGTTCAAAATCTTTTCCAAGTTCACTAAATTATTCCTTATGTTTTGAAGGAGGCTCACCTCATTTTTTGAGATAACAATCTCTGTAAAAGAACAACAGTTCGTTTGAAATCTGAAAAATGTAACCTCCACGTGATTTCATATAGTATAGAAGATTTCTTTGCTATTTTTTCTGGATTATGCTGAGAAAAAGAATTTGCGCTCTTGGCGGTTGCTGATTATGCTGCTGTAAATCCAGCAAAGCTCAGTAATGTTGAAATCACTAGGACCACAACACACTTAAAGCAAAGTGTGTGCTTCAGCAATTGCTGCTTCAGGATCAGAATATTCAGCACTTTCTAAGCTGGTTTAGGCTGTAAATGATTGTGTTTTCTCTAAACAAAACCAGAACACAATGTCTGTATTTTATATGGTTTTGATATGGTACACTTTCACATGTCTTCATTTTTAAGCCATTTTTCATGTCTGGATTTCCCTCTTGTTGGGTACCACACAAACCAAAAAGATATAAAAATGGATTTCTCGAGACATTAAATATCCCATGACCCAGTCTGCATTTAGTATTCATGGAATGGATGTCTGACACCTTTTTCACACCAGTTCAATCACATTATTTAAATTTTCTCAGCAGGGGAGTAAGAAAGTATGAAATAGATATTCTGATATCTTGCTAAAAGAGGTCGTTGGATATAAAAGTGAAATAGAAAATTATTTTTAGGGTGCCTCATGAGTCAAAAGAGGAAAAAATAGGGGAAAACTCCAAAACATAAGATTTTGAAGCCCATCTGACTTTTTTTTCCTGAGAGAATTTTATCAATTGAGTGGAACTATGAGGGGTTTTGCTTGTTTGTTTTGGGAGGGGCTATAACATTGGGAGCTTCAATTTCTGGTATGTACTGTTCATTCATTTATGAACTTAGTTAAATGCATCTATCCATCACTCACAATACTCATTCACTAAAAACAATAACTATTCTATCTATTAAAAGAGAACTCCTTCCAGCATCCAAGCACAATTTAGTCCTTTAGCCTTTTTATCCTGCTAGGCATAAAATAGCATCACCTCATTCCAGGCAGTGCACCATTTTTTCTTATCTAGATGGCTTGAAATGTGTCTAGCAACTTAATAGAATCAATTGAGCGTGGACAACTATAAAAATATAAAATAGCACTGAAACTTTAGATGAGTCTGTCCATAAGTGTTAACTGTGGCTGCAGCTTTCACATTCAACACAGTCAAGAGAAATCAATAAGGATTGTACCATTTATATTGTCTTACCTAATGTTTGTTCACCATGAAGTGCCAGGCACAAGCACCATCTAGGGAATATTGATTTCTTGATGTACTGTAATTCACACATGTATAAACAGCAGGAGAACCCTATGGCTTCTCAAACCTTACTTGCAGGATTGATATTTATACTTGTATTTCATTTGGGTCAAGTATAGTTGGAAAAGGAAAATAAAACTCTGCATAAGTGTTCACAAATAGACTCACAACCACATTGCTGATCATACTACAAGAAAAATAGTGCCCAAAAGCATGAGAATAGCCTAGTTTTACTCTAATGAGTCAAGCATAACAGAAAGAGTTTGCTATGTCTCAAATCAAAATAATACCAGGTGAGGATGCTGCAGAGTTCTCTGACACAGTTTTGTCAGTGGAAAGAACTTCTTCACCTGTTTGCTTATAGGGAACTGAAGCTTTAGTGCTGATTTAAATGTGCAGAAGTGTTTGCATATATAGAGATTATTTCCTCTAAATAATTTTCAGGTGTTTCACTGTCCATTTTCTTACTTTACATTCTATTGACTGACCTTTGTATTATACTGTACTGAAAGTGTTTACAGTCTGCAAGGAAAAAAAGTATAAATAATGCATAGAAAAATCAGCTCAAAAAAACCCCCAACACAGCTGTAAAATCTACATAACTGAGAGTGTACACAAGCAACAAGTTCAGGGATGGAAAGGAGTAAACCAGGCACCTACCCAGACCAAGGAGACCTTTTCCAAAGAGATGAGGGGAGGAGAGAAGCAAGAAGGAGGCAGGAAACTGGATTTGTGCTTCACATTAGGGCTGCTCAGTGTAGTTCCCAATCAATGCAATGTAAGAGAGGAGTATCTCCACCAGTGTGCATCTCCTTGTTACGTTCACAGCTGCTTCCAGCCCTGTCATAAGACACTGCAGTAACACACAGAGCAAATGAATGATTGCTGAGGTGGAAAGAAATGAGCTATCTGTAAATACTCACCCAGAGGAACTCAGGATGGTTTAAATACTGTAATAAAAATAAGTACTTGACCTCATTCCACAGAGAGCAGGGAGTCTAAGTAGAAGACTCTAGGACAAGAATTACTAAGGTGAGTGTAAAAGCTAAAACACAAATGTTGACTCAGCTTCAGTCTACCTCAATTTTGGTACATGGTACCAAGATGAAGAACATTGTCACTTTCAGGGATGCAGCTAACAAGAGGTCTCCTCCTGTGGTCCCTCTGAAGATGCCTAAGTCCAGGGACTCCCCAGGAAGTTCTGGGTCAGTGGGCAACAGTTGGTGTCTCGATTACATACCTTACAGGCAAAGTAAACGCAGACCTTTAACCTAACTGATGAGGGCCACAAAGATGATCCAAGGGCTGGTGCCCTTCTGTGAAGACAGGCTCAGAGAGTTGTTCACCCTGGAGAAAGAAGGCTATGGGGAGTCCTTAGAGCTGCCTTCCAGTACCTAAAAGAGGCTTATAAAAAAGGAGGGAGAGGAACTTTTTATTTGGGCAGATAATGAGAGAGCAAGGAGCAGTGGTTTTAAACTGAAAGAGAGCAGGTTTAGATGAGATGTTAGAAAAAAATGTTTACTCAGAGGGTGGGGAAGCAGTGGAACAGGTTGCCCAGAGAGGATGGAGAGGCACTGTCCNTTCACCCTGGAGAAAGAAGGCTATGGGGAGTCCTTAGAGCTGCCTTCCAGTACCTAAAAGAGGCTTATAAAAAAGGAGGGAGAGGAACTTTTTATTTGGGCAGATAATGAGAGAGCAAGGAGCAGTGGTTTTAAACTGAAAGAGAGCAGGTTTAGATGAGATGTTAGAAAAAAATGTTTACTCAGAGGGTGGGGAAGCAGTGGAACAGGTTGCCCAGAGAGGATGGAGAGGCACTGTCCCTGAGAGTATTGGAGATCAGTTTGCGTGGGTGAGTGGCTTCCATACGTAGGGCAGGAGGATTGGAACTAGATGGNTTGGGCAGATAATGAGAGAGCAAGGAGCAGTGGTTTTAAACTGAAAGAGAGCAGGTTTAGATGAGATGTCAGAAAAAAATGTTTACTCAGAGGGTGGGGAAGCAGTGGAACAGGTTGCCCAGAGAGGATGGAGAGGCACTGTCCCTGAGAGTATTGGAGATCAGTTTGCGTGGGTGAGTGGCTTCCATACGTAGGGCAGGAGGATTGGAACTAGATGGTCTTTAAGGTCGCTTCCAACTCAAACCATTCTGTGATTCTATGATTCTGTAATTTTAGGCATGCACTTAGGAAGACGACTTAGCTTTTGTATTGCTAAGAGCATTGTATGGTTTTTAAAACTAGAGCCTGATAGCAAGAGGCAAGTGTTGTAATAAGTAACATCTCGGTCATTTTGCATTATGTTAATTTGTTTATTTTGAGGATCCAAGCTGGCTTTCATTTCAGTGTCACTCAAGTGATGTTCCCCACTCTGTGCCCTGAAGGATGTTTGCAGATACACCCAAACTGCAACACAACACACTGTGTAGCAAGACTGACAGTGTTTGCTCCAGAGAGTTTTAGCACCAGAATAACCTATGGAAGTCCTGTTCACAGATGCAGTGTGTATCCTGAGTGGAGTAGAGAAATTGTTTGTGTTGTTAATCTCTCACAGACTCGATTATCATATTAGTACCTAGTATTTAAAATAAGAACAGTAACATTACCTATGTCCAGACATGTAAGGAAACTTCCACTTGCCCAGTTCATCTGCCATACATGAAAAAGCCAGGAAAAAAAAAGTCACAAACACTGGAAAGGAGCATCAATGTTGTAAATTGCTGTTTGTCAACCAATATGCAACACAGTGAGAGATGAGTACTGCACATTTTGTTTTGAAAGTGTACATTTATTTGTAAAGTAGCCAAAGTTCTGTAGCAACTAGCCAGCTTCTAATTACAAGCCTAAAATATGAAAAAATTACTTTCCTGCCAAAAGATAAGCTTTTCATATAGTAGATGTTTTTTGTTATTTCCAAACTATATCCTTGGTGCCTAGGAATTTCAAAGATGATTAATGTGCTTGTAAATAAGCCTCATTTTTTCTTTTATTCTCCTTACTGATTTCTGAAACTAGTTTTGTTTCCTTACATCGGCAAAATACCCCATCCAACAACTGTTCACTTGTTTGTCATCCTAAGCCTTGCTGAACAAGGTCTTTCTGTCAAGATCTGAGTTCCTTTTTCTGTTGAGCTCCTTTCCCTTGTCCCCTGATTGTTTTGGAAGTGGCAGTGGGAATCCTTCATTCAAATATGCAAGGAAGAGACTGACTAGGGACTAAAGTATTTGTTCTTAAGAAAAATCAAAATGCTTTCTGAGCTCCCTGGGAGATTTGAGTAATGGCACAAAAAAAAAAAGGCAGAAGAAAACTAAAAGACTCTCACTGGAAGAAAGAAAAACTTTCTACCTTGGCCAAACAGGTGCAAGAGGCAAGTTCCTGATCTGCTACAATCAGATTTAATAAAAAAAAAGGCAGGGGGTGGGGAATTAAAAAAAAACTGGGGACTTGTACACAGAGCTTGTAATTTCAAATTACTAAACTAATGAAATCTTCGTCCCGATCCCTGTATCAGAAGAAGTATGAGTCTCAAAGCAGATAGTGGTGTCTGGTTTCTTTCTCACTTCTCCTTTCCTGGTACATAGACCTGGAGTTTAGGCTATCAATATTTTTGCACATTCCTGAGGAAAAGTTGAAAACTTGGCTTAGCTTTTTAAGATCAGATGAGGAAGCAGAACATAGAAGCTGGATGAGACATTTCCAGGAAGACGCCTAGATGGTGGTGCTGAGCACTGGAACTGTAAGACACTGGTGGAGTGAAAGAGGTAGATCTTAGGAACTCTGTGTAAAGTAGGAGCACATGAGGGGCAACAGAGGGCTCAGGAGCATTACGGAAGAAATGAGTAACACAGCAGTGGGAGGACTTCTGGACAGATCCTTGAACAAAAATGTGGGAAGGGACTGCAGTGAAATGGCAAATGGAGATAAATAGAGTTTTTGCATTTGACACAATATTGATTAAATCAATTGCATTTTCTAGATCAAGGGCTTTTAAACATCTGATTTTTTGGTGTAGGGAAAAGGCTTTATTTCTTTGTACTTCCTGCTATCCCCATGGTTCCAACAGGGCCAACTCCTTGGATTTTTCCACTCCTGCTTAGTTTAATCTTCATTTCTTTCAGTTTACCTGAAATGGCAATTCCTAGGGGGAAAAAAGTGCAAAAGGAATAAATGTAGTGGCATCATGGTGACACCCCAAATCAATAATATTCTTGAACTTTATGAACATTTAAGAAAATGCAAAAGTAAGCTTCCCAAGCCTTTCAGGTCTGATACCTGCCTATTAAAGGATTTATACTATTATTGGATGAAAGCTGAAGTATATTAAAATACGCTATCAGTTTTAATAGTTGCATTGATTGTATTTTATATGTTTTAAATAACAATAAGAGTAATGTGTCCTGTGGAAATATACGTGAACACATAGGTGAAACAGTGCTTAGTCAGTGCCCATAAAAAGGAGTGATAATTCTAAGTCTCAGCACAGTCACCGTATCATCTGTTTCCTTCATAGGCACTTTGCTATGAAATTTATGCCACATAGTCTTTTTTTCTTCAGTCAAAGCAGTGCTTTGAATCACAAGATGGAGAAATTTTTCATGTTTCAGAGAGATAATACAAACCTCTTCGATGTCTTATACTGAAAGATTGCTCTTGCAAAAAAAATAAAAAACAAGCAGCCAGCAGCATTATGGTAGCTGTAAGAATAGCCAGGCTACAAGTGTACTTGAAAGTTTTTTAGCATCTGGAGATGGTATAATTTCTATTTCTACAGTCAGAGGCCAGGTAACTGACCATTTCTGCTAGCTGAATCTAAATGGTGCTACTATAGAAGCACGTCTCAATAACAAAGAAATCTGTTGGTTCAGAAAAAAAAAATGAGACTCACAACATGCAACAGAAAAAAAAGAAAAAAATCATCTTTGCATGAATTGCCTGTGAAGGCAAAATTCGGCATTTTGGTGAGAATACTTTCTCAGGGCTAGCACTGAAAAATTGGGTTCTCAAAGAGCCAAACCTAGCTCAACATTTTCTGTTGTGGCAATGTGAGGCTATGTATAATGAGAAACCACATCCTTGCAGGGTTGGATAATGTGTCACAGAAGCCCAGTGGCTGTTGCCATGAAGCCATGTGGAGCTGATAGTGGGATGGGAAAGCTCTTGTGTGAAAGCATTCTTTTCTCTCAGGTTTCCCGGCTTCCGATCCTTAATTTTCCTGGCCACTGACACAGTTTTTGGCAATATGACTGGAAGTGCCTCACGGACCACATCTATGACCAGTGCAATCCAGAAAAGAAAAGTCATTGGGGAGATAATTAGTTTCTCCCAGGGAAGTAGTGGGAGGGCAGTACATCACTAGTCAGCAAGTTCTGGTCTCTTTCCATTAGAAGAAATTGATATTTTAACTAGTTCATAAATTGTCCATGTCAGGAATCAGAACTGATAAGCTGGGAAGAGAGAACAAACAAAATTTTTACATGTTGATACACTGGATTTTCTGTTTATGTCTGCCTACAGTTACTTCAGTCTTCAAAGGTTTCTCAGGCTTTCTTAATCAAATGGCAACCCAAACCTCACGGAAAAGTGTAAATGCCTTAGGTAAAGTTGCTTCATTTTTGCTTCAGTTTGCAACTAAATATTTTTGATTTCTGAAAAAGTCTAAAGATTTTTTTTTGAATGTTAATTATGTCTTTTGATTTAATATTTTGATATTCCTGCGTATACGTACCTTCTGATGTATCATGGTGGCCCACAAACTGAGAAATCCTTCCCCAGGTTTGGGGTGGGATTTTTCAGAGTTATGAAGGCTTTTCGGCCTTCAGAAGTGTGTGTGAACTCATCATTGATCAGGTAAAAATCGTCATTTAATGGGTAACCTAAACATGGAAATATAGCTAAACCTCAAAGTATTTTTAAAGACTCTACAAACAACACTTGTTTCCATCATTATCATTAATATTCAACAAAGGAAGTCAGTATGATTATTCATATTTTACAAAGAGAGAAATAAATTGTGAGATTTAATTCAGGACCTTTTTTCTAACTTCTGTTTGCAGTTTTAAGGAAAAAATTATTTCTTCTTTCACCATTTAACCATTTTTTAAAATGTTCTAAAAGTTCCTTGACATACTACTAGTGCTAGCTATCAAAATCTTGAAGCAATGTAATAGCATTGTGTTTTAATAAAAACTAGGCATTTTAGCAGGTAAATTTTAACATGTCCATGTTATTTCTTATTTTAGGTCATTATTATTTTCTCATTTTTAATTTATGCCTCATTTGGTGTACAGTGTCTTCAATGAGAAATACACTTTTTGTTACTGGTCCTGGTAGGGCAAGTAAAGCTGAAGGAAGTAAAAACATCACATTGTCATCTAAGTTCCTGATCAAAAGCATGATAAAGACTTCCACAGGACGATAAAATGCAGTTCCTAGAAAAAATGTCATATTTTTCTGCCATATTCAGCAGAAAAAGCATTTTCAGGGTGCCCATTTATCAAGAGCAGTCAAGGTATAGAAACTCAACAGGGTCTTATGTCTCAGTCATTAAGGATACCATCCGTAGAAGGACTAAACCATTGTGTATTGCTACGTATTGAGCCTCCTTCCAGGTGGCAAACAGCTGCACCTTTTTATAAAACTTCAAAAATAAATCTGAAGTGCTTGCTTTCAGCCGATAAGTGTTATATTTAATTGAATCGTTCTGCAAATGTTATAGCTCAGGCACCCAGAAAGGTGGTGAATATTTAATATATTTGTTTTGTATTTCCACTGGTCAACAGAATAATGAAATTCCTTAACTACTTCTCTTTAACTTGCCTAAAGAAAGCACGGTATGTTGCTAAATTGCTTTTCACTGGCCCTGCCGAGAAACAACTTTAATCCTTGTTAGAAAATTGCAGAGTCTGAGCCTGACAAAGAGCTCATGCCTGGTGCATTGTGAGTGCTGGGAGCGGGGCGAGGGGAGCCCTTTACAGCTGCATGCCACCAGCCCGCCTGAGCTGCACTATTTAGGTGAGGAGGTTTGTCAATTCCTCCCCACAATAGAGCGAGTTTTTCAGCGCCTGTAGCTGCGCCGAGCCCCGTTGGGGATCAATGCTGGCCATTCAAGCTGCACCCTCTTTCATTGCTTTGGTTTGTTAATTTAAGACTAAAGGTCCGCTGAGCGGGTTTAGGGTGTTTAAGAAAGCTGATGAACTGTTTAAGAAATCTGATGAACTGAGAGCGTTTATAGCCCTGGTGTGGCAACTATTGGCACTGAGGGAGCTGTGTCCTTGTTGACCCTCTTGTTATTAAAAATGCACAAGTGCTGCGCTTCTCAATATTTCAACACTCTTTCATTGTCAATACCACCTTCTGAGCCCTTCAGCTTGTTGCTTGCTCTAAAGATCTTCTTAGATTGGGTTTGAAAACTTCACCTTAAACACTAGATTAGACTGATGTTCTGTTTTCCGTGCTCCTGTTGATTTGTTGAACCTTCCCAGGGCTGGAAAGCAAGTAGCAGCTTGATGGGGAGACGGGCTGCTAATATGATTTACCAGTGTACAGTCATGCACAATAAGTGTGAATAAATACAAGGGTCTCACAGAGTCAACCCTAGCCTTTCCTTTTCTCTTATTTTTTACTTTAAAAGAGTATCTCAGGAAAATGAAGTGAGTAATGCATGCCCTTACAGGAGCTGGATGAGCTATGAATAAGAGGAGAAGGGGAAATAGGAAGGCAAACATTTTTGTTAAAGGGGCTGGCTGCTGTTACGTGCCAATTTGGAAAAAATATGTAATAAACACTGCTTTACTCTTGCATAGAAGACAGCAAAGAATGTGGCACTAGTACCATATAATGAACATCTGCGAGAAGCGCATTGTCCTTTCACTTCTATTGTTACTAGCGGGAAAGTGACTTTTTCTTAAAACCATTTAAAATGGATTGTTGATGTTGTTGCTATTTTTTTATTATTATTATTATTTTTAAACTGCATAATCTCAGTACACTGAAGTTTTTGAGTTTGCAATTGATTCCTGTAAGTCACAGTATATCCATCGCTGCCTCTATAACATGCTCATGGTTGTCAAAATGTGTGGCCTTGGATTCTACCTCTGAGAGGAATTTGCAGTGCTGTGCTTCTTAACAGACTCCAAAAGAAGCAACAGGGAAATATTTACTTTTCATGTTATAAAGTCCAGATTTATGTTTATGCAACTTTATATAAAGTCCTATACTGAGTCCTCAAAACTAATGGATAAAAGACTAATAGTTAACAGAAATCCTACTCACAGGTACCTCTGGAAGGACTCTAAAAATATACTGGATGTGATTTTTATTAAAAATACTGAGACAATTCAAAATAAGAATATATTTTTTTCCTAATAAAATAGCAGTCATTTTTTCTGAACAAAGTATATTGACAGAAGAGCAATATACTGTGACTGTGGTATCATTTCACAGTCACCAAATTAAACATTTCTCCTGAAAGTTTAATGAGTTAAAACTAGTCAGGAAAAAAAGTATTATATTGTTTTCATTCATAAATTTGAGGAGGAAAATTTATTTCCTCCCATGCCTTAGCTTTGTTTTCATGTTTCAGGTATGTAGGAAGAGTCTTAAGTTTTACTGCATCCCTCTTAATTATCTGACTGAGCTTCAAAACACATATTTTGCCAGAAAACTAGAACAGTCTATTCTCAGTGATCTGGCACTGTTCAGTGTTGTTGAATGGAAAGTTGGTCTCAGAATTTTCAATCCTGTCTGTAGATTGTTTGTGTGATCAAGTTTGAGCTCCTTCTGCTTTCTAGTTGATACAAATTACATACATCATGAATGTGTGACTGAATTCACTTTATGGAAGAATATGTTTTGAGAAAGTTCCACTACTAAAAAAATTCTCTCTGCCAGGATTATGTTTAAGATTAACAACTGCAGAGTCTCAGTGATAATTTAATAATTGGGCTCATCTTATTGCATCTGGGTAGAATGTTTGACATAGGAGTTATTATGTTTATTTAGATCAGTAGAGTTCCCCAAGTGAACCTCAACTGTATTTTATTTTCTAGACATCTGTATACATACACCACCTGTCATATAGTTTACAGCTACCGCTTTGTAACAACTCTGTCACATTAAAAATATTTTGCAGGTACTTAAAAAGGAAATCAATACCATCATGCATGTTTGGGGTGAAATAGTATAAAAATGTATTCAGTGATTTAAAAAATAGTATATTGGGGATATCAAATCAGTTCCACATTTTACTGAATAAATAAAACTACTTTTATTAAATACATAGCTAATAGTAATTTATTTCCAATGATTTATAATTAAAACACAATTTAACACATTCAAAAAAATTAAATTCAAGCTGTTATTATATGGAAATCTAATTTCAAACTTACCTTAAAACTGATAGTTACAATGCAATGAAACTGTTTCCTGTAAGGAAAAAGTATTTATATTTATTTACTGTATGTCTTTAAAGATTTTTACAGAAAGCTTACATTTTTATGGAAGAATTTTTTTTTCCTTTGTTACATCCAGTAGCCAGTAATTTATATTCATTTTTCCAATATATATTTTATTTTATTGGTGGACATGACTAATGAGACTTGTTAGATACTTGCTTTGAATTACTTTCCCAAAATATGTCTTGCCTAACATGCTGCATTTTGAAATACATGCACCATTCGCTCTCTTTGCGTATCTCTGTATTTCGCAAAGATACAGGAAATTACATGAGAAAAGACTTTAAGCCTCTTCCCTGTGGGGAAGGAGAATAGAAACAGCTATGACACAAACTCTTTTAATCTTTCACTGTTACAATGAAAAAAAAAATCCCTTCTTTTTTACAGTTTGAGAAATGACATCTGGTTGGTATTTTACAGAAGGGGGAGGAAAAATGCTACAACTATATTTAGTAAAATCTCTTTTAATCCAGTTAATGTGAAAGAACTATTATAATAGCTATTTGGAACTGAGCATTTTTTACAGTAACATAGACACCAACAGCAGAGAGCTTATTCTTAACCATCCATTTGTGAAGTGTTGAGTGAAAACATATGCCCGCCTAAGACAAATAGGAAATAAGGTAGACTGTAATTATAATTAATAATTAATGTAAAACAAAACCTTAATTTGGTTATTTTTGGCGGGGTGGGGTGGTATTTTGATGATACTTAAATGCGGTTTCCAGGGATTCCTGATTTTTTCACTTAATAATGAAGTCATCTAAAGGGGAGTGGGGGTGGGGGCAAAAGGCAAGACAGATTCCATATTCTCTGATGCTGTTTTCCTGTTTGGATTGGAAAATCTAGTTACTGTAAATTCTCTCTCAAGATACCCTACCTGGTTTTATCCTTGCAGTTTTAGCTGTCAATTCTCTCATGTAATTGTATCTTTAATATCCATTCTCACTGACAGATAACAAAGTGCATAATGTTATTTTGCTTGAACATGTAACTGAAAGATAAAATGGCAGGTGCTAATTCATGTAAAGAACAGTCTAGGTCAAGCTATTTGATTTCCTACTGACCCATGCAATTCTCATAACAGGAAATTATATCATTGTTGACTTCAAGTGCTGATCTGTGATCATTTCAAAGTGTTTCATTACTTCTCATTACCAAATCTGCTAAATGAATACTACGGGGTTATTTGGTGGTGTTTGTTGGTTTTTTTCATCCTTCTTTTCAGCAATGGTATAGCAACTCCATGAAAGTCATATGCACGTGGCTGGCTGACAGATTAGACGTTCAGCTTCACATCTACCAGCTGAAGACTCTCATCAAGATAGTGAAGGTAAATAAAATGTGTTTGCATTAGACTGCATAGTAAAGAGAGTAAAGTAATAAAGTAATAACATGGGAAAGTATAGGTCACCCAAAAAGTCAGAAAATATGGAATAAAGTTGTGAAGTTATGTAGTTTTAGGTTGGGATTTTTTTCCCACACTTGTAGCAAAATCCAGAAGAAAAACAACTTATTAAACTCACTGATGTTAATTATATGTGCAGTATTATTTGTTGACCATTCTGGACTCAGGGATAATTAAGATCATTCCAAGGAATTTTTATGGGTTACTTTTAGCTGTACAGCAATGCTGTATGGTTATGCTTACTAAATTATTGTTTGTCTTGTTATTGATACTTTTTCTTGTTTTACCTTAGTAATTCCAATAGTGTTCTTTCTCAATTCCCCCCCTTCTCCTAGAAAAGGAATTATTTTCAGTTTTTTATGTGCATCTGATTACTAGGTTTAATGGAAAACATTCAATGTATTCACTGTATTAGATAACACTTTCTAATCTTTCATACTCAGGCATACATATCAATAGAAATACCAATCCCTCCAGTTCCATCCTCAGTCATTTACACTAGCCAATGTCAAAATGCTTCTGAGCAAAGTGTTATATCCCTTGCAATAGGCAATTATGGGTTAACCTACCACAGAAAAAGTTTCCTCCTAACTCCTTTTCAGATCTTAGTCAATGCCCTTAGGCAAGAAACAAAAAGCTATTTCCAATTTTTCCTTTTAATTCTATCTAGTTGAACTTTGGACATTCTTGTTATCTGTACAAATGTGGAATAAGAAGCACCTGTTGTCAATGGTGACCTTGATTTCTTAGAATTATTTTCTCATGAAGTTCATGCAAGACTATAAAATCAGAAGCATTTTAACTTGTGGACACTAGAACCACCACTGCAACTTTCAGGATTCACAAGCAAAAAGGAACAGAACAAATTAAAATACAAAACAGTCATAATGATGATGGCATCCTGGCTCCCTGAGCCACCCAAACCTAGCTTTGCTATTTTTTACCTTAACTGATTTCACTGGGAACAGAATTTGGGTTCTTCACTATATTATGTGCCCAAATATCAACAGCAGTTTGCTATTGTTTGTTGAAATTAATGGTTCTTGTCAAAGATTTAACATTATTTTCAAGAGAATAACAGAATTATTTGGGTTGCAAAGAACTTAAAAATAATCTAGTTCCAACCTCTCTGCCATGGACAAGGACGTGTTTCACTAGACCAGGCTGCTTAGAGCTCCATCCAGCCTGGCCTTGAACATTTCCAGGGATGGGGCATCCACAACTTCTGTGGGCAACCTGTTCCAGTGCCTTGCCACCCTCACAGTATAGAATTTCTTCCTAATATCTAATCTAAACCTACTCACCTTCAGTTTGAATCAATTCCCCCCTATCCTGTCACTACTAGTGAAATATGACCAGGCCAATTAAAAGAAGATCTTTCAAAACTGAAGTTCAGGTGAATGAGCAGCGTTGCCAACTCACCCTGCCTTTGCCACCTGGCACGCTGGTTAGCCTTGTTCAAAAGCAGAAGGCTCCTACCACAGGTGGGAATACTCTGCTCATGGCAGTGGCCTTTTTGTGCCCATATATCTGGTTTCCTCTGCATGTAAATTCCAAGTATGTTATTCTGTGGCACCATCTTTGGATACAAAAAATTGAAGAAGATGATGTCAACTGTATTTGTTCTGAAGAAACAGAAAATGTTGTGCACCTGGGTTTTGGGGGATGGAGAAGATGGAAGAGGAACTCAGCAAAAAGAGGCTGCTAAGAAACAATGGTTCAAGTAGAGTATCATAAGGAACTTTCCCTGCTGCAGCCCATCTGGAGAGAGATGTGGGGAGGCACAGTTCCTCCAAACTCTAGTGTGAATAAAGGGACTTTTCTGTTTGCTTTTGGAAAGAAAAAAGTGAGAGGCTGTATTGCCGCTGTCATCTCTTGAGAATAAAAAATGAAGAAGTAGGAGGTCATTTTTAAGGGACATAGGATGAGTAAGAGAAATATAATTCTTTACTGTTTGGATGCAACAAAGGTAGTGGCATTATTAAGAAAGACTAGAAGACAACACATTGTTCCCTTTATTCTCTTTAAAGTCTTATGATGGCATAAAGGTTTTGTTAGATGTCCAACACGTGTACAGAGGGATGTGACTAAAGAAGGGTCAAGGACCAAGAAAGTTAGGGAGAAATGAAAAATTAAGCTTGGAAGTGAACATTATTATCCTGCAAAACTGTGTCAAGAGAAGAGCAATGTCTGAACCCCAGAGTGCTGGTCTTAGAATGGGAAGAATACAATGTAAAACTGAAAGAAATTGCTGTAGGACCTGTTAGCAGCATAAAAGCAAATTGAATGCACAGTGTTATAAAAAGGGAGTGCAGTGGTGATACTTGAAAGAGACCAGACGGGGTACATGCAGGAGTGCGTGAGCCAAACATAAGCTGCATCCATTGACTCTGACACTGACCTGTGAAAGTCAAATAAATCTCAGTTGCAGTGATTCAAACAAGTTTTAAATAATCATCATAGCTAGTGGCAGAAAAACCTCCCAGATGAGTGTTACCCATTTTAAGAGGTGTCTTTTGCAGTTCTTTGACATACTGAGTGAAACAAGATCAACTCTTTTTTTTCTCTAAGGATTGTGCATGGTCTCCTCCTTAGGCAGAGGAATGGGCCTGGTAGCCCTTAATTATCTTCCATTTTCCTTCCCCGTATTCTCTTCCATAAACATCGAGAATTTGTGGTGAAAGTGTACACAAAGTAAGAAACCAGCTCGGTCAACATGTCCTTCTTAAGCTTTTTAGGGTAACATCAGCCAAGATTATTTCAAATGCATTACAACTTAAAAATAACAAATATTGGTGACTATGCTTACTTGAACATAGCACTGATGAATAAAACAATTTCACTCAGAATTCTTACATGATGGATAGTCAAAGAAAGTCATATCTGCTGGTTCATAGGAAGGATAGATACCGGGGAAACAAAACATTCCCAAGTAAAAAAAAAAAATGAGACGTGAGTCAAAATGTAGAGGAGACTTAGAATGTAAATTAACTGATAAGGTATTCAGCTGAGAAATGCTGGCATTATAGAACATAGATTATAATCTAAACTTTGTTTTTCCACATTTGGTATATAAATGTAAAGGTAAATATTAATAAAATTGCATTATGGAGAAAGAGTCAGGCATTTATATTTTGTATGAAATGACAGAACTACCTGTAGCCAAACTCATTGTTTCAATATGTATTTAGAAAAATTCTTTGCTAGTTTCTTATTGAATAAATGAGACACATGGCAGTTACCGAGAAATGAGTAATAAGAGTATGCTGTAGCACGAAATACAATCTCTTAAAGGAAGAACCATCAAATTAGAATCTCTGGAGTTTATAGAAATCTCATTCAGCCCAAAAACTAAGACCACAAAATCTTTAAAAAGATGATAGGTCCCTAACTGCAGGAGGAATGAAGCTGTGACACAGGCATGCTAGAAATGGCCAGTGTACTGTAAAATACTGCTCAGACTTGCTGAATTCCAATTCAGGATGTTTTATTTTTGCCACAGAAAACTTATCGAGACTTCAGGTTGCAAGGTGTGATGGAGGGAACGCTGAACAGTAAAACCTACGATACAGTTCACAGCCGTCTGACTGTAGAAGAAGCCACAGTCTCAGTCACAGATGGGGGAGGACTTCAGGGCATTACCATGAAAGACAGTGATGAGGAGGAAGGATGATACTGTCTCACAAAGCATGTGGAGCTGGGGGGTGATGATCTGAGGGTGGGGTTTATCTTTGGCTTGGGGTTTTTTGGTAATTTGTCCTTGTAGTTGCATTTATAGTTTTGCCTTATGATATCAGTGCAGAAATGTAATTTGCTCCATTAAAAAGAAAGCAAGATTATCAGAGGAAAAGTGCCAAGGACTTTTTGAGAATAATGGTTGTAGCATATTTTTACGTATAGCTTTGCTTAGGGCTGCAAGAACACTGGCATGGAGTTTGAGTTCCACTTGTGATTATGTTTCTTTCCCTTTTGTTTGTTGTTATTTGTTATTGTATTTCCATCTGATACTGACGTCTTGTGCAGAAACAAAATGTGTGTCTCACTTAAAACACAGCTATACAGGAAATCATCATTGGAATTAAGTCAATGCCCTAAGTAAAAAAAAAAAAAAAGTGTATTTTCAGGATTACACTTTGTTTATCTTTATTTTGTTCTTAATTTTACATTATGATGTGATATGCATTAAAAATTTTAATCTTGGTTCTTTGTATATTGAGGTAGTAGGACTTCAAGGACAAACACATACAAACTGCTTAGAAGTGTTGTGTCTATTCATTTTGCAAGTTTAAAGATATCTCATCCTGTTAGATGTCAGTAAGCTTGCCATCAATGTTTGTATTTCTGTGAAAATTTTCAGGCAATAAGAACACATTTTGTTGTGACCATTTCTGTACCTACCCAAGATTGTATAGAATTCTACAATTAAAAGATGTTTTCAATATTTCAAACCATTTGAACCATTGTATGATTCCTCATGAGAACAGGTTTTTTAAAAAATCATTCTATTTAGTTTATATAGTGATCTGTAGCAAATATGTGGGGGTTTATAGAACAGATATATATAGCAAAAAATACCCAAGGACAGAACACCTTGATAAAGGAAAAAAGCAAACAAAAACACCTCACTAGCAGACAAACAGACAGGGCCCACTGCCCATTTTTTTATGTCTTCAATATGAGCTGGAAAGAATGGAAAGAATTCAAATTTTTGTCAGTCGAAACTCACACCACTTATGAAATATACAGCAACTTTTTTTCTTCTTGTTGTTATTTTTTGTGGGAGCATGACTGATTCCTGGGTTTGTGTACACAAAATCAGAAAGAACACAGATTACTCCCAAAGAAGTATAATGATTTCTGAGGTCCTCATTGATCCCTAGCATTACACATGAAGGGCTTTGCTGAGGGCCTGTTGAGGGTTGACGAGGCTGACGTGAAGTTTCCTTGGAAGAACAGACTGTAGAACTTCAGGGGTCTGTTGCAAGCATGCAGGATGCAGGAACTGAGAATGAGAGCTGCAGGGAAAATGACTTCCAGCACACTTGGAAGCTTGGACAAGCAAGGAAGGGCAACTTACACTTCTCCCACATGTCATGGAGAAACTCTTAAGTGGTGTTTTTTTCCTGTGGCAAACCAGCCTTCTCATCTGTGCATGTGAAGTGAATTCAGCAAAAAGGAAGAACTGGGAGCTGGTGAGGAAGACCATTCTGCTCAGTTCTTTGTGCCCCAAATGAGTGCTTGCCCAGAGGTGCCCAAGGAGGCTGGGAGGGCAGGAGTGCAGGCACCCCTGCCTCAGGACAGCTGCAGCACAACACATCTTTTGAGGAGCAGTGGGGCAGGAGACAGCTCCTGCAGGACAGAGTGACCAGAGAGGCACTCTTCTCCGTCACTTCCTATTCACATTACCATCTCTGCTGGGCTGAATGGAGGACAGGGAGCCTCAGCAGTATTTTCCGCTATTACCAGGCTCCTAGATAGGCTTTCTGGTTTAGGTTTTGAAAGCAGTAAAAGAATTGCATATCTCTTTCCTGTCACTTGTTCTAGTCATGCTGGTGCATGGAAGCTGATGGTGCTTGAAGGGCCAGGTGGCACTCTGGCTGAAACTCGGACTTTGGTAAGGGATAGCCTGCTGGGCCATGAGCTGTAGCCTCAGCCCCAGCCTGGCTGTGGCAGGCAGCAGTGTGCAGAGGAAGCTGAGCTGCCCAATTTGACATCCATCTCCCAAACCCAGTGAGACAGAGATCAGTGTCAGTCAGGAACAGAGCTTTGTCTCTGCAAAAATCTCCCTGCTTGCCCTCTCCCAACCATCTTTACATACCTGAGACGCCACAGAGGTGCCTGTGAAGAAGCCAGTTGTAAGTAGGTGAAGGCAGGTGTCACTGCAGTGGCCCTGCAGTGCTTGTCAAGGCCTCCTAATGCAGGGCTGTGTGCCAGGTCCATGCAGGGCTCTCCCTGGAGGGCGTTAGGAGATTTTTAAGGCTCTGAGGTGACACAAGAGTAGGAAGCAATATAAAAACTGGATACTGTCCTTACCAAGCCACTAACACTGTAGGGACCTGGAATGCGACCCAGAAACCCAGGAACAGAAGTGCTCTCGCCAGCACAGACCAAGTCTGGTCTCCTCCAACAACCAAGAAGTATGTGTTGGGGCTATGTCTCCTTCAGCAGAGACTGACCTGGCATTAATGCCTCTGACCAGCCCTGCTAGCCAAAAGCCCTGTGGGAAACAGTAATTTGTACTCACCTCCCCTTTGGGCTTTTCCTCTGTCCGAAGCTACCCCCATGCCAAGAAGGTTTCCTGGTAAGGTAAATAACTGTCCCTATCAATTTGGACAATTACAGAGCAGGTTTTAGTAATATCACCTGTTAGGGCCATCATGATCCTGTGAGGTCTCACCTGAGACCCCCACCACCAGCCTCTGTCCAGGAACTCTACTTCAGCTCTATCCAGGGCTGCCAGTCTCTGCACCAGCAATGGAAAAGGAATGATGGTTTCTCACTCAGCTACAGCCCAACATGTGCTTGTTTATGGGCCCTATTTGTCCAGACTCTGACTCATGGATTGACTTCAGATCTTGATGATCATTGCAAACCTGTCCATGGTTTGGTCTCTGGATTGCCACCTCCTCTCCCCCTGCCCCACCCTGCCCTGCTCCCTGACTGGATGTGGTGGGACTGGCCCTGGCTGGTGGCATCCTATCCAGTCTGCCTGGGGAGTACCCCCAGCTCCCTATATCTTAGGAAGCAGTCAACCCTGTCTACATCCTGACATAACTTAAAAAAAAAAAGAAAAGAAAAGAAAAAAATGACCCCACCTGAACAAGACAACTATGGCTTTTTGTGGCTTGAAGTGTGTCTGAGTTAATCAAATTTCATGAAGTATGATACATGTAAACCCCATATGTCAAGCACTTTGCTATACAATTTTGTCTCCATGGAGCACTTGTAAGACATGTTTGGCAGTAAGATGGAGATGAGCAAGGAAAGAGTAAAACAAACAAACAAGAACCAAAACAAAACAAAGACTATGTGAGTAAGGAAATAGTAAAAAAAAAACAACCCAAAGGCCAAAGATGATGTCACCATGAAGAAGTTACAAGATGTTTGGGGTTTCAGAGAAATTAAGTCAGACACAAAGTACGTGTAAGTTATTGTTAGAGAGACAGCACAGCAGACATCAATGGAAGGCAGGTACAGAAACAACAGTGCTTCAAGGGTTCTTCCATTTCTTCAAAATTCAAGTATTTTCTTAGTAACTGGATTTGTGAAACCGTGAACCAACGCCAAGCTTGAGAAGGTACTCACGCAGTAAGTACCTGCGTGACAGCTTCGGCGCTGGGCACTGCCGCCCCCAGCAGCCGCGGCTGAGCCCCGCGGGAGCGGGCGCAGGGGACGCCTTTAGATCTTAACCTAGGTGTTTAAGCCCCCAGCACGGTCCGGAGTTATGTGCCCGTCCCGAGCGGCCAGCACCGCCGCGCTGTACGCCTTCGCTGTACGCCTGGCGAGGCAGCCAGCGGCACGTCCGCCGCTCTGTCCCGGGGATGCGGGAGCCTCCTCAGGGGACGCTGCCCTCGCCTCAACTTTTCATAAGCGGGCACGGCGCGCAGGAAGCCTTCAGCAGGGAGGCAGGAGGGGTCTCGTTTAATTCCCCCCTCCTGCTCCTAAATGGTATAAAAGGGGCTGTAGAAGCCAAAGCAGGAGAAGCCGCGGCCAGGTGCGCCTCCCGCGCTGCGAGCGGGAGCCGGGGCCGGAAAGCGGCGCTGACTTTCACAGCTCTCCCGCCGCCGGGCAGAGAGTGCCCGGGACAGGAGCTCACCTTCTCGGCTATCGCTTATCCCGAACAAGGAGGCGATGAGCAGGCAAGTCAAGGCAGCGGCTGGGGGAACTTCGGCGCACTGAGCTTCCCACCTTCAGCCGAGTAAAGCCTCTGTCCCAGCACCGCAGCTTCCCCCGCGCTGCCCGCCCTGGCCGGCCCAGCCCGCGAACTTTTGAGCCCGCACCGGCGGGGCCCGCCGCTGAGACTGGGAGTAGTAGAGCCGCCCCGCGCTNCCCCGCGCTTTAAACCCGACCCCGAGCGGAGAGCGGGCAGCCCACGGCGCAGCTTTGGGGGTACCGCTAGACTGAGAGGCTCCCGGGGCACTGGCTGCTCATCGAGAGGGCGAGTGGTTCCCAGGGCACTGGGCCTCCCTCCTTGGCCCTGTGGACATGGCACAGGAACGGTTCCTGGGCTCCGGGGGGGAGGGGGGGGAGGGTGTCTCAGGTCAAGTGCCGGGTGTTTCCAGGCTTTGGGGGAACAGAGCTCCTCCTGGCACACATCAGACTTCCGACGTAGAGGGAGGCCGGGACACCAGTGCCAACTTCTGAGGGGGCAGGAGCTGCGGCTCCACGATGGACACGGCAGTGAGCTCGTGGGGTCGGGGAGAGGGTGTAAGGCTGTGAGGCGGGTTCCAGCACAGAGGGTGCCCGTATTGCGCCTACCTATGTTTCAAATCGGATGTTTGACTGTCAGCAAATGAGCGCGCAACAGAGGGCGGGAGGCGCAAGGCAGCGGCTTGGCAGTGAGGAAGCCGAGGGGAAGCCGGGTTCGTTCTGTGCCAAACGGACGGAACTCGGGACGCCCGTGGGAACCCCGAAAACACCACGGGTGGCCTCCCATCGGCACGAGCACGTTTTGTTCTAACAGCGACTGGGGATGGAGGAAAAAGAAAAGCAGCTAAGCAAACCAAAAGAAACAATCACACACACACACAAAAAAGTTTACATTTTCGTCCTTACGAAGAGTACTGTCGCGCCACCCCTCTCCCTCCCCCGTCCCGAGGGCTGATCAATTCTCTTCCGTTTCCGTGCCCGGACGAGCAGCCGGGGAGATGGGGAGCTCTCTCCCGGCTCCGTCCAGCAACGGCCGCGACGGAGCATGGCTCCTGCTTTTGTTCTTTTTATTTCACGTTTTTCACTTGTCTTCTCCCTCCCTCTCAGCAACGGCACATCGAAACGGGCCCCTCCAGAAACGAGAGCGGTCCAGTAGACACCTTCTCCCCGTGGCCATGGCGAGCCCGGCCCACACAGCGACCAGCTCTTTGCTTTGCTCCAGGTTACTTCCCAATACACTGACGGAAAATGGAAACAAAAAATAAGTTAATTGTTCCTGATTCTGTTCAGGAATCTTAAAAATAAATAGCTTCCCCCAGCCAAATAGCGCGAGGCGTTCATTTAGCAGCAACGGGGCTAAACATTTGTTGAACTGGGAAAGGAACAAATGAGAAAGTGTCATTCATGGCTCCAGCTGCCGCTGGCCTCTCCCAGCCACTTCCACCAAGGGCCCTTTGGAGCTGATGACACCGCTGGGTCCCCTCACAGGCGGACTGATTAGATTAGACGTGATGGCTGCGGTTCACGTTCGGAGCTGGCACACGTAGCCAAATCGCTCGCATGAATTACGGGAGAACCGGAAGCTCTGCTTTAGAGGGTCACTTGTAATTTCGTTTATATGTGATTAAAGGCTTTATAGTGAAAAGGCTTTATTTGCACCAGTTTGGTTTTCGGTTTAGAGGCATCTGTACGAAATGTACTGTACTTGCAAACTTTGTTTCACCTCTGGAAATACTTGTGTTGGGTGAGTCGGTGTCAACAGTTTTTCATCTGTGATGGATTTGGGTAAAAATATCAATACTTTATTCATTTGCTTGAGGTGGAACTGCTACAGAAGGATGCCAACACACCCTCCCTGTATGGGCAGACTACACATACTCACCGAAGATATATATACACACACACACATATATTATTATCCTTTTTCACCAGAGAAAGTGTCAATGAAGAACTTGGAAGTGTCACAACTTAAAAGAACCCGGCAAAGCTCAAGAGCCCTTGCCTGCGCTCCCAAAACAGCAGAGCCTGAGGCTGCTGCGCAGTGCGCCCTAGCTTAGTGGTCGCCTCCTCTCCTGGGGCCGAGGCCGGGGCCGGGGCCGAGGCCGGGTGGGCCAGAGAGCCGCGTCCCCCACCCCAGCAGCTTGGCGGGCAGCGGCAGCATCAGATTCTCCCGCAAAGGACGGC
This sequence comes from Sakesphorus luctuosus, assembly GCA_013396695.1. NCBI lineage: Eukaryota > Metazoa > Chordata > Aves > Passeriformes > Thamnophilidae > Sakesphorus > Sakesphorus luctuosus. The sequence goes on from VWZD01013037.1 coordinate 1,093,632, forward strand.
GGCTGGCCCACCGGGATCTGGTTTTCCCTGCTTTAACTCCCCCGTTTATGTTTTGACTTCCCGTCAACAGACAGTAAACAACAAGCCATGAGTGGGAATGATCGGCGAGCCCTCCAACCCCGTAGCAGCCGGGAGTTAATTCCGAATTGTAGCAAGCCAGGGCCATCGCGTTCCGCCTCGGCGGGTCTGCGGGCGGCCGGGCGGCGGGGGGACACGGGGCTGCGGGCAGGGCACGGCGGCGGGGCTGAGGGGAGGACGGCGCTCCTGTTCCGTGTCGGGGTAAATCGCCTCTTCACAAATGCGGCTCGGAAGGTGACTGCTCGGAATGAAGCGTATCAAGAACAAACCTGAGCTTTAGCAGCGAATCCCGGTGGCAGCACTATTAATGACGAGTATTAGAACAATAATAACGGTAATCAGGGTCTGGCCAGGCGCCTTCGGGTCCGCCGGTGTCTAAGAAAGAAGGATGCTCCGTGATTTCTCTGGTTCCCTCCACGCTCGGGTTACCCAGGGGCGCCCCGGAGACAGGCGGGCCGCTGCCCTGCCTGCCCTTTCCCGATGGGAGAGAGCTGGGTCCGGGCGCACGGAGGGAGCAGCCCAGCCCGCTCGCTCAAGAGGGTTGCGGTAAAACACTCCCAGGAAAATATTAATACGCGCAACAGAAGGTTAGCGGAGTTATTATCCCTTTCAATTCATTTTTTACTTAAAAACGCAATGGAATTACTCATTTTATTAAGGAGGAAGAAATTAAAGATTAGGCTTTAGGCAGTATTTTACCTCCCTCTAATCGCCTCTGGGATCGGATTGGAGTAATCCTGACGACGAGATGAATTCGCTGGTGACTCGGATTTTGAACGCATGTAGAGATACGTTATGATAATAATGCAAGTGAGCAATATCAAGAACATAGCTTAGGAGCGAATGAAACACAAAGCCGATTACGGGGAAAAAGAGAACAGCAGCTTTCCTGGGCAGAGCACGAAATCAACTCCAGGCAAAACTTTTGCCCTTAATTCCTCCGACGGCTCCTAACTCTGGGAGGCCGGCGAGCCCGCTCCTTCCTCCGTCGGCCCCATCTGACGGGACTCGGTACGTGCCGCCAGACTGGAGGGAGCCCCGGGCCCGCCGTGCGCCCGCCAAAAGAAACCGGCCAAGAGGTTCCTTATTGCTACCCTCAGAGCCTGCAAATCTTTCTGCCTCGGGAAAAACAACCCTGCGCTAGCACGACCGCAGGATATTTGCAGCTCAGCAGATACGTAAAATCGCTAAAAAGATGCGATCCGAGAGCAAGGTAAAGCTCAGGACAAGACTAAAAAAAAGTATAACGACATTGATTTTAGTAACTCTATAAATACTGGGGGCAACTCCAGTACTACCAAGGCTCCATTGCTGAGATGGAACAGCATGACGTCCCGTCCCTTGCCTCCCCATCCTCCCACCCACCCACCCACCCCCCAAAAAAAAAACCCAAATTGGGTTTAGATCGCTATTGAAAAAATAGGCACTAACGTTAAATTTTCCAGTGCTGTACAGGGAGAAAGGGCTACGTATCCGAAAGGAACTAACGAATAATAAAGCTCCCGCTTCTCCAGTAGTGTATCTCAGTATGGAGGAAACCAGGATAATTGCAATGGCAGGGCTGNGTACTGTACTTGCAAACTTTGTTTCACCTCTGGAAATACTTGTGTTGGGTGAGTCGGTGTCAACAGTTTTTCATCTGTGATGGATTTGGGTAAAAATATCAATACTTTATTCATTTGCTTGAGGTGGAACTGCTACAGAAGGATGCCAACACACCCTCCCTGTATGGGCAGACTACACATACTCACCGAAGATATATATACACACACACACATATATTATTATCCTTTTTCACCAGAGAAAGTGTCAATGAAGAACTTGGAAGTGTCACAACTTAAAAGAACCCGGCAAAGCTCAAGAGCCCTTGCCTGCGCTCCCAAAACAGCAGAGCCTGAGGCTGCTGCGCAGTGCGCCCTAGCTTAGTGGTCGCCTCCTCTCCTGGGGCCGAGGCCGGGGCCGGGGCCGAGGCCGGGTGGGCCAGAGAGCCGCGTCCCCCACCCCAGCAGCTTGGCGGGCAGCGGCAGCATCAGATTCTCCCGCAAAGGACGGCGGCTGGCCCACCGGGATCTGGTTTTCCCTGCTTTAACTCCCCCGTTTATGTTTTGACTTCCCGTCAACAGACAGTAAACAACAAGCCATGAGTGGGAATGATCGGCGAGCCCTCCAACCCCGTAGCAGCCGGGAGTTAATTCCGAATTGTAGCAAGCCAGGGCCATCGCGTTCCGCCTCGGCGGGTCTGCGGGCGGCCGGGCGGCGGGGGGACACGGGGCTGCGGGCAGGGCACGGCGGCGGGGCTGAGGGGAGGACGGCGCTCCTGTTCCGTGTCGGGGTAAATCGCCTCTTCACAAATGCGGCTCGGAAGGTGACTGCTCGGAATGAAGCGTATCAAGAACAAACCTGAGCTTTAGCAGCGAATCCCGGTGGCAGCACTATTAATGACGAGTATTAGAACAATAATAACGGTAATCAGGGTCTGGCCAGGCGCCTTCGGGTCCGCCGGTGTCTAAGAAAGAAGGATGCTCCGTGATTTCTCTGGTTCCCTCCACGCTCGGGTTACCCAGGGGCGCCCCGGAGACAGGCGGGCCGCTGCCCTGCCTGCCCTTTCCCGATGGGAGAGAGCTGGGTCCGGGCGCACGGAGGGAGCAGCCCAGCCCGCTCGCTCAAGAGGGTTGCGGTAAAACACTCCCAGGAAAATATTAATACGCGCAACAGAAGGTTAGCGGAGTTATTATCCCTTTCAATTCATTTTTTACTTAAAAACGCAATGGAATTACTCATTTTATTAAGGAGGAAGAAATTAAAGATTAGGCTTTAGGCAGTATTTTACCTCCCTCTAATCGCCTCTGGGATCGGATTGGAGTAATCCTGACGACGAGATGAATTCGCTGGTGACTCGGATTTTGAACGCATGTAGAGATACGTTATGATAATAATGCAAGTGAGCAATATCAAGAACATAGCTTAGGAGCGAATGAAACACAAAGCCGATTACGGGGAAAAAGAGAACAGCAGCTTTCCTGGGCAGAGCACGAAATCAACTCCAGGCAAAACTTTTGCCCTTAATTCCTCCGACGGCTCCTAACTCTGGGAGGCCGGCGAGCCCGCTCCTTCCTCCGTCGGCCCCATCTGACGGGACTCGGTACGTGCCGCCAGACTGGAGGGAGCCCCGGGCCCGCCGTGCGCCCGCCAAAAGAAACCGGCCAAGAGGTTCCTTATTGCTACCCTCAGAGCCTGCAAATCTTTCTGCCTCGGGAAAAACAACCCTGCGCTAGCACGACCGCAGGATATTTGCAGCTCAGCAGATACGTAAAATCGCTAAAAAGATGCGATCCGAGAGCAAGGTAAAGCTCAGGACAAGACTAAAAAAAAGTATAACGACATTGATTTTAGTAACTCTATAAATACTGGGGGCAACTCCAGTACTACCAAGGCTCCATTGCTGAGATGGAACAGCATGACGTCCCGTCCCTTGCCTCCCCATCCTCCCACCCACCCACCCNTGACACTACATATTTTACTTTCAAACACATGTCAAAAAGTCAATCCTAAAAAGACCAGTTAAGAGCAAGCTGTTAACATATTAAGTATATGGGATTTGAAGCCTCTAAAGCCCACTCAACAATAATTCCCTTCTTCAACACCAATCAAGAGGAAATTTGCCTAGATTGAATTAAATGTAAATTGCTCTGAAGGAGGAAACTCCTCTGGCGGACACAAAATATGCTAGAGACACCGACACCCTGGAGAAAACTGGCAACCCGGGGCAGTTGCCCCGCACGACGCTGGGGGGACATGGGTCCGCCCCCGCCTCATCGCCCGCCGCGGGTCCCCGCTCCCTCCTTCCCCTCCAGGTCGGTGACACCGGCCGAGCCAGGATTGGCGGTGCCAATGCGGAAAGCAGCAGGTAAGAGGCTGCGGCAACCCGATCCGGGGCAGCAATTACGGTCTTAACGCCCTGACCCATTTGCCGTGGGGGACTGGGGAGAAGGAGGGGGAGGTGAGCGGCGCAGTCCCGGGCAACGGCCCACCACCCAGACCGGGGGAAAACGGAGCAGGTCTGGAGCGGGGCATCGCGGTCGGAGACCCCTCAGGGCCCAGCACTGTCCAGCACAGATTCCGCCCTTCCTTTCCCCCATGCGTGTCCCCACGGCTGTGTCCTCCCCGACACGACCGGAGGCCAAGCTTCGGCTCTTGTTGCCCGCCTGGGTTCCCGGGCATGGGCCCGACGGGGCGGACACGGAGGTCGCAGGGTGTGCGGGGCAGATCGTCTGCAGCGAGGGGTACCCGGTACACAGCGTCGTTCGACGACCGTCCCGCGCATCGCAGGATATTCTTTTCCTCAGTCTCCCGCAGCTACTCGTTGTTGTAACGGAGCTCCGGGCTGCGGAGGTACCGTCGTGAAACAGCCGCTGCTCTGCCCTCCTCAAAAGAAGCCGCGGAGGCCTGGGGCGGCATCGGCGAGGTCACACTGCCAAGGGCAAGGATGCCTCCCTGCATCCCTCCGTCCCTCCATACCTCCCTCCCTTCCTGGGCCCCCAGTCCTTCATCCCCGCTCTGGCTTTACTGCAAGTGGGTTGTCCTGGGCCGAGGCCGGAACGGTGGTGGGGACACACAGCCTTTTGCAGGTGCCTCGGCGAGTACCCGAGCAGCGGAGGCCGGACCTCCCTTCCTTGCTTGAGGCTTCTCTCCATTAGCAATACTGAGACCTCCTGCTTCTCTCACCCGGCCCCAAAGAAGGGCAGTACAGGACATTTTGAAGGGAAGGCCGCCCCATGGGTCCCTCCGCTGGGAGAAGCGGCCTGACCACTCGCTCCCGGGGGTGGCAGGAACGGAGGGACCCTTGGCTTTTCCCGTGGGTTATTTCGGTAGCGGCCTCTCAGTCAGTAGTCAAGTGAACCCGCAGGCCGGGAGGAGGAACGGGATCTTGTCCTGAGCCCGAATTTCGGATAGTGGGATGGGAGGGAACACGGAAAGCCCCATGCACACCTCCGCCCCTCTCATCGCGAGCACCCCTGCTTCGATCTAACTAAGAACACCCGCTAAAGCTGCCTGCCCCGAACAGGGCCGTCAAACTTCTCTTAAATACATGTGGATCGCCTCTGTTTAGGTAAGTATGTACGTATAAGCAGTGTGTGGGCTGTATATTCCTTCGTGTATCTATACCGACCTTGAGCTTTTGGTATTTGTGTTGTGCATGTATTATATAAGGACAGAGAAGTTATACTTAGTATATATGCAGGTTACATATGTATATATATAAATATATAAATAGTGCTTCAGATTTAAAAGGCACTCCCTCTTCCTACCTCCTTTTTCTTCTCTTCCCCTGCCCCAGGTTTTGAGTCATCCTTTTGCTCCCAAGCACTCGTTCGATTTGGCCCGGGAGGTTCCTGTATCCCCACGCGCTGCTCTCGCCGTCTGCTTGTCGCAAGTCCCCCGCTTATTGGTCTACTATGTTTTCCAAAAGCTCACCGCCACCTGACCTTGTTCTTTAAAGCAGTGAGCAGACCAGGAGCAGTCCCAGGAGCAGAGCAGCCATCTCCCTCCCTCCCTCAGACACATACACGTACGCACGCACAAAGAGAGCTCGGGCTGGAAAGTGGCAAGGAAACAAACAGCTTCCCCTCCAGCCGCTTCTTCTGCAGCACCTCGTTTGACAAATACCCTGGCGCTTGCCCTTGAATTGGGTTTCACATCCCTATTTAGTTCTTGGACAATGATTTTAGATGATGTCACTTAAAGCCAAACAAGAAAATTGATCTCGGATTTGCTTGGCCTCTAAAGCCTGGTTAAGCAGATTGCAAATAATAATAATAAAAGAGAGAGGGAGGGAGGCAGAGAGGAGAGAGACGAGGAGGGAGAGCCACCTCCTTCCTTGGGCGGGGGAGGCGCGGGCGCCAATGAAAAGTAGCCGCTTGCTGGGGGGGAAAAAACTTTTCCTGTTGACTGTTGGAAGCGAATTGAGCAATTATCTAGTTTACCTTCTCCTCTTGGAAGTTAACGATTGGCGAGATCTTGGCTGCGTTATTGACACAACACTTTCTATTGATAGAAATAAGTAGCGATTGTCCCGAGTCATTGGTGCGCCAAAGTAAACTGTGATGGGCTGGCATGAGTCCACTGGACTGAGAAGGCTGGTTCCGCCGGCGGAGACTGTGGTGATGGTGGCGGCGGCAATGCTGGTCTCCCTCCGTGCAGATCAGTAACAAGAAAAGGGGCAGAGAAAGTGAAAAAGAGAGGGGAGAGGAGGAAAAAAAAAAAGAGGCGTCTACCAGAGCGGCACAAACCGGGCGAACAAATGCAATTCAGCCATGGACAATAGTGGCCACCACACGGCGACCAAAATCCTAGCGACTCCTCCGGCCAGAGAAAGCCTGTCTGCCAGGAGCAACATGATCAGCACGCCCAAGCCCCTCGCCTTCTCCATTGAGCGCATCATGGCGCGGACTCCAGAGCCCCGCTCCATCCCTGTCCCGCAGCTACTCCATGGCTCCGTGGCCAAAGGCGACCCCAAGCACCCGCTGCATCTCAACTCTTCCATCCCCTGCGTGATCCCATTTGTCCCGGTGGCATACGACACTCTGCCCAAAGCGGCGGTGGCTGGACCGGAACCCAGGAAGGCTCACTTAGACTCCTCATCCTCGCCCTCCTTTAGCTGCGGCGATCTCTTGAACTGTGCCCTGAGCTTGAAAGGAGATTTCCCCCGCGATGCCCTGCCCTTGCAGCAGTACAAACTGGTAAGACCCCGAGTGGTCAATCACTCCTCCTTCCACGCCATGGGAGCCCTGTGCTATTTTAACCGAGGCGACAGCCCCTGTCACCCGTCCTCCAGTGTCAACATCCACCCGGTGGCTTCTTATTTCCTTAGCTCTCCCTTGCACCCGCAGCCCAAAGCTTACCTGGCAGAGCGGAACAAGCTCGTGCTGCCCACTGTGGACAAGTACCCGGCGGGGGTGGCCTTCAAGGACTTATCGCAGGCTCAGTTGCAGCACTACATGAAAGAGAGTGCTCAGATCCTCTCGGAAAAAATCGCCTATAAGACCTCGGAGTTCAGCCGCGGCTCCCCGAGCAGCAAGCCCAAAGTTTTCACGTGTGAAGTTTGTGGAAAGGCAAGTAGCGTGGCAGTCCACCTCCATTCCCCAACCTCCTGTCCCCCTCCATCTGCCCGCCGGTTGTCGGTCCCTTGCTTGCTTGATTTTTAAATTACGGCTTCCCCTCGGCACTCTCACCTTCTAATTGCAATTTTAATTTATTTTATTTTTTTGTCTCATTCCTCTTTACAGGTATTTAATGCACATTATAACTTAACGCGCCATATGCCGGTGCACACCGGAGCCAGACCCTTTGTTTGCAAAGTTTGCGGGAAGGGCTTCAGACAGGCGAGCACTCTCTGCCGGCACAAGATCATCCACACCCAGGTGAGCGCCGCTCCGTCCCTTTCTCTCTGCCCAAGACCCTTCACTCAGGTCTTTCGGGGAGCTCGGCGATACCCGGCCGCTCCGAGGCAGCGGCGTGGGGCGTGCGGCGGCCGATCCAGGGCCGCGGGGGGATTTCTTCTGCCCCAAGTGCGGTAGGTACCTCTGGGTGCCCCGCACCGGCAGCTACGAGCCGTCAGTTAACACACAGACCCGTCAAAGGAGTTCATAAACCCCGCAAACCAGCACACAGACCCCGCCAACCAGAGTAGAAACCCCGCAAAACAGCAGTGACTTGGTGTTTGTTGCCTTCCAGGAAAAGCCACACAAGTGCAACCAGTGCGGCAAAGCCTTTAACCGGAGCTCGACCCTGAACACGCACACGCGAATACACGCCGGCTACAAACCATTTGTCTGTGAATTTTGTGGCAAAGGCTTTCACCAGAAAGGTACCAGTCTCCAGCGCCATCTCTCTTGCCCGGCTCCCCCGCCCCAGTCGAGGTCAAGTGTCGGGACAGTTTGCGACAGGGAGGGTGGTGGAGAATTAATTTTGGTTTCTATTTTTGTTATTAGCTATTTAGGTTAATTTTAAGTATGGCTAGCTCCGACACATGTCCTCTGGCCTAGCCCACGGAGCGGGGGGCATCGTTCCGCGGGAAGTGCCCGTTCTCCCCGCGCGGCAACACGCAGCTTCCAGCGCGGTTCGGCAAACGAGTTGGCTGGGTTTTCCCCGCTCCGAATGCATGAATTTAGTTACTTTTCCCCCCCACGTTGCTGGGAAGACTAAATCTAGGGAGTTTATTTCTGCAATTGTCGTGATTTTGGTTTATTCGATCATTCCCTTGTCGTCTGTCAGAGAAAGAGACGCAAGGATGATGGGAATAAGGCCGGCGTTTGCTAAGAGATCGGCGGTTGTTTTAGCCTAAAGCCGAGCTCTAGGCATGAGACAGGGTGTGGGGATTTTTATATTCTTCTCCTTTTTCCAGCGTCCATCTCTCGAACCCAGGTCCCTTTTGCCCTTCTTGTCTCGTTCCCAGGCAATTACAAAAACCACAAGCTGACTCACAGCGGGGAGAAGCAGTTCAAGTGCAATATCTGCAACAAGGCTTTCCACCAGGTGTACAACCTGACCTTCCACATGCACACCCACAACGACAAGAAGCCCTTCACCTGCCCCACCTGCGGCAAAGGCTTCTGCAGGAACTTTGACCTCAAGAAGCACGTCCGCAAGCTGCACGACAGCCCTCTGGGACTGCCCCGGCCCCCCGCCGAGCTGGGGGGGCCCGACCCGCCGCCCCCGCCCGGGCCGCTGCTTCAGGGCCCGCCGCCGCTCCAGCCCTGAGGGGTGGCCACCTGTGCGAGCCCCCACCGCCTCTTTGCATGCACCTGTTAAGTGGTTTTGTGTATGATCTATATCGCCACTAACGTTTATGGGACTGATTGTTTCCTATTTTTTTTTATTTTTACGTTTGTTCTTTAAAGACTCTATTTTTTTGTTGTTGTCGTTGCATCTCAGGTGGAGAGATGGTTTAAAAAAAGAAAAGAAAAGGGAAAAAAAAGCGCCAAGCCAATTTCTTCTGTATTTATTTGGGATCTGTATTACCCGAGACGGGAACGCTGCACCACTTTAATTATTTCGATGTATATATATTCCCACTGTGTTGATCCTGCCCTGCCGGTTATCCCACCCTTCTTGATTTCCTCCTCTCCCTCTTCCCCCTGAATATCGTATCTATATGGACAGAACTGTTCTCTATGTACGGATTTGAATTTCGAATTGATTCTTGCACGTGGAGAAAAAAAAAAAGAGAGAGAATTCGTTGACCTGGTGGAAATAAACCTTTGCCGAGGAGTGACTGCGGCCGGGGCTGCGCTGCCGGCGCTGAGCTGCGGCGCGGCCGGGCGGGCGGGGAGCGTGGCGTTGGCTCTGCCGCACGGCAAAGCTCTCCCGCGTCCTTGCCAAAACACTGAAACAACCACTAAAGACTTTAATTAAGAGGGGTAATTAGTTCGGATTGATCAAAGCCGGGTTGTTATGTTATTAGCTGCTCAGCAGACTCTGCCAAGCCGAGCCTTGAAAGCAAAGCATGCCCGTCGGTGGGCGGCTGGGGAGCGGAGGGAGGGGGTGTCTGGGATTATACGGCTCCCGGGGTAACCGAGCCAGGCATGGAAGATGGGTGCTGTCCCCCGAGAAGGGCAGGCGGGCCTGCTCAACGGCCGCTGCTGGCACAGGGCTGTGCCCGCAGCCCACCTTATGCTTGGGGTCCTTCCCCGAGCAGGGGGTCGGGCGATGCTTTCCTCCGGGGCAGGGCCCGAGGACGGCGGCGCGGTGCCGTCCGGGGAGACGGGCAAGGCGCCACATGGACACTGGATTTTTGCCTCACTCTTGGGAGACCTACCTGCGGATCAGCCCCGGAGTGAGCTCCGCAAGAACAGGTGATGTGGTCCCGCGGGGCGTCTCTGGTCTCGCCCAGGCTTTGCAGCACTTGGAGCCCTCCCTGGGTTTTGACGAGGAGCGAGACGCCATGGTTAAAATCATATCTAATGCGTTACATCCAGGAGAGGGATACCCCTTGCAGGCGGCGCTCCCGCCTCCCCCGGGGCGCCCCCTCGGGGGTGTCCGCAACCAGCGGGTCTGGTCCTCAGGTTGGGGCCGGCGGCTCTGGTCTCACCGTGTGCCTTTAAGAGCGGCTGAGAGGGGAAGTGAGTCTCTCTCCTTTCACACATCTCGGATTACCGCGGTAATCCTCTGAGCGGGTGGCTCTGCGTGTAAAAAGCAAAGCAACAGGTCGGATCCACAGCTCGGGCAGACTCCGCGGCACCCGGCAAAGCTTCGGAAGGCAGGAGGGCTGCTTTCCCCGTGTCCCGGGAAAAGCGGCCAGTGATTTGGGTGGCGGGACCTCAGTGCAGCCCGCTGACACGCACCGGCTGTGCAGCGGCGTGGGGCCACCCCCGGGAGCAGGTCTCCCTTTCCGAGTCCTCGGGAAAGTGAGTCCCCGCTTTTCCCCGGGAACTGCGGCGGCAGGAGAATGGGATGGGGAGGTGAGCGACTCCTGAAGTCACCTCGGGAAAAGCAGGGGGCAGGCTGAAGAGGGCCAGGAAGGAGAGGGTCCTGCAGAGATGTGGGGACAGGGCAGCTGTCCCTTAAGCTGTCCCTGCGGGCACTTCCCCTCCAGCTCTGCTCGGATCCTGGGAGCAGGAGAGTGTCATTCAAGGTTCCTCAGGGATAAATTCCTCCCAAATTGGGTGGCTGCAGTGCATTACTAGTTAAAAGGAAAACCTTTGCAACACCTAATGAAAAGTAAGATGTCCAAAAGATCCCAATGAAATGATATGAGTGTGCTATTTCTATGAGCCTCTGCCTGAGGGAAATAATTTGAAGTAGAAATCCAGTTTACTGTTCCTATTGAAGAAGTCCAACTTGCTTTCCTTATTGCTGAGCAGATGTGATAGTACAAGATACTGCAGTTAATCTTGACAAGGTGCTAAGTACCTTCATTTTATAACTCTTTCGAGTAGTTCAAAACTATTAAAGCACTTCAGTTATACTGTAAAAGTAATAAAAGTATTTTAATATCACAACAAAAGAATATGAACGTAAATATATGGTGAAACAAAAGGAAAATGTAGTCTGGCCACCTTGTGAGGAGCATGTAACATTAGTTTCAAGTCAAAAACATACATGAGGTCTGAAGACACAACACAAGGCCATGCTCGCTGGTTACTCAGATGTCTCTGGCAATTCTTTGCTCTATCTTGTTTCTTCAAACTGTTTTCTAAGTGCTATGAAAAATGAGGGCTCAGTCCTCCCCAGGCAGAGACTGGAATTTTTTTCTTTTTTTATGGTTAGAGAGATAGAGAGAATTTCTAATTTTACTTGGCCATAGAGCATTTACAGGTCTATAAACAATAACTGGTATTTTGCTGTCCCTCCTGTTGCTGCATGGTCTGGGTTCTTCTGTGTATTCCTGATGAAAAAGGGTGTTTTGCTAAAGAATGCATTTGCAGGGCTGACCATGTTTTGAAATGGAGTGGAAAGGAGGCACTCTAGCTTTATTCCAGGGTGAAGAAGAGAAAGTCAGTGACGGATAAGCATCACTGGCATGGATAAGCATTTCTCCTTCCTAGATTTCTTAGGGTAAACACTACAGACGTGGGACTTCACAGGCAGATAAGGATAGCTCATTTGTTATTTCACCATATAAAACCATGTTTGTGACAAAGACTGGGATTAATTCATGTCTTGGAAGGCCTGCACAGAATTACCTTTCATTTCCTGTCTCTCAAGATTAATCTCAGGTTAAGTGACTTTCTAGTTAATGGTCAGAGGCAATTCAAAGCTGGTGAAATCATCATGAGAGACAAAAGATACAATTTGATACATATCCAAAGAGTAGAGCTGTTAGCAGCTCTCCATACCACAGAGAAGATTAACGATTTGTATTATTTTTTTAATTGTCAATAATTTTGATGAAAGAAATGGAGTCATCTCTACCTAAAGGAAAGGTTATGTGTTCTCATTCCTGTATGCCAGTTAGCATAATTGCCATATTATCTATATCCTGTGTGACAACTGGTCAGCCTCATTCTATCAGTGCCTCATGGATATTGGGAGGATAAGGGCTTTGGTGCATCTGGATCTGCTAAAACAAAGCTGCAGAGTTGAGCATTAGCCTCCTGACAACAGTGTAGTCCAGCCCGCATCTATCACAACAGCTTCACTTCAGTACTGAATGAAAGGGAGACAAAGCTGGTGCCTGTGAGACTCTGGAGCAGAGAGCCCTGGTAAATGAGGAGCACTTGCTCTCTAAGCACTGTTCCCACCCAGAATTTCTCAGATGGGACTGAATTTTTTTCTGTGCTTGTCAGATGTTACAGTCTTGTTAACACAAAAATATCAAAAGTGCTGTGTATCTGAAAGAGGTACCAGCGTTACCAAAGCTGTCATATATCAATGTAGACATAAAATGCAGCAACAGCAGGATCTTCCCACAGCATCAGATGCAAAGGTCTTTCTGAAGCTGAAATGGTACTGACTTTGCTTTACTACTGCTTGATTTGGAATCAGACACCTCCCAGCAGCAGTAACAACAACAAATTGCCCCCCCCTCCCCCCGCCCAATAGCAAAGGAAAAAAAAAAAGACTAAGATATTAGTAATGATGTTTGGATTTTTCTTTTTGCTGTAGTTGTTGTTGTTGTTGTTGTTTTTTAAAGAAAAGCCATGCCTGTAAAAGTGCAAACTAAGAACAACATTTTTTAATAGCTCCCAAAAAACCATTCTCTAGTTCATGGGCAGTTACATAGAAATCCAGCAAAATGAATATTGGACAGTATTTAATCAAGGATGCATTTTTTTAGATTACTATTATTATGATTTTCAATCAATCAGTTTCATCCCCCAACCTTCCACTCCATCTTTATTACTAAAGTGATAAAAATGAAAAGATTAAACAAAGTGCCACCAATTTATCTGGAGCCATATCAAATGAAGGCATGTTGGTCACAGTGTAGTATCAGAACAGTTTATTTAGACACTGCTTGAAAACAAGCAATTAGAACATTCCTACTCTGTACCTCCTCTGCCATACTTAGAATGGACCAGTCATAATTTTTTAATTTGGAGCTTGTTAAAGAAAAAAGGGACCTGATTTGTTCCTGGGATTTTGACACGCTAATATCAAATTACTATAACTCTGTGAGTCTGTAAATCTTTCCACTCACTGGCTGTTTGGCTATTGGTTTGCTCAGGTATCATCTTTACAGAGGAAGAATTATGTTGTACACTACTGGCAACTGTAGTACTAACAATTTAGTAGTAACTCCCACTTCTGCAAAAGCAGTGGTAGCTCCAGCCTCACTCCATGCTAGGTTCTCCCTTCTCCTCTGGGCTCCAGGCTCCAGGCTGCATAACTTTTGGATGATCACTTAGGGGCTGCACAGCACGCAGTGACCCTCTGCAACAGCTGGTTGGACTCACCATTAGTCCTGTGAGTTTGCAGAAAATTGTTCTTTTGCTTCAGTGATGTGCAACTCTTGAAATCGTACAGAACTACTCTTTTTACCTCTGGTGGTATTATGAAGTATGAGCAGCGTCTCTGTTCAGTCCTCTAAAGCTTCCATGGACATTATTTAATGGCTTCACTGTCCAGTCACTCTATTGTAATAGAATCCTTGCATATTTTATTAGGCGCAGTATTAAATCCAATAACCATTTGTCACAAAACAAGGATCACTCAAAAATGCTTTTCTGGTTTTTTTTTTCTGAATAATTCTATGAAAACTTAATACATAATAAATTTTATTTTGTGTGGGAAATGGAAGAGTGATGATTTGCAAATATAAGCATGAGCAACTTATCTGCAACAGAACAGGTAAGTTAAATATTTATTTTCAGGGATAGGACTATAAGATTCAGTTGCAGACTGACATAGCATGTGAGAGAAACCTCAATTCCCAGTACTTTAGTTTAGAGGGATTAAATAACTGATGGCACAGAATAAAACTTTTCAAAATATTTCTGAAACATGTTAACCTCTTGATATTACCATGAAACATCTGAAGAGTTTATATCTCCACCTAAAACCCTTGCCCAGCTCAGATTTAATAGAAAAAACCTTGAACAAGAACTTTCTAAATAACAGTAATGAAAAACTCTTGGATAAGTTCAGTTGTGGGTTTTTTTCCTGTACTAGCAAGAATTTATAAAGCAATCTCTGCTGAAGAAATAAAACAAAATCTGAACTACAATACCTTTAGAAAAAGAATCATTTAGCTTTAACTAGAAAACACCCTAATACCTTGCTTCTTTTTCCCTGTTTAACAGAAAATAAAAAAAAGAAATGGCAATCTTATTTTTTAACCTAGTATATTTTGAAGTAACAATATGCTTCCTGTTAAATAATATAAGTTATTAAAAGGAATGCAGGAATCACATAACCATTTGTTCTTTTGTTTGCCAGCAAATACATTAATCTGCATATTATAAATAAGAATATATTTTTTAAAAAACACTTTGGGCTCCTTTAACTGAATACTAAAAGCTGATGGTCCAATTGTTGCTTTGTCCAATAATGCTACTGCATCCCATGAACCTAAGATGTGCAAGTGATACAGGAAATTTATTTAGATTACAATTTTAAATTTATATGAAAATCCAGTTTGAAAAGCTACAGCAGAACTGGCTAGAACACTTAGGTAAATACCAAAACAAATTAATAATTACTTTTTTAGACAACCTGTAATTATTATGATTTCATATAATTAAGTCATGGACTGTTTTGATTTGTTAGACCTAAGAAGCAGAGACACCCTTCCCTACAAACAGTGTTTCTTCTGTTCTTGTGGAGTGTTCTGGTTTTCACATACCTTGAGAAATTCAGTGCACAGTTACATTTTCTTTGTGAAAACAGTAAACTACATAAGGATTATAACTAGAGCAGAGACTGAGTTACCCTAAAATGAATCTGCCACAAGACAGGCAGCTGGGTCCTCAGCAATGCAAAACTCATGTTTCCCGAAAAAGAAGTCAGCGATTGTTCTAAATCCTGCCTGATGCTGAATGTTATTTCACTCCAGACTGACTTGCAGTGAAAGTTACAGTGGGCAAAGAGCTACTTCAATATTTGCAAGAAAAGGAGTTGCAAACCAAGTTGCATTTGCTATAATTAACTTACATCTGTCTCTATACAAATTACAGAAGGTGTTACTTTGTAAGATTTTTTTCTGAATCCTTTTTTTGGCAGAAATTTCTTTGACAAATCAGCATTTATAAATCTCTGTAGATGTTGACAAAACATTCACATAAAACCATTTTGTACTGGGAGGAATTTTTTTGAGACCAGAACTAACCTGCTTAAGGGCAAGGAAGAGTCTGCTGGGTTGGATTAATGCCTGCAGGGGTCACAGTCACATTCAAATCCCTCTTCTGCTTCACGTCCTTCTAAGCACTGTTCTCTGTTCCATGCTATAGAGTCAGAATGTCTGTTTCGGTCTTTCCTTGGATTGCTTCTCTTTGCACAAATGTCATAAGATCGGACAGGGAATTGGAGATTGGATAGGGGTCCCAGAACTGCAGTATGTGATGATCCCAGTGATGACTGTTCTGTACCAATATTTTGCAAGAGAACTTCCTTTTTAAAAGTGAATTAATGAAAAATTATCTTACTATGCTTAAGCAACTCACAAGGAGATAGAAATAATTTAATTTAATTTAATGTGGATGTCAGGCATTTCAGGAACATTCCCCAGTCCCCAGTCTTGATATTCGAGATTCTGGGAATTAAGATTTCATTTGCTGAGTGTCAGAAAAGGTTTCTCAGGGTGGGGTTGCAACACTTTTGAAAGATCTTGGCTTCACCCTAATGCACAAATAGAGATAATTTCTGGAATTATAAGATTATTTCCTAACTGGCATTCCTGCTTTCCCAGTCAGTTTTATTGGTCATGCTCTTTGTACAAGCCATCTGCTTCTTTTACAGATCTCTTAGTTTATTTCCATTTCTTAAGGAGTGTGAAGCACCAGCCTGTAAAGTGTCCCACTGCCTTATCCAAGGTTTAAGTATAGTTACTCCCTCACCCCTTTTAATAATCAAGTGGTTGATAAATACCACATGGAGTAATTAGGTTACAAATATTTTTTTCCTGGATTTTTGTTTTCTTGTGGGCAAAGTTCAGTTCAGAAAAATCTCCCTTAAGGTATGAGTCAAACCAGCCTGTCTACCTTGGGCAACACTTACAACTTTGGACATCCTAACAGGAAGTAAATGAACATAAATGTCTGTATTTTCTATAGCATCAATGAAGAGGTGTAGGTGTGTCTAGCAGTTCCTCCCACATTAGGTAATGCCTTCACTGCAAATAATTTGCAGTTCTAGCAGCCTTCTGAAGCAATCCAGTTACTGAAGCATCCTTTTTCTCTGTTATATCTTACAGGTGAACAAGATGGAATCCCAGCAAATGCTACACTCGTGACCAATTTTTCCATAATAATTTGGTGTTGAGGTTACTTATCCACATAGCCAGAAGCTGTACTCTCCTTGGCTTGGCCAACCTACAACAGCAACATCTGCATTATAAGAGACCGTCCTAGTCCTTCAGCCTCAGTACACTGAGTGAAAGCATTCTCCGAGCCTCCTAGTTATCTTTGCACCTGACATGAAAATATTGATGTGGCCAGCAGGACTGCTCTCCTCGGTCAGGCTGTCAGAGGTAACAGAGTTGCTGTTCTAGCTGAGTGCTCTGGAGCACAAATTCTGTTTTCAAGCAGCCTTGGAAGGAGGGATGAAATATAACTCCTATCACCTAGTGAGTCTGTGGTGTAACCACTGGATCCTCTGTGTCTTGCATGCCTGGCTGCACAGTACCTCATTTTCAAGAAAAGAGACGAAAAATATTCTCATGACAGGTATTGCGTGGCTTTCTTGTTTTCAACTTTCTCCTTGGATTTAGGTATAGTCCATTTTGAGTTGTGCAGATTAAGGACTTCTTCCTGTTGGATGAGCTGAATTCTGTCAATTGTTAGATTTCATTATCAAATTCTGCTCTTGTTTGCACCTGGTAGATTTTAAGAAACCTTAGGCTCCTAGCAATGCAAGCTGGAATGACTTTCTGGATCCATGGTTAGGGCTGTGTTCAACCATGAAGACTTTACAGCCTAACACAGTGTCTGGCAGATAGGCTGTGATGGCTGCAGGTAATGTCAAAGCAGTTATTTCTAATAGCTAGCACAAGTGAGGGAACAGAAGAGTTCTGGATTCCTCTGTGCAGAAAAATTAAATGCATAGGGGACTTCTCCCATCTATTTAAGAAATATCCTCAAATTAATTTGATTTTATTGAATTGTTAAAACTTTGCAAAGGCTAGCATAAGAGAATCTGACTATATAAACTTCTCCGTGTTTCCCACTCACTTATAATACTTTGGATTCTATGAAGTCACGTAAAAAGGAATGCTTCTTGCTTTATATGTGAAACATTTGTAACAAGTGCAGACAACCTTCTTGACACTTGGATACCTGTCAATCTCTTCAAATGTTTGAGAGCCATCATACCCATATCTTATACCTGGGAAGCCAAGAGGAGAGGAAGTGCTAGAAGGAGTCTCACAGTGGTCTCAAAACTGCTGGGGCTGGATCAGATGTGCAGCTGAGACTGAGACAAGCTGGTGGCAGTGACTGCAGACATGCTCCTGCTTTCTTGTGTATTCCCTGCACTGAGGACGTGAATTAACTGGCAGGCCATGTGCCAGCATAAACTCACTGTAGGTCATCCTACAACTGCTCAATGTGGCAGCTGCATTTGCAGGCTGTGTGCTCCCCTCGTAATGAAGAACTGTATTTGGAGACCCTCGATCTCAAGAACTGAGGCTCCTGCCAGGCTGTAGTACCAAAAAGGCAATGTACAATTATACTATGCTGATCCCACTGAGGGTCCCCTGGAGTTTGGGTGAGGGGTTTTTTGTGTTGAATATTGGCTTTTTTTTTCTTTTTTTTTGCTGAGAGAGGAATTTAAATCCTATTAAATTGAATGGTGAAAAACTAACACCTTTGAGCCCAACTAGTCAGATAAGACAATTTTTGAAAGACAATTATCCCGTGTTATCAGCAATCTAAAAAAGTAAAAAAATGGTTTATGGTACCTCAGTTTGTAACTAATAATTTTCCATTTTCAAGGAGCTTTCTAAGATGTCAGGAACACCACATTCTAATTGATGTGGACATTCTCAAATATTTTATAGTTTTATTTTGTTACTGTTTTTAAAAATCTAGAGGCATACCATAATATCCTGTGTTATTTTAAAATGAATTATTCAGTATATAAGCAGCAGAAAACCTTTGTAATTTAGACATGATTTTTAAAAACCATTTCTGGAGTTTTATTTAATAAAATAACTTGCTTTTATTAAAAGTTTAGACAGAGGCTTCACAGTACTTAGATTTTGCCACCAGCTTCAGTAGAATCAGCATGAGACATGGGTATTTGAAAGATGATAATATGGATATGCAGGAATATTACCCACATTAGTATATAATTGTTCTGTGAAGATGTTACGCTAAAATCCAAATATAAGCATTCTGAAGATAGAGAGGAAGACAGATGTGTACCCCCAAAATCTAAATATTCTATTTATATCTGTAAAAATGTTTGAGCACCAACAATGGTGGATATAATGTCAGGCATACAATACTTCCTACCCATAAAATGTTACTATGCTATAGTCTATTTCCAAATAAATAGTGCTGCCAAATAAATATTTGTAGATAATCCTGTATTTTTGGTGTTAGTAGTCTGATCTCTTCAATAGGTATCTGGGCAGTGTCATTCCACTGCAGACATATACCATGCAATCAGCATTATACTCACAGTGGGATACTGCTGTTAATTGCCACAGTTGTAGCTCAGAATAAGGTAGCAGCTTCTCAGTGAGACACAAACAAATTAAGGTTATATTTAAATTAATCAATCAGAAAAAAATCCCTTACCCACAACTGTCTGTTGCTTGTATAGTTCATTAGCTATTAATACTAATAGTATCATAAAGGGATTGCTAATTTTCTTGTGATTTATTGTACAGGCTATTATCCAGTAAAAGAGTGTGTTTGAAATGATGCTTAGGGATCTAAATCAGGTCTTCTTTAAGCTTTCTGAGGACAGATTCCACAGTATTCAAGATTTTTTGTGGGCACCATCAAGAGTGAGCCCTCACATGATCCTTGGGAGGGAGTATCATGTCCATTTGCTTTGTTTCTTTGTTATCCCAAGCAGGACAATTTCCTTGTCTTTGCCACAAGGAAATATGTAAAGATTCCGTATCTATGAGTTCAGAAGGTATTCTGTTATTGGTTTCTTCTATCCTGAATTTTCATCACACCAGTGAAGGAACCTGTTGTCAAGGAAGACAGATGGATCCAAAACTGGGGGCTGTTTTTTTTTAAATCCAAATCTGACCACTAATGCTATAATTTTATATTTGTCCATATTAAAGACAAAAGTGGGTCATAACAAGATATCGTTGAATGATAGACTCTTAATTAAGGAGAGCATGCTCCTCATGATGATGAGGTGGATGACTAGAGCACCTGCTCTGGCTATAAAACTCTGTAATACAAAACAGACCCCTCCCTACTTTGAAGGAACAATCTGTGTTAGGCTTTTGCACTGGAATTACACTGATCATGTCTAAGACTGTAGCTAAGCAGAAAGAAACTTGACATGTAAAACCAGACATAGGAGAAAATCTTCATTGCTAAAGTTACTGACAGATCCTGTCATCTCTGTGAAATCCAATTGAACTAAATCTTTGCTTGATGATTCAGCTGTGAAGGGCAGAGATTTAAGCAATTGTTTTCTGGGGCTGGTAATTGAAAGCAAACAGTGGAAATTCAGTGGGATGTTTGGGGGAAAACCCAAGATTAGAAATTGTTTTTCTCATAATTTCCCTTTATATAAGTAGTTAATTTTCATTCCCAACCCCCCCAACTCTCCCTCACACACACATACAGAAGAAAAAAAGTACTAATTCAAATCTGTAGCTGCACACTCTTTTGGTCTGGGGCTTTATGAATTCCTGTAGAGAGCAAGTACCTGTGTCTTATTCACCATCCCAGCCTGAGTACCTGGTTCTATCATGTACCCCTGCACATGAGCATTTGACTGGTATGAAGTCCTATTCAATGCAGGATCTGAATGGCAACTATTCATAAATAAGGCTGCCATGGAGCCATACACTCTCCTTTAGCAAAAAGAAAACTCTACAAGCCTTGCACACAACCATGTGACTTGTGCTTTCTAATTCCAAAATAGTCAATTAAATAGAGCTGAGAGAACCCTCCTAGGCACTGAAGCTCAGTAGTCTGTACTATCAAACTAGTTAGTCCAGTCACTAGCACGGTTTAGTGAGGGCCAGACAAAAAAATTCCCAAACACAGTTAGGGATTAGCATTGATCAGAGGCTGTTCCCACTAGGCAGGTGGGATGCAGCCACTCTGAAGAGTAAGAAGATTGAATAATATAAATACAGGTTGAAATTTTTTGTTGGCTACATTAAGTGTCTGTACTTCTCCGGGGACACCCCCTTGTCACAGGGGAGAAGCTTGCGTGCCCTCATGAGGTTGTGTGCTATGCTGGTGGTATGTGCCTCCAGTAGGGTGTCCCATGCCAGACAGGTCTCAGCTGCAGGGTCAAAGTGTGTCCATGGGCAGGATGNATCCTGTAAGGCTTTCCATCTAAGA